>CM074438.1:1193022-1668022 GCA_037101425.1 Elopichthys bambusa
CCCAAATGCACGTTCATGGTCTTATTGTGGTTGTTCTGAAGAAAACAATTGTCTTCATAATCAAAAAAAAAAAGTCATTTTGTTTTGTTTTATAGCCACCTGTCACAAAGAGACCATCCAATTTCATCATCCAATTAATTCCTCATTGATAAAATCAAGTCCTTTCTACATTAGTCAATGCGCTGAATAGGAAAGACTACATGAGCAGTATTTTCCAATTACCTGAATGAGATTTGGTTGTTCAATAGTTTGAAATAATCAAGATAAAAATCAAATGGAAACCATTACAGTTCAACGCATTACAAAAGACATGAAGCAGTTCACGAAATTGCAGTAGTGTCTTCAGAAAGAGGGTTTTCAGTCATTATACTGATGTGAATAGAAGAATTAATGGAGTAAATCATGTTTAGTAGGAACATCGTCTCAGGATATGGTCAATAGTGGAATTTTCACTCCCTAAAATACATATTTTTTTCACATGTTTTGCTTTTGAATTTATATTTAGACATTATGAAATCACTATTATAAAATATCAAATCATCAAGAAATCAATTTTTGCCAAAGTTTGGCACTTTTTTGTACTGAAGTATGAAGTAGAAGTCTCATGAAAAACAAAAACTTTTCTTCAAATTGCGACTGAATTACACAGAAAGCAAGTTATAATCACTGAAGCTGTCAGTCAGTTCAATGCTACATTTAACAAGAAAATTTAAAAATTAAGTTTTTGCACGTTATTGTTGTTAATAAAAGTTCATTTTATCTGCATCTCAACTCAATCTCTGCGCTTTACTGTCAAATGTGCATTTCTAAGAAACTAACATGTGCTATTATTATTAACTGCACTTATTAATGCAAAACAATAGTAATTTTATGATTAAATTACCTTCATGATTCAAGATAAACTACCTTTCAAAAGTTTGGGGTTTGTAAGATTTTTTAATGTTTTTGAAAGAAAACATTTGATCACAAATGCAGTAAAAATTGTAAATATTATTCCAATGTAAAGCAGCTGTTTTCTATGTGAATATATAGTAAAGTGTAATTTATTCCTGAATTTTCAGCATCATTACTCCAGTCTTCAGTGTCACATGATCCTTCAGAAATCATTCTGATAAGATGATTTGCTGCAGTCAAAAGTTAGGAATAATACACCGTAATTTTTATATATATATTATTTAACACATATTTTATTATACTCTATTTTAAGCCTCTGGTGATGGTTTAGTGTCTCTGTAAACAAGTGTTCTTGCAGAATATTTGTGTTCTTGTGCATTATTTATAGCTACTTTTGTATATGATGTTCCAAAAATGCCCCAGAAAACCAGTTCCTGGGGGAAATATTGTGTCTTAATGAAACAGTTTGTTCACAGTTGTCACTGACTCTGTATGTGAAAATCACATGAATATGGCTCAAAATAACCCAAGGCTTGTTGTGTTGTGTCTTTACTGGCTTTTTTTTTTATTATTCTAAAACAACGGAGTCCCACAATATACAGCCTTTAAACCAAGCTTTAACTCTCGTAATGTAAAACATGTCTTTTCCCAGGAGCCCCCTGTGTTTTCTAATGCTGTAATACAATGCTGAGTCTATCTTCTAGTGTTGATAAAGCGACATGCTAGAAACGACCTCACATCTCTGTGCGCAAATTAGTCCTGCTACTGTAATGTGTCGTTGAAGTGAAGTGCATATGAAATATCATCTTTATCTGAATAGCATGATATAATGTGAAAAAACACCCAGCGCCTGTTCCTGTAGAGGTGCTTCAGTATACGTGAGTGAGATCAGCGTGAGGAAAGGCACCTTGGATGTGCCGTGCGTTCAGACTACTGATCAGAGAGACAAACATGGCGTCCAAAGGAAGAAAGACACTGATGATCACTATGGTTAAGAATTTAAAAAGTTGCTTTGCATTATGTTTTGTTGCACTTTATAAATAACAGCTTTTGACTTTCTGTAGATAGGATCGTCTTTGAAGATCGTCTTTGTCTCTGTTAAAGCATAATTCTATGGAAGCTTCTGCCTCCAGAATAAACAATAAAAAATACTTTATACTAAACGGCAAATTGGACCGCAATCGCATAAAAGCGCAGATTGCAAAGTTCTGTGGATCTTCTACTGACAACACAGGCACAATATGGGTTAAGACATGCTTTAAAGGTGCAGTAAGCAATTTCTGAGAAACACTGTTAATATTTTAAATCAACCCCAGCAAACATGCCCCTCCCTTCATTGCCCCGCCCCCAAAATGCATGAACATGCAATGCAAGAGTGGATGTCTCTTTATCGCCCTCTAATGCTGATTGGCTCACTCTCTATCCTCCCCCATTCTGAGTGGACATGCCCCCTACTGCTGATTGACTCACTCTCCTCCCCCATCATGAGTGGACACGACCCTTACTGCTGATTGGCTCACTCTCTCTCCTCCCCCATTATAAGTGGACATGCCCCCTACTGCTGACTGACTCACTCTCCTCCCCATCATGAGTGGACACGACCCTTACTGCTGATTGGCTCACTCTCTCCTCCCCCATTATAAGTGGACATGCCCCCTACTGCTGACTGACTCACTCTCCTCCCCTATCATGAGTGGACATGCCCCCTAATCCTGATTGACTCTCCTCCCCCATCATGAGTGGATACGCCCCCTACCGCTTATTGGCTCACTCTCCTCCCCATCATGACTGGACACGCCCCCTAATCCTTATTGACTCTCCTCCCCAATCATGAGTGGACACGCCCCCTACTGCTGATTGACTCACTCTCCTCCCCCATCATGAGTGGATACGCCCCCTAATCCTGATTGACTCTCCTCCCCTATCATGAGTGGACATGCCCCCTAATCCTGATTGACTCTCCTCCCCCATCATGAGTGGACATGCCCCCTAATCCTGATTGACTCTCCTCTCCATAATGAGTGGACACACCCCCTAATCCTGATTGACTCTCCTCCCCCATCATGAATGGATACGCCCCCTACCGCTGATTGGCTCACTCTCCTCTCCATAATGAGTGGACACGCCCCCTAATCCTGATTGACTCTCCATCATGAGTGGACATGCCCCCTACTGCTGATTGACTCACTCTCCTCTCCTATCATGAGTGGACATGCCCCCTAATCCTGATTGACTCTTCTCCCCCATCATGAATGGACACGCCCCCTACTGCTGATTGACTCACTCTCCTCCCCTATCATGAGTGCACATGCCACCTAATCCTGATTGACTCTCCTCCTCCATCATGAGTGGACACGCCCCCTACTGCTGATTGACTCTCCTCCCCTATCATGAGTGGATACGCCCCCTAATCCTGATTGACTCTCCTCCCCCATCATGAGTGGACATGCCCCCTAATCCTGATTGACTCTCCTCCCCCATCATGAGTGGACACGCCCCCTACTGCTGATTGACTCACTCTCCTCCCCCATCATGAGTGGACACGCCCCCTAATCCTGATTGACTCTCCTCCTCCATCATGAGTGGACATGCCCCCTACTGCTGATTGACTCACTCTCCTCCCCTATCATGAGTGGACATGCCCCCTAATCCTGATTGACTCTCCTCCCCCATCATGAGTGGACATGCCCCCTACTGCTGATTGACTCACTCTCCTCCCCTATCATGAGTGGACATGCCCCCTACTGCTGATTGACTCTCCTCCCCTATCATGAGTGGACATGCCCCCTACTACTGATTGACTCTCCTCCCCCATCATGAGTAGGTACGCCCCCTACCGCTGATTGGCTCACTCTCCTCCCCATCATAAGTGGACACGCCCCCTACTGCTGATTGACTCACTCTCCTCCCCTATCATGAGTGGACCTGCCCCCTACTGCTGATTGACTCTCCTCCCCCATCATGAGTGGACATGCCCCCTAATCCTGATTGACTCTCCTCCCCCATAATGAGTGGATACGCCCCCTACTGCTGATTGACTCACTCTCCTCCCCCATCATGAGTGGACACGCCCCCTACTGCTGATTGACTCTCCTCCCCCATCATGAGTGGATACGCCCCCTAATCCTGATTGACTCTCCTCCCCCATCATGAGTGGACACGCCCCCTACTGCTGATTGACTCACTCTCCTCCCCTATCATGAGTGGACATGCCCCCTAATCCTGATTGACTCTCCTCCTCCATCATGAGTGGACATGCCCCCTAATCCTGATTGACTCTCCTCCCCCATCATGAATGGATACGCCCCCTACCGCTGATTGGCTCACTCTCCTCTCCATAATGAGTGGACACACCCCCTAATCCTGATTGACTCTCCTCCCCCATCATGAATGGATACGCCCCCTACCGCTGATTGGCTCACTCTCCTCTCCATAATGAGTGGACACGCCCCCTAATCCTGATTGACTTTCCATCATGAGTGGACACGCCCCCTACTGCTGATTGACTCACTCTCCTCCCCTATCATGAGTGGACATGCCCCCTAATCCTGATTGACTCTTCTCCCCCATCATGAGTGGACATGCCCCCTAATCCTGATTGACTCTCCTCCCCCATCATGAGTGGACACGCCCCCTACTGCTGATTGACTCACTCTCCTCCCCCATCATGAGTGGACACGCCCCCTAATCCTGATTGACTCTCCTTCCCCATCATGAGTGGACACGCCCCCTACTGCTGATTGACTCACTCTCCTCCCCCATCATGAGTGGACACGCCCCCTAATCCTGATTGACTCTCCTCCTCCATCATGAGTGGACACGCCCCCTACTGCTGATTGACTCACTCTCCTCCCCTATCATGAGTGGACATGCCCCCTACTGCTGATTGACTCTCCTCCCCCATCAAGAGTGGACACGCCCCTACTGCTGATTGACTCACTCTCCTCCCCTATCATGAGTGGACATGCCCCCTACTACTGATTGACTCTCCTCCCCCATCATGAGTAGGTACGCCCCCTACCGCTGATTGGCTCACTCTCCTCCCCATCATGAGTGGACACGCCCCCTACTGCTGATTGACTCACTCTCCTCCCCTATCATGAGTGGACCTGCCCCCTACTGCTAATTGACTCTCCTCCCCCATCATGAGTGGACATGCCCCCTAATCCTGATTGACTCTCCTCCCCCATAATGAGTGGACACGCCCGCTACTGCTGATTGACTCTTCTCCCCCATCGTGATTGGACACGCCCACTACTGCTGATTGACTCTCCTCCCCTATCATGAGTGGATACGCCCCCTACTGCTGATTGACTCTTCTCCCCCATCATGAGTGGATGCGCCCCCTAATCCTGATTGACTCTCCTCCTCCATCATGAGTGGACACGCCCCCTACTGCTGATTGACTCACTCTCCTCCCCTATCATGAGTGGACATGCCCCCTACTGCTGATTGACTCTCCTCCCCCATCAAGAGTGGACACGCCCCTACTGCTGATTGACTCACTCTCCTCCCCTATCATGAGTGGACATGCCCCCTACTACTGATTGACTCTCCTCCCCCATCATGAGTAGGTACGCCCCCTACCGCTGATTGGCTCACTCTCCTCCCCATCATGAGTGGACACGCCCCCTACTGCTGATTGACTCACTCTCCTCCCCTATCATGAGTGGACCTGCCCCCTACTGCTAATTGACTCTCCTCCCCCATCATGAGTGGACATGCCCCCTAATCCTGATTGACTCTCCTCCCCCATAATGAGTGGACACGCCCCCTACTGCTGATTGACTCACTCTCCTCCCCTATCATGAGTGGACACGCCCGCTACTGCTGATTGACTCTTCTCCCCCATCGTGATTGGACACGCCCACTACTGCTGATTGACTCTCCTCCCCTATCATGAGTGGATACGCCCCCTACTGCTGATTGACTCTTCTCCCCCATCATGAGTGGATGCGCCCCCTACTGCTGATTGACTCTCCTCCCCCATCATGAGTGGATGCGCCCCCTACCGCTGATTGGCTCACTCTCCTCCCCTATCATAAGTGTACACGCCCCCTAGTGCTGATTGACTCTCCTCCCCCATAATGAGTGGATACACCCCCTACTGCTGATTGACTCTCCTCCCCCATCATGAGTGGATACGCCCCCTACTGCTGATTGGCTCAGTCTCTCTCTTCCCCCATCAGCTGTTAGTTAATCTGGCCGGACATCTCACAAATCTGATAACTGACATAATATAAACTTGGAATTGCGAGACACTGTCAGATATTTTGCTGCAAATACGATATTTATTTTTCAAGAATTGTGAGATATATATATATATAAAAAAAATCTGAATTGCAAGATAAAAAGCAGCAATTACCTGTTCTATGGCATAAACAAGCTTCTATACACTTCTGAGGGAACAAAGGCATGTCAAAAATACAACCAACATCTTTGAATTCAGTACATAAAACTTACCTGTCAGAGCTGAAAAATAATCTAGATGTCAAGATAAAAGAGCAAACATCAAACTAGTGAAGAGAATACTGCACCTCAAGGACGTTCTGTTTCAGCTCTTGATTTAAGAATGTCTAGATATTTGTACTGGAAAACAAGACAAAAATACTAGATAAGAAAATCATTTTTTGCATTTTATGCAGTATGAAAACATGCATTAAATCTGTGTATTTTTGTTAGTGTTTTTGCAGTGATGTCACTCAGGATTGTGTCTCGACTCATTCACAGAATCACAGCAGCGGTTTATGGGATTCACGCTCACATTTAAATGCATTAAAAACACAGGTGTCCATCCACATTTACACAAACACACATTCATATTCCACTAACAGGGATTAGTATAATAATTTATTTCTCTCCAAACTCATACACAACATAGTCAAAGCTGTTTGATGTATCAGGATGGTCATATGATCTATGCAATCATCTGTCTGGCTGTCCAGACTGTTACACAGATGATATCAGCCTGCAGCTGGTTCAATAACTAATTTAACCTCCTACCTAATGTCAGGGATGACATATCAATCAGCCGGGCCTGCGTTTCTGTCCTCATATCCCATTTGGGGGTCAGTTGAAGTGCATCTCATCTCCTCTCATCACAGCATGAGTAAGTTTACCCTTCACATTTTTTACATCGTGCTACAGCATAATATGCAGTCATGATGCAAGTAAATTGGGGCACTTTTTGCCATTGAGATGACTGGGGGAAAATGTCCTAATTATCCTGAATTGATCAAATAAGGTTAATGTACACTCTTAAAAATAAAGGTTCTTTATTAGCATCGATGGTTCCTTGTATAACCTTTATCATCAATGATCCTGTAAATTGTTTAAATGTTCTTTACACTAAGAAAAAAATGTCCTGAACGACACTGCAGGCTTTAATGGAAGTGCTCTACTATACTTGGTTTTGTCCCAATGATCATCTCAGCACATCTCATAAAACCCCCTTTTTCTTTCTGGCACAGATTCAACAAGCCGCTGGAAACATTCCTCAGAGAGGAATATTGTGGAATATTGAGAGGAATATTTGCTCCATATTGTCACACAGTTGCTGCAGATTTGTCGGCTGCACATCCATGATGTGAATCTCCCATTCCACCACATCCCAAAGCTGCTCTATTGGCCATTTGAGTTTAGTGATCTCAGTGTCATGATCAAGAAACCAGTTTGAGATGATTTGAACTTTTGTGACATCAGAAGATGGTCCACTGTAGTCATAAATGGATGGACATGGTCAGCAACAATACTCAGGCTGTGGTGTTTAAATGATGCTCAATTGGTACTAAGAGGCCCAAAGTGTGCCATCCACACCATCACACCAGCAGCAGCCTGAACCCCCAATACAAGGCAGGATTGATCCATGCTTTAATGTTGTTTACACCAAATTCTGACCCTTCCATCTGAATGTCGCAGCAGAAATCCAGACTCATCAGACCAGGCAACGTTTTTCAATCTTCTATTGTCCAAATTTGGTGAGCCTGTGTGAATTGTAGCCTCGGTTTGCTGTTCTCAGATGTGTCTTCTGCTGCTGTAGATCATCTGCTTCAAGGTTGGACGTGTTGTGCGTTCAGAGATGTGTAACGAGGGTTTACACAATTCTATAGGTGGCATCCCAACTTTCAATCATTAATATCATCTATTGTTTCAACATGCTCCATATATTGTGTGTCTGAGGTCATGATAATGCATAATTCTCATTGAAAAATGAAATGTTTTATTAAAGCAATATTTTGAGTCCCACTGACCTTTTTTATATGGGCAGGATCTGAATGACTGAGTTGACAGAATTTTCATTTTTGGGCGAATTATGCCTCAAATACAACAAATTCAACCTGAATTCCAATTCAGTTTGGCTGATTGTGATGTATCCAGCTAACAGGGAACGTTCGCAGAACTTTGGCTAACTCTCTGGCAATGTTCTCTTGTTGAACAAACATTCAGTAACGCTAACAGTAACATCTGGCTGAGTTTCGGCAGAGATTGTGGTCCACATACCGCATGGAATTACGGCCCAAGTGCTGTTTGCCTAAAGTCAGTCAGATCAATGCCAGAAGCAGACCAAAACTCACCGAGAACTTTACAATGTTCCCAGAAATTAACCATAACTGGCCCACAACAGTGCCGTAATCAGATGTAAGCAAGAACTCTGTGGAAGTAAACTAATACCATATGTTTTTGAAATAAAAAGCACTACTTGAAAAAAAAATATGCATTGCATTTGAATGCATTGTATTTTTAGGGCTTGCATTTTTATGGGCTGAAATTCAACATGGTTGTATATTTAAGCTGTGAATATACACATTTTCATTGTTAAAAATTAAAAATTCAGGTCTTTTATACCACTGTATTTAGTCTATAAAGATAAGTTAAGTGTTCTATATGTCCTGACGGCAGGGGAATCGTTTTGAGGGAAACCCCAGTACTGCAGCACAGCCGCGATATAAAGTTAAGGAACTGCGTTTGAACGCATATGGGGAACGTCATCACGTGAACCGGTGTCTGAAAACAATTATCAAATCTCACCAATCCTATTGGCCGGCGGCAGCCTATGACGTCATAATAGACGCGACCCAGAAGTATAAAGGAGCGCCTAGAGAAGCGGTCAGTATCTTATCGTCTTCAGCGACTGTTTTGTTTAATTGCGATTCTTCAGATCTGGTAAGGGATTTTACTATGTACTAACAAACTTTTTAGGAAGTGTGTGGATCTGTGTCCCAGGTTTTGACACCTGACCCTTCTGTCTGGGAGAGGAGCATGCACGGACAGTGCTTGACTGTGCAAACTGTGAGCGTCTGCCTATTAGGATGCTCCGCTCTCGTTTGGCCGTTTTCTTGAGGGAAGAGCGGCCGACATCTGTGCCGGTGGTTCTGGTCCCGCCCGTGCTGAGGCAGGGCGGCGACTGAAATCATGGGGCTCACAGATGGAGCTTGCTGAGGAGTTTGAAAGAGGATCGGAGACAGGGCCAGAAGTCCAGTATCACCTCTCTGGCACCTCCTCCTCCTCGGGGTAGGTCCCAGAGAAGGCGGGACTCTGGGAAGAAGAAAGATTTGAGGGAGGTAATCAATTACGGACGGTAGCAGCGTCTGTGATTGATTTCCTCTCCATGAGGGTAGTTACTCTCTCCTTTCTTCTTCCACCTCCCGAGTAATGATTTTTTACCCAGGTGCTTCTTACGGTCAGGTTCATGATGAAGATTTCTGTGGCTCGCCTTTTGGTTTGATAATGAAGATGCTCTTTCAGGCTTGAAAGGACCATAGATTCCATCCTTCTAAGATGGTAAGTCTCCGTTCTTCGAGCCGCAGGTTATAAGCTTGGTCTATATTTATATATTTTAATATATTGACTGTAGTTTTCCTGTATAGCTTTTCCGGGGTGTGTAAAAGAAATAGAAGGGGAATTTAGGGCACATTAGGTTGGTTATCTTTTTCTTTTCAGCCACCATATGGTAGAGTAGCTATTCTCCTCTGGTCATAGCTAGAGTTTGTATTAGAGATTGGCACTTCAGATAGATCCATGTTAACCCTCTGGGGTCTGAGGATTTTTGGGGCCCTGGAGAAGTTTTGACATGCCCTGACATTTGTGCTTTTTTCAGTTGTTCACAAACATATTAATGGAAAAGGTGTCATTACACTGTATTCAGCACGAGCTAGGCTACCATAATATGTGAGCAACATGTATGCGTGGTTATTGAAAAAACAAAAAACTTAAGTCACTGAAATAAGGCCACAAAACTAATATTATATATGTGTTCACAAGACTTCTGGATATTGGAGGTTGTAGACTAGAGTTTTTGCTTCAAAATGATGTAAAAATTATCCTGCCTACTCGTTCATATCAAACAATATATTGATTTAAATTTTGTAAGACACTTTTTGTCAAGAAACAATGTGCGTAGAGGTGTGAATCTTCATGAATAATGCTGTGATTCACACCTGAGAAGACAAAGACCTGCATAATGACCTGCATAATGAGCCCTTTCAGTCAGGTAGGCTATGTGAAAAAACCCTCTGTGATCATGCTGATAACAGTATTAACGTTAATATAATGTCCACTCTTGAAAAAAAAAAAAACATGATTTTTGTGATCTCATGCATGCATGTATTATTGCACATGTGAAGAAAATTTTGTATAGGCCTATTATAGTTTAAATTACAGTACCAGCCAAAAGATTGGACGCATTACTATTATAATGTTTTTAAAAGAAGTCTCAAGTCTCGAACCAAATAATGGTTTTCTATTTTAATATACTTTAAAATATAATGTATTTCTGTGATGCAAAGCGTCTGAACATTCATGTTACCTCTATGGCATTTCATATAGGCTATTATATTTGTTATATTATATAGCCTAAATGTTAATGTGCAGTTGACAAACTATACATCATTAAAAAGACTCAAGCTTCACATTTTGACCTCTGTTTTACTCTTATAGTGACCGTAATTTGTTAATAGCCTATGCGTCAGGAGTTGCGAATATGAAAAACGGTGTTGTTATCTTTGACAAAACAACATCCATCAGGGCTTTTAGCTTAAAAGCATGCACATTTGGAGAAATACTGATGGATTCTCATATGTTTATGTCAATTTTCTATACAGAGGAGTAATATTTATTCAATATTTCTAGTCATCACTATGAGCACTGGATACTGTGTTTTCAATTCATACTTGCAGCCAGTGGGCGCTCTGTGCTCCTTTAGTCCACAAATGACTCCTAATGAAGAACAGGCATACCATGTGACATTCCAGAAACTAACAGAGATCGCTAACCATGGCTATAACATACAGATAGACACTTTTGAAGATAATAAATACATGATTGCGACGATGTATACATCTATTGCCTCAGAATTTGCATCTGAATAGCGCTCGCTCCGTGGGCGTGGCCAAATTAGTGGATAATGAGCTGACTCACGGACGTCTGACATGTCTCCCTTTTATTCAGATTACACAAACAGAGAATATTTGTTTTCGATTTGACTTACATGGTTTAAAACCTGACATTTCAACGTTTCCTTAGACATAAGTCTATTTTTTTTTTTGTGATTAGTATTCACTAAGTTACACTTCATTTTCTGAGAACTATCAGATTGGACTTCGTTCAGAGGGAGACGCATCATGTTAGTTTTCTTTATTTTGCAAAAAGCACTACATTTTGTTTTTGCTCTGAGTGTACACAAATAAAAGAAGATACTTCACAGATTAAAACTCTTAACTGTATGTGCAAAATTGGCAGAGTATTTTGAGCTTCTTTCATACTGATAAGAAAAAAAGCAAGGAGGTATCACCTTAAGCTAGGTAACCTCACTTGGTAGTTTGGTTCTCAGATTAGACTCCCTTAGAGCTTAGACACTGCCACTGTGCCGTGTCTTTCTGGAATAGTAGGCCCCGTTTGAGCCTCTTTCGGAGCATGTTGGTGTAGTTTGTACTCCTCTTGCTTAAGAGAGTAAAAAATGTTTTTACTGTACTGAGTACACTGCTTGTCGGATTGTGTTAAGGTTGAATGTTTTGTGGGCACTCTACAGTCTTATCTGCTAGTTTGACTCCGTTTCATTCTGAACGAGTTCCATGTTTGTGGAATCTTGCTTATCAGCAAGTGAGCTGTTCTAGGTGTGTGGCCTTCACAGGTCGCCCTTTAAGCTTTCTTCCACCACATCTGAGTGTTCTTTAAGCAGATTGAGCATGTAGTTTCACATGTTGGCCTTTCGCAAGGCTGCTGTGATGTATTTCTACATGTTGTAGAGTTTATGTCATGTTGCAGGCCCTTTCCTGGGCCTCCATGATTTGTGCCTACAGTACGGTTTATCTGTTAGGTTGAGCCCTGTACTCCCCTTGTTTGAGGGTTGTCCTGCATAGTACTTAGCTCCCTAAGCTGGTCAGTGGTTGAAGGCCTCTCTGAGGCCTCCCTATTGAGGATCAGCCTCTAGGCTGGTAAATGTACTCCCCTGTGTTGGGTTCCTTTAGAGTGCACAGCCTCCTCAGTGCAAATAACCAGGCGCTGAGTAGATCCTAGGATTGAGCAGAGAGTTACTCCCCTCATTGGTAAGGGTAAAAAGCGCTAAGCTGAGTCCTGTTCTCCAGGATGTCCATCTCTACGCTCTGGTCTGAGTTAGTTACTGCCTTATTGCAGTCACTCGTACTGGATATCTTCTCTGAAGAATGTGATTTGAGACTCTGTGATCAGACAGGTTGTTGGCCAAGACTAGGCTGCTTTAATTAGACCAGGTCGGCCTCCCTGGTGGCATTCAGGGTTGACTTTGTTCCCCTGACAAGTGACTGGCTAGGGTTCCTTCTGGCCCCCTGGCCACATTCCCTAAGAGGTGCCCTCTTTTCTTCGGAAAAGAAGTTTGGTCCCAGAAGCCTTTGAGTGGCCTTGGTAGGCCTTCTGTGGAAGGCCTCTTTGAGGCTTATAGCTTGGGCGGTTGGCCATACGGAGTGCTGTCACTGACAGCCTATGTATGACCCATAGGGAGAGTGGCACTTCAGTTGAAGCTGCTAGTTCTGACGTTTGTCTAGCCATTTTTTGGCATGCACTCCTCTCAAGCATGGCGGCGTGGGTATATCGTTCCCCATATGCGTTCAAACGCAGTGTAGAGTTCCCTTTTGAAAGGGAACGTCTCAGGTTATGTATGTAACCATGGTTCCCTGAGAACAGGGAACGAGACACTGCGTTACCTGCCATGCATCGGGGCTGCCTGTTGAACAGTCCCTTCAGACGATAAGGTACTGACTGCTTCTCTAGGTGCTCCTTTTATACTTCCAAGTCGCATCTATAACGACGTCATAGGCTGTTGCTGGCCAATAGGATTGGTGAGATTTGATAATTGCTTTCAGACACCGGTTCACGTGATGACGTTCCCCATATGCGTTCAAACGCAGTGTCTCGTTCCCTGTTCTCAGGGAACCATGGTTACATATGTAACCTGAGATGTTATATGTCTACCTCAGATTTAACGTTTGAACTGTACATCAGCATCAGGATATAACGTTATAATCTCGTTCACTGTAGAGAAAGCTGCTTACATGTAGGCTACACAGGGAAAGTAACAGTAAAGACAATGAATTAAATGTAAACACAACTTTTGTGTCTTTATCAGCTTTTCTGCATATATACTGTCCCTGATAATCATCACACATGCACTTACCGATTGCTCCATTAATGTAAATCCGTTTTAATGAATGAATAACTGTTGCTCTGCTCTTCATCAACACGTGCTTGCACCACCTGCTGGTGAGGTCGACTAACAGCAGATGGAGATTATGCTCGGTACTCTACTGCTTTTCCTGCAGTTCCCGGATGTGAAATGTTGAAATTTGAACCACATAATTTGTCGACGCGAAATAAAATGGACTGAATATTATAGGTTGTATTTTTAAACAGAATTAATATTTTGGAAGTGAAATCTGAAAGGTGAATATGGATAATTAAATTTTTAACAATGAAAATGTGTGTTAAATGTTTTGAATTGAAATGTTCACAGCTTAAATATACAACCGGTACGTGTAACGCTTCACAATTCAGACCATACAATGCAAATGGAAAAATTAAAAATTAAAAACCAGACATTCATTTTTCTTGTTTTTCGTGTACTTCTTTAATAGATACTTCTGCTAAATTATGACTTTAGAAACAATAATTTGAATAAATGAAATCTAACCGGAGGGCAGCTCGAGCAGCAGCGCTTGCCAAGATCCTTCACGTCAATACAGCATGCAAGTCAAGAGCACTATGGTTTATTTATTTTCAATTATTAATTTCAATAAATAAATACAAATAGGCCTATTTTGATTTGGCACATTGCCCATGTAGTTTATAGTTATTTATTGACTTATTTCATTATTACTTTATTTAATTGCATGCATGCATGTGGTGTACCAAAATGATTACTGCGGGAATCCAACATTCGATAATGAACCGAAATAAATCGTGCTCTTGACTTGCAGCACGAGTAGCTATATGAAATATTGTAGGCTACTACAAACGAGAGCTAAAAACCTAACAATTTTTTTTAATGATGCTTATTTTTTTGGCATATTTTCGCTTGGTAGTCTTTTTATCTTTCATGCTATATTGACGTTAAGGATCTTGGCAAGCTCGCGAGCTGCCCTCCGTCTGCTGCCTATCCCACTGAAATTTTTTATTTTTAAAAAACTGAAATTTTTATATTTTTATAACAACTACCCAAACACTGGGTTATCACGTCTGACCCAGCATCTGTGCAACGCAAAAACTACCCAAATACTGGGTTGTTACGTCTGACCCAGGATCTGGGAAACACAAAAACTACCCAAACACTGGGTTGTTACGTCTGACCCAGGATCTGGGAAACACAAAAACTACCCAAACACTGGGTTGTTACGTCTGACCCAGGATCTGGGAAACACAAAAACTACCCAAACACTGGGTTGTTACGTCTGACCCAGGATCTGGGAAACACAAAAACTACCCAAACACTGGGTTGTTACGTCTGACCCAGGATCTGTGCAATGCAAAAACTACCCAAATACTGGGTTGTTACGTCTGACCCAGGATCTGTGCAATGCAAAAACTACCCAAACACTGGGTTGTTACGTCTGACCCAGGATCTGGGAAACACAAAAACTACCCAAACACTGGGTTGTTACGTCTGACCCAGGATCTGTGCAATACAAAAACTACCCAAACACTGGGTTGTTACGTCTGACCCAGGATCTGTGCAATGCAAAAACTACCCAAACACTGGGTTGTTACGTCTGACCCAGGATCTGGGAAACACAAAAACTACCCAAACACTGGGTTGTTACGTCTGACCCAGGATCTGGGAAACACAAAAACTACCCAAATACTGGATTGTTACGTCTGACCCAGGATTTGTGCAACGCAAAAACTACCCAAACACTGGGTTGTTACGTCTGACCCAGGATCTGTGCAATACAAAAACTACCCAAATACTGGGTTGTTACGTCTGACCCAGGATCTGTGCAACGCAAAAACTACCCAAACACTGGGTTGTTACGTCCGACCCAGGATCTGTGCAACGCAAAACCTACCCAAACACTGGGTTGTTACGTCCGACCCAGGATCTGTGCAACGCAAAAACTACCCAAACACTGGGTTGTTACGCCTGACCCAGGATCTGGGTAACACAAAAACTACCCAAACACTGGGTTGTTACGTCTGACCCAGGATCTGTGCAACGCAAAAACTACCCAAACACTGGGTTGTTACGTCTGACCCAGGATCTGGGTAACACAAAAACTACCCAAATACTGGGTTGTTACGTCTGACCCAGGATCTGTGCAACGCAAAAACTACCCAAACACTGGGTTGTTACGTCCGACCCAGGATCTGTGCAAGCAAAAACTACCCAAACACTGGGTTGTTACGTCTGACCCAGGATCTGTGCAACGCAAAAACTACCCAAACACTGGGTTGTTACGTCTGACCCAGGATCTGTGCAACGCAAAAACTACCCAAACACTGGGTTGTTACGTCTGACCCAGGATCTGGGAAACACAAAAACTACCCAAACACTGGGTTGTTACGTCTGACCCAGGATCTGGGAAACACAAAAACTACCCAAACACTGGGTTGTTACGTCTGACCCAGGATCTGGGAAACACAAAAACTACCCAAACACTGGGTTGTTACGTCTGACCCAGGATCTGGGTAACACAAAAACTACCCAAACACTGGGTTGTTACGTCTGACCCAGGATCTGTGCAATGCAAAAACTACCCAAACACTGGGTTGTTACGTCTGACCCAGGATCTGTGCAACGCAAAAACTACCCAAACACTGGGTTGTTACGTCTGACCCAGGATCTGGGAAACACAAAAACTACAAAACACTGGGTTGTTACGTCCGACCCAGGATCTGTGCAACGCAAAAGCTACCCAAACACTGGGTTGTTACGTCCGACCCAGGATCTGTGCAACGCAAAAACTACCCAAACACTGGGTTGTTACGTCCGACCCAGGATCTGTGCAACGCAAAAACTACCCAAACACTGGGTTGTTATGTCCGACCCAGGATCTGTGCAACGCAAAAACTACCCAAACACTGGGTTGTTACGTCCGACCCAGGATCTGTGCAAGCAAAAACTACCCAAACAGTGGGTTGTTACGTCCGACCCAGGATCTGTGCAAGCAAAAACTACCCAAACACTGGGTTGTTACGTCTGACCCAGGATCTGGGAAACACAAAAACTACCCAAACACTGGGTTGTTACGTCTGACCCAGGATCTGGGTAACACAAAAACTACCCAAACACTGGGTTGTTACGTCTGACCCAGGATCTGGGTAACACAAAAACTACCCAAACACTGGGTTGTTACGTCTCACCCAGGATCTGTGCAACGCAAAAACTACCCAAACACTGGGTTGTTACGTCTGACCCAGGATCTGTGCAACGCAAAAACTACCCAAACACTGGGTTGTTACGTCTGACCCAGGATCTGTGCAACGCAAAAACTACCCAAACACTGGGTTGTTACGTCCGACCCAGGATCTGTGCAAGCAAAAACTACCCAAACAGTGGGTTGTTACGTCTGACCCAGGATCTGTGCAACGCAAAAACTACCCAAACACTGGGTTGTTACGTCTGACCCAGGATCTGTGCAACGCAAAAACTACCCAAACACTGGGTTGTTACGTCTGACCCAGGATCTGGGAAACACAAAAACTACCCAAACACTGGGTTGTTACGTCTGACCCAGGATCTGGGAAACACAAAAACTACCCAAACACTGGGTTGTTACGTCTGACCCAGGATCTGGGTAACACAAAAACTACCCAAACACTGGGTTGTTACGTCTGACCCAGGATCTGGGTAACACAAAATCTACCCAAACACTGGGCTGTTACGTCTGACCCAGGATCTGTCCAACGCAAAAACTACCCAAACACTGGGTTGTTACGTCTGACCCAGGATCTGTGCAACGCAAAAACTACCCAAACACTGGGTTGTTACGTCCGACCCAGGATCTGTGCAACGCAAAAACTACCCAAACACTGGGTCGTTACGTCCGACCCAGGATCTGTGCAACGCAAAAACTACCCAAACACTGGGTCGTTACGTCCGACCCAGGATCTGTGCAACGCAAAAACTACCCAAACACTGGGTCGTTACGTCTGACCCAGGATCTGTGCAACGCAAAAACTACCCAAACACTGGGTCGTTACGTCCGACCCAGGATCTGTGCAACGCAAAAACTACCCAAACACTGGGTTGTTACGTCCGACCCAGGATCTGTGCAAGCAAAAACTACCCAAACACTGGGTTGTTACGTCTGACCCAGGATCTGTGCAAGCAAAAACTACCCAAACACTGGGTTGTTACGTCCGACCCAGGATCTGTGCAAGCAAAAACTACCCAAACACTGGGTTGTTACGTCCGACCCAGGATCTGTGCAAGCAAAAACTACCCAAACACTGGGTTGTTACGTCCGACCCAGGATCTGTGCAAGCAAAAACTACCCAAACACTGGGTTGTTACGTCTGACCCAGGATCTGTGCAACGCAAAAACTACCCAAACACTGGGTTGTTACGTCTGACCCAGGATCTGGGAAACACAAAAACTACAAAACACTGGGTTGTTACGTCCGACCCAGGATCTGTGCAAGCAAAAACTACCCAAACACTGGGTTGTTACGTCTGACCCAGGATCTGTGCAACGCAAAAACTACCCAAACACTGGGTTGTTACGTCTGACCCAGGATCTGTGCAAGCAAAAACTACCCAAACACTGGGTTGTTACGTCCGACCCAGGATCAGTGCAAGCAAAAACTACCCAAACACTGGGTTGTTACGTCTGACCCAGGATCTGTGCAAGCAAAAACTACCCAAACACTGGGTCGTTACGTCTGACCCAGGATCTGTGCAAGCAAAAACTACCCAAACACTGGGTTGTTACGTCCGACCCAGGATCTGTGCAAGCAAAAACTACCCAAACACTGGGTTGTTACGTCTGACCCAGGATCTGGGTAACACAAAAACTACCCAAACACTGGGTTGTTACGTCTGACCCAGGATCTGGGTAACACAAAAACTACCCAAACACGAGAAAAAATAACCCCAAAAAATGGGGTTTTAAGTGTATCCAGAAGCCCCAGAATACACCCGTAACTGGACCGATATTACGCCAGAATACCCAAAATTGTACCAGAAATAATATTCATATATTCAGTTATTCGTAACTCGAGTTACCTGCTCTTTATTAATGTTGTCAATACGTTACGAGTTTTAGTTGTATATTTTCAAACGCTCCAGAACGTTTCAAAATGTTGCCATGATGTTTAGAAATAGTTAAAATGGAATGTTAAGAGAGCATTCAGAAATAACGTGTTCATAACTTAATGGGAACGTTAACCAAACGTTCTTATAACATATTTTTTTCTCAGCTGGGCAGAAAGCATTCTTCATCCCATCGCGAATGATGCACAACCTGGCATTAGGTGTGTCTCACTACAACACTTTTCTGAAGGCTCCGTGTCCTGTCATTTCTGAAGTTCTCCATTTTTGTCTCATGTAAATCTCTCCGTGGGGTTTAATGCAGTCAGCCAGTCCGCAGCCGCGGAGATTCTCATTCGACACAAACCCAATTGAGCTGAATCGAGCAAGACGCACATCAAGACGCTGGAATCGATCAGAGCATCGAGATTATTGTGTGCGGGATTATCTGCGCGGTTTTCACTGATGCAAGGACGTTTTTTCCCTGCCTTTTGTAGGAATCGATGAATATGCGCGCCGTTTTATAGAGATTTTCCGCGCTGGCGTCAGTGTCCGCATCTTTTGCTCGTTCGGACGGTCTTTTTTCTTGATCTCTCGGATTTAAGATTTCGTTCACCTCAGGTTTTGCTGTTGTGAAGGTAAGCAGCTGTGCCTGGTTATGCATTTTAAATGTACCCGCAGGTTGCACAGGCTATATCTGTATGAAGATGGTCTTTTTTTTCCCTCTCAGATTTTTCTCGACTTTCTGTATATCATCATATAGATGTTTGACGATCGTTTTGAGTCACGACAACAGCGTGATTGATGAAAAATAGTCGAAAATACGGCTACGTTTCTGCCAATTTTTCATTTTTTACCTCATAAAGAAGTGACAGGGTTTATTCAGGCTGTTAGTCGCAGGACAGTAACCGGGTGAAGCAGGTAAGATCTGTGAGGGATTTAATAACCTACTTTACACGTTCACATCGATTGCACAGCTTTAATGTGTTAAGCTTTTGGGGTTTTTTTTTTTTTTTTTTTTTTTGCCAGAAATCTTAAATATTTGGATTTGCAGCTCGTTTCATTCATTAAGATTTAGATGATGATGCTTGAGAACCCCAATAATAGCTGGTGACTTGTATGGAACGGCCTGTGCTTTAATGCAAAGACCCACTTATATCAACCTTCTGATGCATGAATGATTAATATATTATTATAACAATAGAAGCATTCCCATTTTTCCTTTAAAAGGATTTTTTTTTGAGAGAGTTGCACATCTATCCTGCAATAGCAAACAAGGCACTTGGTGCATCACCACTTTTTCAGCCATGTTTTCAAAAATAAAACACATTGTCATTAAAAAGATGGCAGTCGTATAGAATTATGGGAAATTGTCGAAGGTGGTTTAGAAGGTTTGACCATTGTAGTGGACACCATTAAAATATGTAGCTGATCATGCACTGTAAAAATGCTGGGTTAAAAACATCCCAAGTTGGGTTGAAACCCAGTGATTGGATTGTTTTAACCCAGCGGTTGGGTTAAATGTTTGCCCAATGTGCTGGGCAGTTTTATTTAACTCGACTATTGTTTCAAAACGACTATATATCTGGATTAAAATGAACCCAAAATAGGTTGGAAACACATAATTAGGTGAACATTTATTCATTAAACTTATTAATAAATGTTCATTTACAGTTTTTGGGTTCATTTTAAGCAACAATACAGTAATTTTTAAACAATAGTTGTGTTAAATAAAACAGCCCAGCAGGTTGGGTAAACATTTAACCCAATCGCTGGGTTAAAAACAACCCATTTTTGTTTTAGATGTCCATTTTTAACCCAGCATTTTTATTTTTATTTTTTTATTTTTTTTAGAGTGTATACATTGTCATGGTATGGGTTGCATGCATTGCCATTAATGTGAGTATTATTCATTATATTAGTAATCGGATATTCATTATTTTTGTCTTCTTTGTGTTCTCAACATTAAATCCAGGTGATACTGGTGCACAAAGTAACCAAAATGCTATATGAAAGAGGACTAAATCACTTTTAAAGTAGCTGAGATGCATTAGTTTGATTGCAAATCAACAGCATTTGTCAGCAGTAAATGAGGTCTGATTTGCATTGCAACACGAGGTGATGCACTATAGTCAGTGTCTGAATTGCATGTGCATCATTATTAAATGTGTCACAGCCTCAAAAATCATGGACAAATAGCTTCGGCAGACAGGAATAGAGTTTAAAAGCCACCCGCAGGGAAACGCTTCTGAAAGCATCACAGAAGAACAGCCACAAGCATTACCGCAGGTTTTAAAAGGAACGTTCGCCCAAAAAAAGAAAGATCTGTCATTATTGTCACTTCATAATGTCATTCTAAAAATGTGCATATTTCCACAGTGACCATATCTGTCAAGCTCCAAATACACTGTAAAAATGGTTTTCATGCTTGAATGTTGATTATTTTCCTCATATTCTCCATTGTTGCAGCTCCTCTCTTCCCAGTCTGTCAGTAACACTTCCTGTCTCTATGAAGCCCCTCCTTCGAAAAGCACGATGTGCTCTGATTGGAGCAGTGTGTTGTGATTGGTGTGAATGTCCCGCCCCTTACCCTTCAACACACTACTAACTAACTCAACCAGGCCCCGCCCCTTTATTCTGCGCATGAATTATTTAAATGAGGAATATTGTGAAGAAAACTCAAGATGGAGGCGTTTCAGAAACACTGACACTGATATAGAGAAGAACTCACAGCAACATTACACACTAAAGAAAGATGAACATGGAGAAAAGCAGAATAGATCCTCTTTAACATGATGTTTGGTTAAAGTGTGTTTTAATATATGACTCTTGAGCAAATGCATATTAATCTGTGCATCATATGCACACAACCACTTATTATGAACATTCTGGGAAGTTTTTGCATGCAGTATTTAGTTATTTATTTATAAAGGTTTGGCTGGTTGTGTCGAGCAGATGTCACCTGCTGGTAGATTCTGTAATTACACCACTGTGCTACATGACATTTATGGCTCTGGTGATTGACTCGGTGAGCGTCCATGAGAAAAGATGGCAGCATGGCTAGAAATTAGGTATAAATGCACAGTAAAAGTCATGGAAGAGTTTATCTCTGCATCTCAACTGAAACACACTCACATTTATGCATTTGGTGGATGCTTTTATCAAGGTTTATGTTATCAGTTAATGCATTCCCTAGGAATCGAACCCATGACTTTGGTGTTGCGAGCGCCTGTTTGAGCTGCTGGAATGCATGAAACGCACAAACAACCTGATCAAACATTTGGTTGAAGCCGGACAGGTTTGTTTTAGCACAAACGATGGTTTCGCTCTGTCAGCTGTGACATGCAGCAGATTCTCTGTAAATAAGCAGCATTGTTAGTTTTGAAAGGAATGATGTGAAAACTGCGACACGTCCAAACTTGCCAAGAACAACGTGGTTGTGATCGCCAAGGTTTTGTGTGAAAACTAATTAAAAGTTTTGTGTTTGTTGAGCCTGAATCCTGCTGATGAGGAAGTGAAGAATATTATTTTCCTGAAAATTAAATTAGCTTGATGCGCTCTGACAAACCAACTGAGACACGATATACATCGTTTTTTAATTCTGCCTTGACTCGATTCATTTAAGCTCAATAGTTTATGTAATGCTTTTCCCCTTAAAAGCAGCAAAAAGGCTCAACGCAAATGTGAACAAATGCTTCAGCTTGTTTACACTGGAAAAAGTTTAAATTCTCATTTTTTTTGTCCTATACAATCATTCTTAAACCAGAGAAGCAAGTTTGATATTAAGACTTGCTGAAAGAGAATTGAAGTGTATTCTTTCATTTTTATTTAGTTTTATTTCACTTGTTTTCTCTTGTTTATGCTTATAACTTTATATTCATGATATATTATTTTCTGACAAATGTATTTCGTTTTTTTTTTCATTTGTTTATGCTTATTATCTTTATACTCAAGATAGATTTTCTGCAAAAGTTTATTTTGTCTTTGCATTTATTAGTTTTATCGCAGTTGTTTTCTCTTGTTTGTTTAATATTGTTATATTCAAGATGAATTATTTTCTAAAAAAGACTGTATTTTGTTGTTGCATTTAATTTTATATTATATCTTGTTGATAGATTTTCTGAAAAAGTGTATTTTGGCTGTTTTTAACTTTTTTGTTTTATTTCACTTTTCTCTTGTTTATGTTTAATATCTTTATATTCAAGATAGATTCTCTGAAAAAAAGCATATTTTATTTTTTATTTTATTTCATTTTGTTCTTTTTATGTATATTTTTATATTCAAGATTAATGTTTTCTAAAAAAAAGTGTATTTTGTTTTTGCATTTAATTTAATTTTACTTGTTTTCTTTTTTGTGTTTATGTTTAATATCTTTATATTCAAGACAGATTCTCTGAAAAAAGTGAATTTTGTCTTTGCATTTTATTTTTATTTAAGTTTTCTCTTAATATCTTTATATTCAAGACAGACTTTTTGAAAAAGTGTATTTTGTCAATTTTTATTTAGCTTTATTTCACTTGTTTTCTCTTAGTGTCTTTATATTCAAGATGCGTTCTCTGGAAACAAGCCTTAATATCTCGCTTTATCTTGGGATGTTCGGACATTTTCACTTGAAAACAAGACAAAGATCCTCATGAAGAATATATCTCGTACCTTTGCCGTGTTGCTCAACATTACGCGAGTCGACGCCCACAGATGAGATCTTGCTAACCGCTGCAGATGTCTGGCTGACAGCTTTGTTAATGGCTTTGAGCGTTCAGAGACGACTGCTGAATGAGCGAGCCAGATTTATACGGGCCCGTGTTATTAGAGAGCCTGGACTTGCTCCTGCCAGGCAAGGCTCTGAACATTTCATTCATTTTAATGGATGCAAAATACAAAGCTGAGTGTGTTTTCTCACAGCCTCGTTACCTGCCGCTCCATCGGCACACAAACGCCTTTAAAATTACACTACTATGGTTTGGCTTTACTGTTAGGCCACGCAAACACTGCCATGTTTTTAGAAGTGACAAGTGCATTGAAGATTCACAGTCGCTCATGAATATTTGTTGACAGGCTGATAACTATAGCTAGGTTTTGGTGTTTTTGAGATCTCTTTTGAGATTCCTGTGGACTTTTTTCAACCTGGTTGGTGTTTATTAATGACCAGAGACATTTTTTTTTGTGTGTGTCTGTCCACTCCAGCTTAATTTGTTGAATTAAGAAGACATTTTAATCAGCCAGAGATGGTTATCAGGCTTTTTAAAGAAATTCTCAGAGTAAATAAACTTAATATTGTGTTCTTAATAATATCTTGATATCTTGAAGATATTTGTAAGAAGTCGGTCACTGAGGCTGCATTTATTTGATCCAAAATACTGTAAAAATTGTGAAATATTATGATAATGTAAAACATTTTCTATGTGAATATATAGTAAAGTGTAATTTATTCCTGTGATCAAAGTCATCATTACTACAGTCTTCAGTGTCACATGATCCTTCAGAAATCATTCTAATATGATGATTTGCTGCTCAAGACACATTTATGAGTATCATCAATGTTGAAAACAGCTGCGCTGCTTCAGATTTTTGTGGAAACCGTCATACAATTTATTTTTTCAGGATTCTTTGGTGAATAGAAAGTTAGCATAATGCTAACGCGGTTAGCATGTTTATAGCATCATGCTAACAGGATGTCATTTGCAAGATTTTAAAGGGATAGTTCACCCAAAAATGAAAATTTGATGTTTATCTGCTCACCCCCAGGGCATCCGAGATGTAGGTGACTTTGTTTCTTCAGTAGAACACAAATGATTTTTAACTCCAACCGTTGCAGTCGTATAATGCATGGCTATGGTAACAAAATCTATGAGAGTAAAAAAAACATGCACAGACAAATCCAAATTAAACCCTGCGGCTCGTGACGACACATTGATGTCCTAAGACACGAAGTGATCGGTTTGTGCGAGAAACCGAACGGTATTTATATAATTTTTTACCTCTAATACAAAATAGAACAAATTAGAAAAATAGACAAAATAGAAGCCGCCGATAAATACAGATAAAATTCAAAAACAAAACTATTTTCTTTATATCACTAAAATGAAATAAGAAGCCGCTTACAAGTAATTGTAAACACAACACTGACGTCTTCACTTCCAGGTCAAGAAGCTGTCAATCAAAAACTCAGTAGCCAATGAGAACACACCGCTGCTAGCCCCGCCCCCGCGAGAGATTTGTGCCGGAAAGACGAATGAAAACTCTGGAAACGCATTTGTAAGTACAGATCGGTGAAAGAAAGAGGAGAAACCGTTAGCAAAACATGCAGTGTATTAAAAACAAAGTCAAACATTTTGCCTGCGATTTATTTTTATTTTTTTTAAGTTTCAAAGACATTTTATTCAGTTTCAATTTATATTTTTATTAGTTTTTTATGTTTATTTTTATTGACACAAAGGTAATTCCATACAGAAAATATGTGGAAAGTCACCACTCCCGAATGAGTTCGTGCGAAAGAACGTAATCTTTTAGTTTTAAGTTGGTTTGAACAATCCGGATAAGCGCAAATAAGTACCATTTTGATTAGCCGTCGTACCTACAATGTCTGTGCACTGTGTAAACAATGAGTGACGTATACGCGCGAGAGATCACTTCCGGCACTTGCGTAAACTACGTCAGAGTACGTACTCACCTCACGCGCCGGATGCCGTGCGCGCTCAAAGCAGTTAGACATAGTGGTGTATTAGAGGTAAAAAATTATATAAATACCGTTCGGTTTCTCGCACAAACCGATCGCTTCGTGTTTTAGGACATCAATGTGTCGTCACGAGCCGCAGGGTTTAATTTGGATTTGTCTGTGCATGTTTGTTTTACTCTCATAGATTTTGTTACCATAGCCATGCATTATCATGTTTTTATCATGTTTTAATAATTAGGATTTTTGTTTAGCATTATGCTAACACTGTTAGCATGTCGTTAGCATGATGCTGGCATGTTTCAACATTAGATGTTGCTAGCATGTGTTAACATGCTTTTAGCATTCAGCTAGGCAATGTTAGCACGATTTACCATGTTGTTAGCATGATGCTTGCACATTTTGACTTGTTTTTATCACGTTTTAATAATTAGGATTTTTAACATGTTTTAGCACTTAGCTATTAGCATGTAGCTATTCACTGCTAGCATGAGTTTGTTCACTTATTTATGTATTTGGATCCCAATTAGCTATGCCAAAGAGCACCGCTAGGGTCCACACAACACCTAAAAACATACATTATAAGTTATCACATACACAAAAACATTAAAAATACTCTCATTAACATATAAGGGTCCAAAAACCACACACTAGCATATATTCAACATTACAACTATCTATAAATGTACAAAAAACATGCTGGAAGTCCTGTTTGCTAGCATGAGTCAAAAGAGCCAGATGTTCTGATGCAGAGATATAGGTCTTCCTAAACGGTTGCTAGAGTACTCTGTTTAGTTGCTAGGGAGTGGCTTGGTAGATGCCACATAAAGTGCATTTATAAATTATATAAACGAACCCCAATGCCTCTATGACAACGCACTTAATCTTGATATATTTTTCTGAAAATAAGACTTATTTTGCTTCTCCAGTAAATGTATCTTGATTTAAGAATGTTTAGATATTTGTGCTGGAAAACAAGACAGAAACACTGAGGAAGAACATCATTTTTTGCAGTGAAGCTGAATTTAAATTGGTCTCGTATTTGATTAAGTTTGCATCCTTGATTCTGTTATTTTCCTGTTTATTACTGTGAAGCTGCTTTGACAATCTGCATTGCATAAAGAGCTATAGAAATAAATCTGACTTGACTTGAGATGGTCTAGACTAGCTAACCATCTCAGACTGGTTTAAGTGTTTTCATTTCCCCAATTGCTCATCCACACTGAGTATGTTTCTGCTCAAGGGCTTCTGGTGTAAATCATGATTTCTCTCTCACACAGATGGATCAATCAGACTGGAATTAAATCAGCAAACATGGAAGATACCGTCAACACGAGAGCTGGAGCTCCGACAGACCAAATGCGCAAACATCAGGAGGAATGGAAAGAGCTCGCCTGAGGATTCGTCACACATTTACTCTTGCTTTGGATTAACAGATTTGCAGTTGTAAGGATTACACGCGGATATCTACTTCTTTCAGCATGTTTGCACGTTTACTCACTACAAGAATGATCCTTCAGATTCTCACTTTGATTTGGGGAGTTTCACTCGTCATTTGTCAGCAAGCACAATACACCACCATCACCACGAACTATGGGAAGCTGCGTGGATTGAGGGTGGCGTTGCCCAGTGAGATCTTGGGTCCCGTGGAGCAATATCTGGGCGTACCTTATGCGATGCCCCCTACTGGAGAACGCAGGTTTCAGGCCCCCGAGCCGCCATCGTCGTGGCCGGGCATCAGGAACGCCACACAGTTCGCTCCGGTGTGTCCGCAGTACCTGGAGGACCGACTGCTGCTCACTGACATGTTGCCGGTGTGGTTTACCGCCAACCTGGACACGGTAGCAACATACGTGCACGACCAGAGCGAAGACTGTCTGTACCTCAATATCTACGTGCCCACAGAGGAAGGTACATCATGTTACTTAACAAAAACATTTTTTTTGCATATATATATATATATATGTATTGGTCATTGACGAATAAGGTATTTCAATAATGTAAGAAAACACAATGGAGATATAATTAATTTTGAAGTTTTATTAAGTGTTAACAATGAGATCATGTGGTTTTTATAATCAATTAACACTGATTTTGTCCTTTTTTACAAGATGGACAAAATTTGTCACCAAAAAAGTCAACCAAAATTTCGGTTTTACCGAATGACATTTTTGGTTATACCGAATGACGATATTTTCGAGCAATGCTAACAGGCTGATATCTAGCTAGCAAAATGACAGTTAAACATTTTATATTTAGTACAAGTTTTTAAAATATTACAACATTTTCCATGTTTTACAGCGGTTGTACCGAATGACCTGATGTTTTGGGACATGCGTATGAAGTGAAAACATGCATTTTTCAAATAGTTAAAAGAAAGTTAGTTACTTTGTTTCACGACCATGTGGTCCTTTGCAGGTGTCTGAATGATGTCACATCCTGTCACATGATACTGACCACATGACTTGATCCAAAAAGGTCCCTTTATATTGGTTACTCCGAATGACATCAACGAAATTCATTCCAAAAATGACTCGTCACGTCATTGACCCTTATACAGTTCTGTCATGACAACTCTCTGAGTGTTTGGCATGGTAATGGATATGACAGTGTTAATATGTTTCGCCAATACATACACAACACGCTGCTATTAGACATGCTTTGCTGTACAATATAGTGTACATGAATTACCCGTAACAGATCTATACAGGTGGAGCTGGGGAAGATGGGGGGTTTCTAATGCTACAGCAAAGGCTGACTAAGTATTTGAAAGTTGAGCAGCGAGCTCATTGGCTACTGATCAGCTGTGCCCTATAGAGAATGATGTGATTGCAAGCAGATTAAGTTAAGGACCTATCAGCCTGAGTTTCATGACAGAACTTTGTATTTGTGCTCAAAAGTTTACATAGTCCTTGCAGAATCTCGTACAAAATGAGAGGCGTCATAAATAACTGAATTTACAAAAATGACCCTGTTCAAAAGTTTACATACCCTTGATTTGTAATTCTGTGTCGTTACCTTGATGATTCACGATTGGTTTAATGTTTTGTGATGGTTGATCGTGCGTGCATTGATTGCCCTAAACAGTTAAACCGCCCACTGTTCTTCTGGAAAATCCCACAGGTCCCGCACATTCTTTGGTTTTCCAGCATCTTCTGCATATTTGAACCTTTTCCCAACAGTGACTGTATGATTTTGAGATCTGTTTTTCACACTGAGGACAATTGAGGGACTCACACAACTATTACAAAAGCTGCAAACATTCACTGATGCTCAAAAAGGCAACTTTTTTTGATAATGAAGATGATAATGTGTATATTTTTCTTAATTTGTGTAAAGATCATATTTTTTTTATTTAGTACTGTACTTCAGAAGCTACAAAAGATACTTAAATGTTTTCCAGAAGACAAAATAAGTACAATTTATCCTGATCATCCAATTCTTATGCTTATGCCTAAAACTAAGGACACACAATATATCGGCACCATATCGGTATCGGCCGATATATGTTCATTTTTAATGTTAGCGTTATCGGCCCGATAAGAAAATTTGGCCGATATATTAAAGCCGATAAATAATGGATTATTTCCTTCAGCTGAGACACTTCAGATTCTCACTGTTCACCATTATGGTTTTGAATTGTTTGAAATATGATTGAAATCACTTCAAAAAGGATAATACAGTTAAGTTCAGCGCAAGTCTGTCATATAGACTACATAATATTATAATGAGAACGTTTGGGACATGGCTTTTAATGGAGAGACTTTTGTTTTTGTAATCAGGCTCTCAAAAATTATATAGAAATCGGATTTAGATTTATCGGCCAATATATCGGTTATCGGCTTTCAAATATAAAGAATTATCGGTATCGGCCAAAACTTTCATATCGGTGCAACCCCAATTAAAACAAGAAAAAATATCTTAATTAACACAACTGATTGATCACATAAGATATTTTTTCCCCACAATATTTACTCCAAAAATGGTTTGTCATCATTAACAAAGTTTTTTTTTAATTAAAAAGTTTATTGAACCCTGAAGTTTTATATGTTTTTTTGGGTATCATATTTGATACATCAGGCTTTTGTAATCAGGCTCTCAAAAATTATATAAAAATCAGATTTAGATTTATCGGCCAATATATCGGTTATCGGCTTTCAAATATAAAGAATTATCGGTATCGGCCAAAACTTTCATATCGGTGCAACCCTAATTAAAACAAGAAAAAATATCTGCTAACAGGGTCAGAAAAATAAATAAATGTGAACTTATTTCTTGGTGTTGAAGGACTTGTATTTATAATAATCGGTTCTCATGCTTTATCCTTGGAAAGATTATTTCTAAATATGGGATTGACTTCTCAACAAAGGGCACATGCTTTAGAATGTGGATCAGAAGCATGTCTATGACGCCTTAACATGCTGCCTACATTGTCGGCTCACTAGGTGTTGAAACAGAGCCGTTTCATCATTATATCCATGTATTCATGGGATTGCCATGATCTTAATTGTGCGTGTCCAGTTAATGTTGTTTCTTATTTATCATATAGACCGAAATAAAATATGCTGTTTGCTCCACAAGGAAATAGATTTGATGGTTAAAGCTGTGACGTTCTAGTTATAGATTCATCACTTCGAGGAGCAGAACATAATGAAACACATGATGAACGGAGGCAATATGTGATGCAAACAAAACATTAGATCTAAAACTCAAGAGTGTTAGTCATGCAAATATTGTTCACTGTTCTCAGCCAGTGTCTCTGGGTTTAGGGTAACACTTTATTTCAATAGTCCACTTTAGACGTTCTACTGACAATAAATAACTTTGCAAGTATACCATACTTATTATACTAACCCTAGAGATGCACCGATACTAAATTTCTCCACCGACAGCCGATTAAAAACTTTATTCTCTCCATTTCATCAGCTCGTTTCAGAGTAACTGGTATCAGTTATAAACAAACACATTGCTGACATTAATATTAATACACATTAACTAAATTCTGAAGATTAAATTAATATGTCTTAACTTGAATGTTATTAATTCATATAATTACTATTAATATTGAACATCAAACTGGTTTCTTAGCATTTTCTTTATACAAAGCACAAATTCAGTGCGTTTTCCTGCCCTCTTTTGATTGACAGGATATATCGGCCCTGACCATCAGCTGTTTTTAAACTGTGAAAATTTGCTTTTATCGGCCGATACCGATTATTGGCTGATATATCGGTGCATCTCTACTAATACTCTAAAGATAGTTAGTTGACATGTAGTTGTAAAGTTACTTATAGTTACTTATGGGACTATTAAATATTTTACATTTGCTTTAAAAATGCATCTGTTTTTAGTTGTTTTTTTTTTTCAGGGCTCGTGTAATAGTGGTTGACTTATGGATTTTGACCCATATAATGCACTGTGTTATATACATAATTAACACAACTGTGATTGATCACATAAGATATTTTTTCCCCACAACATTTACTCCAAAATCAGTAATCATTAACAAAGCTTTTTTTTAAATTAAAAAGTTTATTGAACCCTGAAGTTTTATATGTTTTTTTTTGGGGGGGTATCATATTTGATACATCAGGCTTTTATGGCTCATATAGTCTGATATAGTGAGAATATGAGTTTTATTCAGTGCCTCAAAATGAGCAAAAATATGTAATTTGGTGCATCTATTTTTATAACAGTATAGCACATACACAAAATGCATATAAATATCAATTTCTGCCAATATTATGTCTTAGATGATATTTAAATGTTTAGTTTTATGATCAGAAATTAGTTTTAAAACATATAATGTAAAGCAAGACAATGAACAAATAAACCTTCCTCAAAAGATGGTGATCATATTTGATACTCATGATTTTTATAATAAATGATGTCTGGATAATCAAGTAAACCTGCTTCAGTCCAGATGAAATATTACTAACAATATCAAAGTTATTCTTACGTTTACTTGATAAAACTTGATTAAACAGTCTAAACTATCGATCAGACGATAGAAGGACTGGAGGAGATTGTGTGCAAACATTTTAATCATGTTGATCATTTAGAGGCCTTAGAAGTTTGCATATTAAATATGATACAGTAGGCTTTCTATAAAGTTAAAAATGATGAGAATTAGCCTGTCTTATTCTAAACTCAGAGGTTTTATTGATGTACAGTATAACTGCACACTCACGCAATGATAAGTTAAATTTTAATTACCATGAGATGGAGCCGCTGCGTGGTTTTATGAAACTCTAGGTTTTCATAAGAAGCTCTTTTTTTAAAACAAAGCTCAATAATGCTCCTGGGAAACACAGTAACTTATAACAGTAAACATCCTATTTTCTCATTAAACACTATTTCATATTATATTTCATGCTTAATGGAAACAGTCAGCAGTTTTTCATAATTGGTCAGGTTTTGTCCAGCAACAATCCAGTTTTACAGAGTTCCAGTTTGTTTTGGCCTAAATCTTCTGCCTAATGGAGACCATAATGACTTAATGGATGTAATATAAAACACTAGCAGCTAAAAGCTCAGTAATGACCTCAGTTGTCTTCGATTAAGTACAAAAACTTGAATACGTTTCCTCCAAATGCACAGAAGTATCACAGACTGAGATTCATTAATAGAATAGATTCTGTCAATATTTACACTGCAAAAAAATTCTGTATTTTTGGCTTGTTTTTCCAACACAAATATCTAAACTTTCTTAAAAACAAGAACAAATATCTGCCAGTGGAGTCAGAAAAATAAACGTAATTCAAACAAGACTCCATTGGCAGATATTTTAAGCACAAACTCACTTAAGTTTAATTTAACAACAAGATTTAACATCTTCAATCATTTTGCTTCTCCAGTAAATGTATCTTGATTTAAGAATGTTTAGATATTTGTGCTGGAAAACAAGACGAAAATACTGAGGAAGAACATCATTTTATGCAGTGCACAATTTCTGTCTGGACTACTGTATTCTCTTAAGTGCTCTTGTACGAGAGAGAGAGGTTAAAGACTGTATCTGTTGGTTGTATTAAGTGATTCTTTTCTTTCAGATACGCATGATGACACGGGTTTGAAGCCGGTCATGGTTTACATTCACGGCGGGTCATACGTCGAGGGCACAGGGAACATGATCGATGGCAGTATCCTCGCCAGCTACGGCAATGTGATCGTCGTCACTGTCAACTACAGGTTAGGAGTTTTAGGTGAGTCCTTCAGAAGAGTTTAACCCTTCAATCCCAGATCGCGTAATTATAAATGAAGTTCTTATTTACATTACCATTCAAAAGTTTGGGGTCAGTAAGACTTTTTTTTTTTTTTCCGGTCACTTTTGACTGAAAAATATTACGAATTTTAGAATTTTTTTCGTAACTTGGTAAAGGTTTTGCCGCTTGCTGTGTGAACACAATAAAAGAAATCATGGACATGATTCAAAAAAGGTTGAATGGTCCTGGAAAAAACAGTCACACTTGTGCTCCTCTCCGTCAAAAATGGGAGACGAATTTCATCTAGTGGAAGCGTTTGGTACTGCGCCCAAACAAAATCTGACTGAAAGCTCATTTTTTTGAGATATCAACCTCAAATTTGAAACTTGTTTAGATTTATGGCTTTAATTTCCTCACTAACACATGTTTTGGAAAATATCTATAACTAAAATTCTATCACTTCAGCAATAATCTGTCATGTGACTCCTTTAAAAAGAGACCAAACTTAAGTCTGTGATCAAAAGCATTCAAGACTTACCACACTTTAAGTTGGAAATGTAACTTTTTTAGGTCTATGCTAAAAAAAAAAGTGAATAAATGGATTATAATTACTGCATAAATTATCAAACTAAAATATAGTACATTCTTTTCATTGATTTTTGACCATCACGTGAGAAGCACCAGAAATTAGTAATTTTATTCATCAGGGATGCATTAAATTGATCAAAAGTGACATTTATAATGTTACAAAACACTCTGTTTCAAATAATCAAAGAATCCTAATGAAAAATAAAGTGTATCATCTGTTTTCAACATTGATAATAATCATAAATGTTTGTTGAGCAGCAAATCATCATATCAGAATGATTTGTGAAGGATCATGTGACACTGAAGACTGGAGTAATGATGCTGAATAAATTACACTTTACTATATATTCACATAGAAAACAGCTGATTTACATTGGAATAATATTTCACAATTTTTCTGTATTTTTGATCAAATAAATGCAGCCTTGGTGAGCAGAAGAGACATTTTAAAAACACACCAAATTTGTCAATGGTAGTGTACATGAAATATGAACAGGTAAGTATTTTTGCACATGTGATGATAATGAAAACCTGTTCTAACCTGCTCACAGCGCATAAAGAGATGACGTTAGAAAACCTTCAGATCGTTCATTAAAGGATCTTTTATGTATTTGCGTAATGAAGGTTGTTTAGCATTACAAAAATAGATTCCTCTCTGAAAATAAACCTTTTATTCCTCAAATTCATTGTCTTTGAACAAAAGAACACAGTGAGGATTTGAAAGCAAACACTAAAAATACTCAAAGCAACTCTAAATTTGCAGATTTGATTTTGTTTTTGATCTATTCATTCTGAACCCACACATCCGAGTTTATGTTATTTATATTTTTGGTGCAGCAGAACAAATTTCATTTTCTCATCTGCTATTGGTCAGCTTTGGATGTGGCGACCTTGGCGAACTCAACAAATCGTTGGGTTGTTACTGGCTCTTCTTCTCATCGAGATATTGAAGCAATTTTGTTTAAAGGTCTTGAGGTTCTTTGCAGTGAATTAAAGAGCACTTTGTAACATCATCTCTCTTATAAGAAGAAGAGAGCGTGTTGTATCTTCAAGGAGGAATTAGATCCGAACACTGGATCCAAGCGCATCAGATGTATTTTGTTTTGCATTTTGTACCAAATGATGTGATACTTGGAACAAGGATTTTCCTTATTGTTGAGTGTGTTCAGATCTGGATGAACGAGATTGATGTGTCTTGACTCCAGCATTAAGTTCACTAAATAGTGTCCAAATATATACGCTACCACTCAAAAGTTTGGAAAGATTATGTTTTTCTTTAAATACAGTAAGTCTCTTCTGCTCTCCGAGGCTACATTTATTTGATCAAAAATACAATTGTGAAATATTATTAGAATGTAAATCAGCTGTTTTCTATGTGAATATATAGTAAAGTGTAATTTATTCCTGAATTTTCAGCATCATTACTCCAGTCTTCAGTGTCACATGATCCTTCACAAATCATTCTGATATGATGATTAGACTAAGAAACATTTATGATTATTATTATTAATGTTGAAAACAGTTCAGATTTTTGTGGAAACTGTCACACATTTTATTTTTCAGTATTCTTTGATGAATAGAAAGTTCAAAAGAACAGCATTTATTGAAATATTTTTTAAAATTAAAGTATTAATTTCTGTTTTTACTGACCCCCAAACATTTGAATGCTAGTGATGCTGAAAATTCAGCTTTGATCACAAGAATTTTTACTGTATTTTTAATAAATGCAACCTTGGTGAGACATTTTTCAAAAACATTTTAAAAATCGTGATTATTCCACATTTTTGACCGGTAGTGTATATAAACTAGACCAGGGTTTTTCATCTGGCGGGTTGGTCGTGGAGTGTGTAGTCAAAACAACAGCAACAACAACAAAAAAATGTATATTGTTTCTGATGGAAGACTTTTATTTTGAAAGTCAAAGACTTTGCTCTTCTGTCAGACACAATGTGTTTTTCCATTCCACTGTTCCATTGTTTTTCTATGTAAACACATGCTAGGAAGACATGTTTGACCATTGCATCTTTTCACTGACCCGTGTCTCGCAGATTCAGTATCTGCTGTCAGATGACATTATGTCAGTGTCATTATTATAACTTTATTTTCATAACTTGTCACTGCCGGTTCACACAGAACGTGTTTTTGCGGTTAAAATGAAAAGCATGCAACGTCATAGTTATGTTGTCAATTAGTATGCCATTAAATGACCAGTAAATGATGTAACTGGTATGTTGTGTGTTCGCTGGGAAGAATTAGCATGTTAATTCTGTTAAAAAATGCTGGGTTGAAAATGGATTGGTTTATTTTAACCTAGCGAATGGGTTACTGTATTGTTGCTTAAAATGAACCCAAAATATGTTGGAAATTAATATTTATTAAATTGTGTATTAATAAATGTTCAACTTTCAATTATTATTGTTGCCTCTAGTAATTATGTGTCTGATTTTTAATTTTTAATTTTCATTTTTATCCCAGCATTTTTTAGAGTGTATGTTTCATTAACAGTTCATGTTATTACTGTTTATTTACCATGGTAACTGTAGTTTGCATAACCTAAAATATATAATTCTAATTTTAAACAATTCTATATTTTTGCTGACTGCTCTCCTAAAAATTTGAATCGCGGCTTAATGACCTTGGGAAAACGGGTCCCACGGCCAAACCAGTTGAGAATCACTTTTCCTTTTCTCTTCTCCTGGCTTCCGTACTTCAGATATAATCAGATTCAGAGTGTTTTTAGGATCAAAACAGTCCAGCAGGGACAGATTCACTGACACTGTAGCAGATCAAGGCTCGAGGTCCAAGGAGAAACGACAAACTAAAGACTCCCCAGGCCTCGTCTTCAGCTGACAGCTTCTGAAGAGTCTGTTTGAACAAGCTCTGTCTCGTTTTCCTTCTGCAGCGTCTGTTGCTTTCAGGTAGAAATTCAACTGACAGTGTTTGTCATCTCAAGTCAAAATATTTCTGTCAAAAAGACGGACGTAATTCACTGATCTATGTTGTCTGCAGATAACAGAGCTCATCTGAAGCTTTATTTTCTTTACTTTATATTTCTGTAATGCTGCTTTGGAACAAAACTGCATAGTAAAAACTGAATCGAATGGAAATGTTTAAAAATTATCTGCTTTTATTTGATCAAAAATACAGTAAAAATGATGAAATATTATTACAATTCAATATAGCTGTTTTCTATATAAATATATTTTAAAATGTAATTTATTCCTGTGATCAAAGCTGAATTTTCAATTTAGTGTCTATTAGAATTAGATTAAATTTTATATTCCGTGTTCATTCCGTGATTTTTTTTTTTTAATGAATTTTATTTTTGTTGTTTTTTTTATTGATTTATTGTTATTTTTTTAGCTTTCATTTTTAGTATATCAAGCTTTGGAAACTAGTTGAAATAAAATAAGTTTATTTTTGTGTACATTTTATTTTATTTGAATATATTGTTGTATTTCAGTTTATTTTCTGTCATGTAACAATTTTTTTTTTATGGTTTTAGTTTTAGTTATCGATAATAGTCTGATAAAAGTCTGCCGCACAATATTATATATTTTTATAGTGTAAATAATTGATCTTCTCATTGAAGCAAATGGCCCTGATAGATGCTGTGGTGGGGAAGCACACGGCACGTTTAAGCGTGTGATGAATGCTGCTTCCCTTCAGGCATTTTGCTACAAAATAAACAGATGACATCAGAATCTGTCTCATTAGACATCAGATGCTAAAGAGCTCGTTTAGCTCGTTCACCATCATAGATAACCAGGCACTTTTCAAAGTGTATAACAGTGAAACCTTTGTCTTAATGGTCGCACGGCTCATTGAAGGACGAGGCGAAGCTCCGGTGTGTTTATTGCTTAGGAATAAATTGCCCGGTTGAAAGTCCTACATCACCGAAGAGGACTTCAATTAACCTTTATCAAACGCTGGCCTGGAGTCAGGAGATATATGCATCATGGGTGAAGGTCAGCCAGAGCGCTTTTTATTTGTGCACCGCGCTGGAATTAATAATGCAACGGCCTCAAAGATGCTTGTATATGATGCAGAAAGATGATGGATGAAGCTCATCAATAAATAACATACACAAAATCTACCTCTTGTATATCCATTGCACTTTTTTTTTTTTTTCAAGTGAGCTAAAGGAAGTCTAAACGCCGGTGAAGAAGCATTAACAGGTGTTTAATGCTGCACTAATCTACCAAAATGCATCAACACATGTATATAGTAGATGATAGTGTTGATCCTCAAGAGCAGATTCAAGGGAAATTGAGTTTGCTGTTTCATATCTTGAGCTCCTCCTGATACGTACATTGAGAACGATTGAAAAAGGTTCTGCTGGACGTGACGTAACCACTGAAGACGAGCAAAATGAACAGAAAATAAAGTGCTAATGTTCACCTGCAACTACAATAATATTCTGACATGTTTTGATTGAAGAAATACCAGCACCTAGAGACATGATGAAATGTGATTTTGCGGTGATTTCTACAGTATGTTCATGTGAATTTAATGTGCAATATATGCACTGCAAAAAAAAAAAATGTTGTTCCTCAGTCTTGTTTTTCGATACAAATATCTAAACATTCTTAAATCAAGATACATTTACGGGAAAAGCAAAATGACTGAAGATAATGAAGAAGTCATCAAAATTGAAACCAGAACAAATATCTGTCAATGAGGTCCAAAAAATAAACTTAATTTTAAGTGAAAACTCACATTTTTCAGTAAATAAGACTTAGTATCTTCAGTCATTTCTCTTCTCCAGTAAATGTATCTTGATTTAAGAATGTTTAGATATTTGGACTGGAAAACAAACCAGAAACACTGAGGAAGAACATCATTTTTTACTGTGTGTCCAACAGCCTAAAAACCTTTGAATATCCAAACGTGTGTACAGCGCTGCATATCTTGATCTTTTAGATGTTGTGTTGCAGGTTTCCTCAGCACTGGAGATCAGGCTGCAAAAGGGAATTACGGCCTGCTGGATCAAATCCAGGCTCTGCGCTGGGTGAAGGAGAACATTCAGGCTTTCAGCGGCGATCCAGAGCGAGTGACTATATTTGGCTCCGGAGCAGGAGCCTCGTGTGTCAGTCTGCTGACCCTCTCACACTATTCTGAAGGTCTGTTGAAGACTGAGGCATTTTAAGCTGAAGTGTATGAATATATAGGGCTGCACGATTAATCGAAATCACGATATGGATTTCTGTGATTGTGAAATGGCGAAGGCTGTGATCAGTTGTGCCCAGTTGTTTTAGTTTGGGTAATCATAAATCTGACACCATGCCTGTTCGACAGGGAGTTCCTCAGGGTTCAGTGTTGGGCCCAATTTTATTTAACACATATACTGTATGCTTCCACTTGGGCAGATTATCGGGAAAAACCTGCATTTGGTAATGAAATGTGTGCCAAACGTCTTGAAACACTTGTAAAAAGAAGCACTGATCAACAAAAGAGAAGCATTAAGGATCCCTGCAGTTTTCCATCAAAATTTACGTTTGATGGTTTAACGTTTGAAGAAAAAGGCGAAGGCTGTGATTTAACTGAGTAAATACATGTGCTGCATGATTCAGAGTGAAGCGCAGTACTCTTACTTAACCAGTTTGTTAGCTTGGGTAATCATAAATCTGATACGATGCCTGTTCGACAGGGAGTTCCTCAGGGTTCAGTGTTGGGCCCAGTTTTATTTAGCATATATATGCTTCCACTTGGGCAGATTATCAGGAAAGTCGCATTTGGAAACAAAACGTGCGCCAAACATCTTGAAATACTGAAGCACTGATCAGCAAAAGAGAAGCTTTAAGGATCCCTGCTGTTTTCCATCAAAATTAAAGATTGATGGTTTAACGTTTGAAGAAATTAAGAAAGCCAGAAATATTAGTATAGCAATTTTACTGTTGAAATGTAAATGTTTTTCCTAAACACTATTTTACAGTGAAATATTACATTACAAAAAAATGATGTTCTTCCTCAGTATTTCTGTCTTGTTTTCCAATACAAATATCTAAAGATTCTTAAATCAGGATACATTTACTGGAGAACCAAAATGACTTAAAGATATTAAATCTTTTATGCTGAAAAAAGTATCAAACTTAAGTGAGTTTGTGCTTAAAACAAGAAAAAAATATGTTCTAGTGGGTTTAGAAAAATAATCTTGTTTTTCCTTTCAAATAAGTTTATTTTTCTCACCCTATTGCTAGATATTTGTTCTTGTTTTAAGCATAAACCCTATGCCATAAAGCCCTATGAATAATCATGATATTTAAATGTTTCGTTACTCTCTGACAGTGAGTGTTTGTGTCCCAGATCTGTTTCAGAAAGCAATCATTCAGAGCGGCACGGCTCTCTCCAGCTGGGCCGTCAACTACCAGCCGGCCAAATACACACGCATGCTGGCCGAGAAGGTCGGATGCAATGAAGACGACACGGTCGAGCTGGTCGAATGCCTCCAAAACAAAAACTACAAGGAGCTAATCGAGCAGAACATCACCCCTGCCAAATACCACATCGCCTTCGGACCCGTGATCGACGGAGACGTCATTCCGGACGACCCGCAGATCCTCATGGAGCAAGGAGAGTTCCTGAACTACGACATCATGCTGGGAGTCAACCAGGGCGAGGGATACAAGTTTGTGGACGGTATCTTAGACAGCGAGGACAGAGTAACCGGCAATGACTTTGAGTTTGCGGTATCAGAATTCGTTGACCACTTGTATGGCTATCCGGAAGGAAAAGACACCCTGCGGGAAACCATAAAGTTCATGTACACGGACTGGGCGGACAGGGAAAACCCGGAGATGCGGCGGAAAACGTTGGTCGCGCTTTTCACGGATCACCAGTGGGTGGCGCCGGCCGTGGCTACAGCGGATCTGCATGCTCAGTACGGATCACCGACGTACTTTTATGCATTTTACCACCATTGCCAGAGCGATATGAAGCCTGCCTGGGCCGATTCCGCACATGGAGACGAACTTCCGTATGTTTTCGGCATTCCCATGATCGGACCCACAGATCTATTCAACTGCAACTTTTCCAAGAATGACATTATGCTGAGCGCCGTGGTCATGACATACTGGACTAACTTTGCCAAAACTGGGTGAGTACATGACGCATGTGTTTACATGAACTAATAAAGTAGAGAAAATACATAACCACAAAATCAAGATGGAAACTGCAATCATATTCCTTTTTATTTTCCTCTTAAGTGTTTTTTTTTTTAATACAGAAAACAACTTCTAGTATCACAAAAATTATTCATCATTATTTCATGTAATATACTTAATAAATTCTATTAAATTAACATATTTAATATATTAAATAATTTACCACATACATTCAGTATTTTATTTTATTTTATTTAAAAAATAATAGACATTGTCGAAGTGAATTTTAGCCAATGTTTTACTTATTTTAGTGCCAGTACACTGACACAAATGAAATTAAACATAAATTCATAAATTAAATCTGTGATCTGTCTATTTTACCTATGCTCAAATTCCTATAATATTTCATAACCATTTCATTCAAAAATTATGATATTCCAATCTATTAGAGTAAGGAAAACCACATTGTGATTCGATTATTTGCATGTTTGCTTTTTCCTGTCAGCTTTTTGTTTTTCTATGCACTTTTTTTGCATAGTAAATAAAACCTGTATCTGTAGTTTGCCTTTTTTTGACAAATAATTTTGTCAGATAAATAGCTTAACCAAGTTTAGTGTTTTTTTCCCTTCATATTTAAGATATTTAAAAAATATCAAATATTTTCCTCATAATTTGATTGTTTAATAAAACTTGTAGGGTCATAAAAAACAAATATCCCCTCTGGACATCACTTATGGCCACTACTGTATGTATTGCACTTTGAAATGTATATATTGCCCATAACACCATTAAAGGCATATTGTGTTGATCTGCTTTACAGAGACCCAAATCAACCAGTTCCTCAAGACACAAAATTCATCCACACTAAACCGAACCGCTTTGAGGAGGTGGCCTGGTCTAAGTACAACCCTAAAGACCAGCTGTACCTGCACATTGGCCTGAAGCCTCGCGTTCGTGACCACTACAGAGCCACCAAGATTGCCTTTTGGTTGGAGTTAGTGCCGCACTTGCACAACATCAACGAACTCTTCCAGTACGTTTCATCGACGACCAAAATCCCACCGCAAGACACAACGCCCTTCTCCTACACCAAGCGCTTGTCCAACAAACTCTGGCCCTCGACCACTCGCCATCCTCCCGCTCCTCCGGCCAACACCAAACAAATGTCGGATCAGCAGAAGACATCCGAGCACGCCGACGGGACGGTCATCATCGAGGCGCGAGATTACTCCACCGAGCTGAGCGTGACGATCGCCGTCGGTGCTTCGCTGCTCTTCCTGAACATCCTGGCGTTTGCGGCGCTCTACTACAAAAAGGACAAACACCGGCTGGAGTCGAGTCGCCGGCTCAGTCCTCCGAGAAACCTCGCAAACGACGTTACCCGCGTGCCGAGCGAGGAGCTGATGTCCCTGCAGATGAAACAGCTCGACCACGATCACGACTGTGATTCACTGCAGGGCCACGACATGATCCGCCTGACCTGTCCACCCGATTACGCGCTCACGCTGCGGCGATCGCCAGACGACATGCCGCTCATGGCGCCGAACACCATCACGATGATTCCCAGCTCTTTTGCGGGAATGCAGCCGTCGTATCACAACCCCTTTAACGCATTCGGAAACAGCACTCCGAGCAGCACAGGTCTCCCTCACGGACACTCCACGACGCGAGTATAACTAGCTGACAGACTGTTTAGATGCGCACCCAAACACTGAGGGTGTTATTTTGTTACGGACTCTTTTATGAATTAAGTAACGTTACACTTATTAACCTGTATAATGTGATCAGTGAATGTAATAATTTTTCGCATTCATGGTACAGCACTCAAAAGATATGATTACGTAAATTAAGAAGTATTATTTGCATCCTGATTTCCTGATTAACGTGTGAGACGTTTTATCGTTCAGACTCTCAAATTCGCGAAACGTTTTTGCGCGTATCTTTGCAGCACAAACACCTGCATCTTAAAGGGATAGTTCACCCAAAAATAAAAATGAACCCATGATTTACTCACCCTCAAGCCATCCTAGGTGTATATGACTCTTTTTCAGATGAACACAATCGGAGTTATATTAAAAAATATCCTGGCTCTTAATGGGAGTGAATGGGGCTCGAGATTTTGAAGTCGAAAAAAGTGCATCCATCCATCATAAAAGTAATCCATACGACTCCAGGGGGTTAATAAAGGCCTTCTGAAGTGAAGCAATAGGATTTTGTAAGAAAAATATTTAATACTTTATTAACTATAAAAACTAGCTTCCGACAGACAGCTGTACGCATCAAGTTACGGTGGAAGCGTAATGTCTGACACGACGAATGACGTAATATGTAGGAGTATAGTAAATAAATACATGCGCTGCATGTTTCAGTGTGAAGTGCAGTAAAGTCTTAACCAGTCGTGCCCAGTTTGTTAGCTTGGGTAATCATAAATCTGATACCACGCCTGTTCAACAAGGAGTTCCTCAGGGTTCAGTGTTGGGCCCAATTTTATTTAGCATATATATGCTTCCACTTGGGCAGATTATCAGGAAAAAATTGTCGATTTGGGAACAAAACGTGTGCTAAACATCTTGAAATACTTGTGAAAAGAAGAACTGATCAAAAAAAGAGAAGCTTTAAGGGTCCCTGCTGTTTTTGCTAACGTTTTAAGAAAATGCACTGAATGTATTCAGTACTGCATGAAGCACAGTACTGTCTTACTTAAACAGTCATGCCCAGTTGTTTTAGCTTGGGTAATCATAAATTTGATACCATGCCTGTTCGTCAGGGTTCAGTGTTGGGCGCAATTTTATTTAGCATATACACTATATTGCCAAACGTTTTGGGACGCTTGGCTTTACGTGCACATGAACTTTAATGACATCCCATTCTTAATCCGTAGGGTTTAATATGAAGTTGGCCCACCTTTTGCAGCTATAACAGCCTCAACTCTTCTGGGAAGGCAAACTCACTCATCCATGTCTTTATGGACCTTGCTTTGTACACTGGTGCGCGGTCATGTTTAAACAGGACGAGGGCCATCCCCAAACAGTTCCCACAAAGTTGGATGCCTGAAATTGTCCAAAATGTCTTGGTATGCTGAAGAATTAAGAGTTCCTTTCAATGGAACTAAGGGTCCAAGCCCAACCCCTGAAAAACAGCCCCACACCATAATCCCCCCTCCACCAAACTTTACACTTGGCGCAATGCAGTCAGACAAGTACTGTTCTCCTGGCAACCGCCAAACCCAGACTTATCCATCGGATTGCCAGACAGAGAAGCGTGATTCGTCACTCCAGCGAACACGTCTCCACTGCTCTAGAGTCCAGTGGCGGCGAGCTTTACACCACTGCATCCGATGCTTTGCATTGCACTTATTGATGTAAGGCTTGGATGCAGCTGCTCGGCCATGGAAACCCATTCCACGAACCTCTCTACGCACTGTTCTTGAGCTAATCTGAAGGCCACATGAAGTTTGGAGGTCTGTAGCTATTGCCGACTTCTGTGCACTGTGTGCCTCAGCATGCGCTGACCCCGCTCTGGGATTTTACGTGACCTACCACTTTGTGGCTGAGTTGCTGTTGTTCCCAATTGCTTCCACTTTGTTATGACACCACTAACAGTTGACCATGGAATATTTAGTAGTGAGGAAATTTCATGAAAGGACTTATTGCACAGGTGGCAACCTATCACGCTTGAATTCACTGAGCTCCTGAGAGCGACCCATTCTTTCACAAATGTTTGTAGAAGCAGTCTGCATGCCTAGGTGCTTGATTTATACACCTGTGGCCATGGAAGTGACTGGAACACCTGAATTCAGTGATTTGTAGGGGTGTCCCCATACTTTTGGCAATATAGTGTATATCAAAGGTTGATAACTTGATGCGTGCGGCCATCTGCCGGAAGCTAGTTATTATAGTTAATAAAGTTTTAAATATGGATATTTGTCTTACAAAAAAGGCCTTTATTAACCTCCTGGAGCCGTATGGATTACTTTTATGATGGATGGATGCACTTTTTTGGGCTTCAAAATCTCGCCCCCCATTCACTACCATTATAAATCTTGGAAGAGCCAGGATATTTTTTTAATATGACTCTGATTGTGTTCGTCTGAAAAAAGAAGATATACACCTAGGATGGCTTGAGGGTGAGTAAATATAATAATAATTTTCATTTTTGGGTGAACTATCCTTTTAAGGCCCATTCACACCAAGCACGATAAGTATAACAATAACGATAAAGATATAGTATGTTCTAAACGATAACGGCAATATCGAAGGAATATCCAGCTGATGAGTGATAAAAGCATTGACAGCCAATCAGAATCCATCCTGCTTTAAAGAGCTCGAGCATTTAAAGCGGCAGATGACAAAACTGCAGCGTGCTTAGAATAGAATTGTGCTTTGATGTGGATGCTAATATAGTTATCGTTATAGTTTTCGTAAATAGGTGTGAACGGCCCTTAATTCATGTAACTGCCTGTGAAAGCAGGAGGTGAACGCGCTATTGATCATGACAGCAGTAATTCATCGAATTATGGAGAAGTTTAGGCGTATATGCATTTTTGGATCACAGCGGTGGAATGATGCTGGTGAACTTGGCGGATCACAGTAACTCTCTGAATGCTCAGAACGCGATTTGCTCACTCGGTTTTGGGGTGTTTTTGCACTGTTACCTGATATTCATAATTATGTTGGCTGTAGAAAGCCTGACCAGAAAGTTTGAAATGGATTTAATAGCTTGAAATATGAAGGCTTTATGAAGGCCATGTAGTCTGTCAGACAGACAAACATAGATAGATAGATAGATAGATAGATAGATAGCAGTTGCTAGGGTGTTGCCAGGCATTTGCAAAGGTATTATGGGTGGTTGTTAGAGTGTTGCTATGCAATTGCTAGGGCATTGCTAGTGCTTTCATAGGCAGTTACTAAGGTGTTCTGGGTGGTTGCTAGAGTATTGTTATAGCATTGCGAGGGTGTTGCTAGGGCATTCAAGAGTCTTACATCTTACATTTTAAACATGAGATCAGGTTGCAGTGTGAAACTTCTGTCAGATCTTAAAGGTGCTGGAAGTGCTTTCAATAGAACACACAAAATGATTGACATGTGGAGAGCATTTCTGATTGGCTAAAACTCTTTTCTTCTGATTTCTTACAGCACGTGTTTCTTTGATATCTGTCAGGCTGTAGAGAGATTGTATATGTATTATTCCATTTAAACTATTGCTTACAGCACCTTTAATAGCTCGTATCAGTCATCATCTGACAGTATTCTCCCTTTCAGCCTGAATAGTGTTATTTTAGTGCATAGTGTATATAGCATATAGAATAAATTGTAAAAAGAACATCTGCAGCTTGTAGTATTGCTTTCAATTACATTTTGTCATTGGCTCGTGTACAGTTCTGAATGTACGTTTGCCATCTTCATCCCTCTGTGTTACAAAACATTATTTATGTGACAGTGAATTAAACAAATACTTCCATAGATCCATATACTCATGCTCTTCTGCTTGAAACTGCATCAAATGGAATAGCAAAAGTAATGAGTGCTTTCCTGAACACATCTGCCATTGGTCAGTCAAACAGATAGCCACGCCCCCAAATCATGTCATTGGTTGACGAAGTTTTCAGAAAGACGAGCTGCGGTGAGAACAGATTTAAATGTTTTCGCAAACTGTTCTAAATTTCAGTGTCCAACTTCCAGTGATTGTAATTTGTAAACAGGAAGATGCCTACTGTCACTTCCATTATGATATTATCATTTCTTTTCGCTGTTTTGAACATTATTAATTAATGTACACGGACATGATTTTTACTTACCCTGCAACAAAGTGACACACAAGCTCTGGTGAAGCTTCACCAGAGGATCCGTAATTATTATGAATTATCATTGGTCAATATTAATCTGCCTAACAGGGTACTGATGGACATGTACATGTTTCAATCATGTTGCTTCTTTAAATCTTTCCATACTCTACGCTGTATGAAACATGATGGATACTGTATATGTAAGATACTTTTTGCTGCTTTTTCTAAACTTAAATAAACTTAGATTTTACTCATTTGCTCACTCACTTTTCGTGTTTGTATATATATGGGATATTTTAGTTAATGCAGCTCTAGTGTTCGTGTATAAATAGCAGTTTTTGCTTCCATTTCTTTCTGTTTATACATGTTTACCTTCACACTTCTTTCTTGCTACACTGATCTGTGATGCTTGGAGATTACTTGACACACGTTGAACACAAAGCAAATGTGTTTGTGCAGGTAAACCTTGGTCTTCGTCACATTGCCTGAGACGGCGGCGGCTCCTGATGACAGATGGTGGAGCTGCAGCTTCTCCAGTGACAGGAGCAGTAACTGCATGCTCTCGCTCAGTTTGTGGCACTGCAACCATCTGTGGTCACTCATGGACCACAGAAACACAAATACATCTGAGGATTTGCAATTGGAGCATGAAAACATACCGGGTGGATGTATGTGGAAGTTTCATGTGATAGCAAGATTCAGGCTTCCTATTCAATGCATTTAACCCTTTCCTTGCCAGCAATTTTTAAAAACAGTTGCCAGTACTAGAACATCCCATCTGGATGGGAGTGTTGATTTAGGGGGAATAGATCGAGTCCATCGATTCCTCTTCATGGGTTCAACATTTAATTCGGTAACCATTTTTGATGTTTGATGATTTATGTGCGTCAGCAATGCTTCTATCGTTTGTTTCTGCTGCTTCTTCACCTGTGTTTTGATCCGGACTCTCTCAGAAGATGCGTAATAGCGCCCCCTACCATATAACAGTGAAAACATGGATTGTCAGTCAATGGCGGCCAAAGAGTTAAATATAAGAGTTAAAAATACTGGATAAATCATTAACCTGTTAACTGTCTGTCGCAGATCTGAATGCTTGTAATTCATTTTTGTAATCTCTTTTCACAGAAGACACTCAGCAGATTACTGCGTAAAAAAGTTACGAATGTTTAAGTTTACTCTAAAACAAATGAACTGAAATACAAAATAATCTCTAAAACTGCTAGAAAATCAAAGCCCTGTGTCTAACCAAGTTGATATTACACAAAACAAAATGAGCTGCTAAAAGGATTTAAAGTACCATTTCCATGGTAATGCAATGTCAGAGTGAAATTTGAGTCTTTCCCTGCCAGCATTCTAAGATCATGCATTCCTTTTTTACACTTGAATGTGTGTAATGTTGCTGTTCGAGCATAAACAACATCTGCAAAGTTATGAAAGCAAAGGGAGATATTTTCTTTTATAGAATTCGATGTTTAAGGACTACAACAAACGGCTGTTAGGGACTACAACGAGCTTCTTCCCGGGTTGGTGACATCACTAACCCTAAAATTTACATAAACCCCGCCCCCGAGAACACACAACAAAGGGGGTGAGGCCATGTTGGGCTGCTTTAGAGAAGAGGAAGAGTTGTTGTAGTCGAGTGTTGTTGACATGCCATCATTTTAGGCCAAACGAACGCTGGATTTGCACAATAGATGAACATGACGGCACATGCTAGTGGATGAGTTGAATCAACTCCACAGCAACTACATAAATTTATCCACTAACCGTTCAGAAACGTCTAAAAGTTGTAACTTCTTCCTGAGTCTCTCCATCAGTGTCGACTCCGGTTTGAACAACGTAAGGCTGAACACTTTCGTCATTTTGGCTGCGTGAGATTCTCCAGCTTTGTTGTTGTTGAGCTGTTAAAGCTCCGCCCTCTTCTGGAAAGGGGGCGGGAGCAGCAGCTCATTTGCATTTAAAGGGACACACACAAAAACGGCGTGTTTTTGCTCACACCCAAATAGGGGCAAATTTGACAAGCTATAATAAACGATCTGTGGGGTATTTTGAGCTGAAACTTCACACACACATTCTGGAGACACCAGAGACGTTATATCTTGTAAAATGGGTATTATAGGTCCCCTTTAAGTTTAATTTAAAAAAGCAACATTTTGAACAAAAAAAATCACATTTTCAGAATGACGATCAAAACACAGTCCATCAACACCCCCAAAGCTCATCATTTCATTCAGTAACGTAAGGTAGTTTTAAAGTTTGATGATCGTATCATTTATGTGCGTCAGCAATCTCTTGTTTCTGCTTCTTCTTCGTCTGTGTTTTGATCCGGAGATTCTGTACTCTTTTAGGAGATGCCTAATAGCGCCCCCTACCACATAAAAATATGGATTGCCGTGAAATTCTGTCAAGGACAGGGAAAGAGTTTAAGCTTTTGAACGATACCTAATTCATGATGATGATTACTTAAAATATGTGATTGGAAAAAAAGGAAATTAGGGACAGTCACAATTTTCATGAGTAAATCATATTAGTTTCTTATATCACAAAATCGTAATGAAGTAGACATGGGGTGAATTTTAAATCTATACGTTCAGTTTTGTCATGTCTCCACATCAGCGTTTTAGTATCATTGCTATACTTTTATAATTGTTTTTCACTTTAATTTTAGTTCAAGTTTAAGTCATTTTGTTTAGTGCTGATATAATTTCTAGTTTCATTTTACTATTTCAAGTTAAACAAATTGAAAATGAGAAAAACATTTTGACATTTTTACAGTCTTTTGTACTAAAGTTCCAGAATGACATCATCCCGCAGGAAGTGACATCATCATTGGAGCACAAACATCAGTGAGTATCATCAACTGATCTGATGAATTTGTGAATGTTTTGTTCTGTTAGTTGGTTCGTGTCTCTCTAAAACTCTTCAAATGGCACAAATGAGTTTGATAATATAAACACTTCAAAAGATAGTTACCAATATGAAAACGAACCTAAATAATACAGTTAAAATGTATAGTGGCTTTAGTTGGACCACAGTTATGATAAACCCTTTTATAGAATTCATTTTTAGCTGGAACACTTCAGAACTGGGATGAACCCTGCTGGTAAAAACATACTTCTGATTCAGTTTCATGTGCTTCAGTTGATTCATTTGTTGTTTTGTGACTGAAGCTGATCTGATCACATCCGGCTACACAGATTGAGTGAGTCACTATGTTTCCCTCTCAGACTCTGATACTCCGTGTGTTTGAGTTTGACCAGCTCATGTTTACAACAGAAAGTGCAGCTCAATTTCCAGAACAATGATATGTCAATGTTAAGGGAACATTCCATTTTATCATTCTTTAAACATTCCGAAACAAGTAGCGACACTAGCAGGGCAGATACTTATGATAAAGAAGATGCATGCATCCATCTCTCTGTCTGATTCAGAGACTGACCATTGCACTTTTTTTTTAGAAAATGCAAATGCAGAGATAGTTTTTGTCGAGCCTCAGAATTCAGCAAAGCAGGACTTTTAGTGTGGGATGCTGAATTCGGTGCAGGTTTTAAAATAGTGACCGTTTCCCCTCTGGCCAATTTACAGCAGCTGCAGCTCCTGCGAGGCCGGTCATGGTGACATACAGTACACAGCTTATTACTGGGTCTGCAGTTATTATTATTGGGCGATCCAGCAGTGAATGTACGACAGTAGTATAACATACCCAGACAGTAGTATTTGAAATATGGCTGAAAAATTGTGATGTAGGTTAAAGCTTTGCTATGATGAAATGTGTTTTCATTCACACTATCATATGCATATTGTTTTTAACGTAAGAGCGGGCGCGGCCATTTTGTAAGGCGATTGTACGAAGCTTCTGGTTCCTGTACAAAAATGCCATTATGCTGCTATTTTGTAAACTGGTGTTTGTTTGTTTATCATATTATTATCAGAATCAGAATGAGCCTTATTGCCAGGTATGTTTACACATACGAGGATTTTGTTTTAGTGACAGAAGCTCCACAGTGCAACAGAATGACAGCGACAATACAAGACACAGATAATAAAAGAATAAGATACAAATATACAAGATGGACAATGTGCAAAATAGCAAAAACCCACAATATATAATATAGATATGATAGTTATGATATGTGCACATTTGAAATATAAATAAGTATGTGTTTTAAGTAAATAATGTATTATAGTGATGTTTGTTCCGTGTTAGGGTTAGGAACTGTTCCTGTGTCTGGATAATTTTAATCCATTATCATAATCACTGGTTTGTTCCATTTATTTATTTTTCCAAGATATTTACTACTAAAGAATCGGATCAAAAAAGCTTCCGCGTTAAATAATAATGTGGATAGGCCTACACAGGTTACATAGTTACGCCACTAGGGGGCGACAATTGACTGTTTATCATTTATTCAACCGATTGGTTAGAAAATGTTGATCAGAAGTGGCTTTTACTGAAATGATTAAAAATGCTGTTCCATTCAGAAACAAAACAAGTGGTTTAGTAAGTGAGTAATTGAATCATTCACTCAACCGATTTGCTCAGAAACACTGATTCATTCAGGAAAGCCTGAATTCAGATTAGCGTAATATCATGCTTCATATAAAGATACGGTAGAAATAGTAAGCGTAATATGGCAGAATGCTGTTCAGAGTTTAGCCACTGTTTTTATGAATCATAATTCAGCAGATTCATTCATAAATACTGATTGATTCATGAACCATCCAAACGTGTAACCACCATTACTGATTCATTTGATCTTATTAGTTCAAAATCACTTCACACAGTGAATCTCCTTTCCTTTGGAGTCTCAAAGTCCTTTACGTTGCTGTTCTTGTTTTGTCTGAAGCAGTTTTTCTCATTCCAGTCATGATTAGGCATCCCTGATTAAATATGTATGATGGTTTTCTGGGGCAGAAAACTCTGGCAAAAGCAATTTAATTTGTTTTCTGTGAAGAGTGTTTGGACCTTGAGAGAAGATGATGCAGTTTGGATGCTGGGATCACAATATGTGACGATACACACTAGAATAGGACAGATCAACTTCAGCCATTATGTCATCTAACATGGCATGGCATCAAACACCCTTCATTAAATTACATTACAAAGCATTAAAGCCACAACATCAATCATTTTTTATTTAAAGCAGGGGTCTTCAAACTTAATTTTCTGTAGGTTTTTTTGCTTTAACTATTTTGTGTTTTTGTTCGTTTGGATGTTTTCTGAACAGAAACAATCAGCACTTTCTCATTGATTATGAGCTCACGGGGTTGAATCCTGTCAGACACAAATCATCTGTCATCCAGCCATCATTATCTGAGCTTTCTTTGCACCTGTGGGGTCCCAAAGCAGAGATTGATGCACTTTAAACATGCACATTATGATGCAAAATAAACATTACAATAGGGATTGATGGCGCTTAAGTCATTTTACTGGCAGAGCACATACATTTATATTAATATATAAGTCTCTTCTGCTCATTAAGGCTGCATTTATTTGATCAAAAATACAGTAAAAAGTTGTGCAATATTATTACAATGTAAAATAGCTATTTTCTATATAACAAAAACCATAGCGACCAGTCAGAACACCTTAGCAACCACTACTGTAGCAATTCCCTGGCAAACAACCTAGAACATTCCTGCGACATTCTAACTAAGCCGTAGTAACCAGCCAGAACACCCTAACGACCGCCTACTGTAGCAAATGCCTAGCAACCACGTAAAACACCCTTACAACATTCTAACAAAGTCGTAGCAACCAGTCAGAACACCCTAGCAACTGCGTACTGTAGCAAGGCCCTAGCAACCACCTAGAAACATTCCTGCAAAATTCTAACAAAGCCGTAGCAACCAGTCAGAACACCCTAGCAACTGCCTACTGTAGAAAGGCCCTAGCAACCACCTAGAGCATTCATGCGACATTCTAACAAAGCCATAGCAATCAGCCAGAATACCCTAATGACCGCCTACTGTAGCAAATGCCTAGCAACCCCTTAAAACACCGTTGCAACATTCTAACAAAGCCATAGCATTCAGTCAGAACACCTTAGCAACCGCCTACTGTAGCAACCCCTGGAAACCACCTAGAACATTCCTGCGACATTCTAACAAAGCCATAGCAACTAGCCAGAATACCCTAACAACCGCCTACTGTAGCAAGGCCATAGCAACCACCTAGAGCATTCATGCGACATTCTAACAAAGCCGTAGCAACCAGTCAGAACACCCTAGCAACCGCCTACTGTAGCAAGGCCATAGCAACCACCTAGAACATTCCTGCGACATTCTAACAAAGCCATAGCAACCGATCAGAACACCCTAGCAACTGCCTGCTGTAGCAATGCCCCAGCAACCACCTCGAACACCCTTGCAACATTCTAACATAGCCATAGCACCCTAACAACCGCCTACTGTGGAAAGGCCCTAGCAACCACCTAGAACATTCCTGCAACATTCTAACAAAGCCACAGCAACCGGTCAGAACGCCCTAGCAACCGCCTGCTGTAGCAAGGCCCTAGCAACCACCTAGCAACATTCTAATAAAGCCGTAGCAGCAAATCATCATATCAGAATGATTTGTGAAGGGTCATGTGACACTGAAGACTGGAGTAATGATGCTGAAAATTCAGCTTTGATCACAGGAATAAATTACGCTGCTTTACATTGTAAAAACAATTTTTACTGTATTTTTTGATCAAATAAATGCAGCCTTGGAGAGCAGAAGAGACATTTTTTTTTTTTACCAAAACATTCTGAATTATTCCAAACTTCTGACTGATGTATGTATTGCTTTTACATTTTACACTTGCAAGATGCTTTACGTCGTGTTTCATGAAGCATATAGTTTCCAAATTCATATCATTTTTACTGGAGTCGCTCAGGACACACACCTGACAGTTGTTTCTTCGTGCTGTAGAGGCGACACGGGTCTCTGCATCATCCCTCTTGAGCCTTCAGCAGACGAACACTCATTAGTGAACACTAAAATGACAGATGAGGGTTTCTATAATTAACACGCGTCCGGTGCTGTGCTGTGTTATTAGTGTGTGAGGGAGCATTAGAGGACCAGAGAGAGAATCAGGCAGGTAGACATGGCCATTATCTTACCTAACCTCTAACTTTCGTCTCACTGAGACAAACAAGAGCTGAGAGGTTCTGCGCACATGTCGAGCGCTCCTATTTTGGGAATGTAACTGTCTGGGAGGAAAATACTCCTCCACATCAACTGTTTTTCTGCAGAACTGTTGGACTTGTTCAGGAGAATTAAACAAACAGATCGATGCGCTCACATGTGAATCACTGCATTGGACAGAAAAACACAACGTCACGATCAGGCCATCATTTTTGCGGCTTTACTGTCGTGAATCACTTTGAATCAGTTCACTCGTTTCATTACAGTCTCCCAGCATTAACATTCACAGATGTGTGAGAGATTGACCTCTGAAGAGAGACTCAGTGCTCTGTTGTTCTTCTCATTCAGAGGCCATTCAAATACCTGCCAGAGTCATTTAGTCTGAGAAATTACTCTGTCTTTCCTGGAAATATCCTTGACATTTTCTCGTATGAAACAGGACGTTTCGGAGACACAAGGTGCTGCTTGTACTCGCCATAATGTGTGTGAAAGTGGGAAACGGAAGAAATTGCCTTTTATTTAACAGTATATTTATGCGCTAATATATAGCTCTGAATCCTGTCAACGTTAAGATGCAAATTCGAAGCATATTCAGGTGGTCAAATATTGATCTGACTATATATTTCATTGTCAAATAGGCTTTAATAAATAAGCACTACAGTGATTCAAGACATACACCAAAGTTCAAAACTTTGGGGATTTTTTTTTTTTCTTCATGTTTTTGAAAGTCTCTTCTGCTCACCAAGGCTGCATTTATTTAAAATAAATACAGTATATAGTAAAGTATAATTCATATCCTGTGATCAAAGCTCATCATTACTCCAGTCTTCAGTGTCACATGATCCTTCAGAAATCATTCTAATATGATGATTTGCTGCTCAAGAAACATTTATGATTATCATCAGTGTGAGATTCTTTGATGAATAGATAGCTCAAAAGTTCAGCATTTATTTGAAATAGAATCTTTTGTAACATTATTAATGTCTTTACTGTCACTTTTGGTCAAATTAATGCATCCTTGCTGAATAAAAGTTAAATAAATAGTATATTAAATTAAATAGTTAATTTACTCACTCACTTAAAATGCTTGAACATGAGTCTGTTTGAGAATATCTGAGCTTCACTTTGATGCTCTTCAGTCTTTTTCGTCTCTTTGTTGTTCAAACTCTTGTCAGAGATTCCACATGACATGAACAGGAGAACCAGAGCCGGCGTCACATACTAACACTGAACTTACGTCAGACGCTTTCTGCTAAAGGCTGAAAGAACGTGTAAACTTCTAGATTCTGTTTCGGCATTAATATAGTGATTCATTATTAATGGCTGAGCTGAATACTGTTGCAGAGCAGTGACAACATCAGACTTCACTTATCTGTTTAGATGACGGAACACCCTAGCAACCGCCGACTGTAGCAATGCCCTGGCAACCACCTAGAACATTCCTGTGACATTCTAACAAAGCCATAGCAACTAGTCAGAACACATTAGCAACCGCCTACTGCAGCAACACCCTGGCAACCATCTAGAACACTCTTTAAAAATTCTAGCAAAGCCATAGCAACCAGCCAGAACACCCTAACAACTGCCTACTGTAGCAATGCCATAGCAACCCCCTAGAACACACTTGCAACATTCTAACAAAGCCATAGCAACCAATCAGAACACCCTAGCAACCACCTACTGTAGCAATGCCATAGCAACCCCCTAGAACACACTTGCAATACTCTATAAAAGCTGGAGCAACCAGTCAGAACACCCTAGCAACCACCTGCTGTAGCAAGGCCCTAGCAACCACCTAGAACATTCCTGCGACATTCTAACAAAGCCATAGCAACTAGTCAGAACACATTAGCAACCGTCTACTGTAGCAACGCCCTGGCAACCACCTAGAACACTCTTTCAAAATTCTAGCAAAGCCATAGCAACCAGCCAGAACACCCTAACAACCGCCTACTGTAGTAAGGCCCTAGCAACCACCTAGAACATTCCTGCGACATTCTAACAAAGCCGCAGCAACCGGTCAGAACACCCTAACAACCGCCTGCTGTAGCAATGCCCTGGTAAACACATAGAACACCCTTGCAGCATTCTAACAAAGCCATAGCAACCAGCCAGTACACCTTAACAACTGCCTACTGTAGCAATGCCATAGCAACCCCCTAGAACACACTTGCAACATTCTAACAAAGCCATAGCAACCAATCAGAACACCCTAGCAACCACCTACTGTAGCAATGCCATAGCAACCCCCTAGAATACACTTGCAATACTCTATAAAAGCCTGAGCAACCAGTCAGAACACCCTAGCAACCACCTGCTGTAGCAAGGCCCTAGCAACCACCTAGAACATTCCTGTGACATTCTAACAAAGCCATAGCAACTAGTCAGAACACATTAGCAACCGCCTACTGTAGCAACGCCCTGGCAACCACCTAGAACACTCTTTCAAAATTCTAGCAAAGCCATAGCAACCAGCCAGAACAACCTAACAACCGCCTACTGTAGCAACGCCCTAGCAACCACCTAGAACATTCCTGCGACATTCTAACAAAGCCATAGCAACCGGTCAGAACACCCTAACAACCGCCTACTGTAGCAATGCCCTGGTAACCACATAGAACACCCTTGCAACATTCTAACAAAGCCATAGCAACCAGCCAGTACACCTTAACAACTGCCTACTGTAGTAAGGTCCTAGCAACCCCTCTAGAGCACCCTTGCAACATTCTAACAAAGCCATAGCATTAATCAGGACACCCTAGCAACCGCCTACTGTAGCAATGCCATAGCAACCCCCTAGAACACACTTGCAACATTCTAACAAAGCCATAGCAACCAATCAGAACACCCTAGCAACCACCTACTGTAGCAATGCCATAGCAACCCCCTAGAATACACTTGCAATACTCTATAAAAGCCTGAGCAACCAGTCAGAACACCCTAGCAACCACCTGCTGTAGCAAGGCCCTAGCAACCACCTAGAACATTCCTGTGACATTCTAACAAAGCCATAGCAACTAGTCAGAACACATTAGCAACCGCCTACTGTAGCAACGCCCTGGCAACCACCTAGAACACTCTTTCAAAATTCTAGCAAAGCCATAGCAACCAGCCAGAACAACCTAACAACCGCCTACTGTAGCAACGCCCTAGCAACCACCTAGAACATTCCTGCGACATTCTAACAAACCTGCAGCAACCGGTCAGGACACCCTAACAACCGCCTACTGTAGCAATGCCCTGGTAACCACATAGAACACCCTTGCAACATTCTAACAAAGCCATAGCAACCAGCCAGTACACCTTAACAACTGCCTACTGTAGTAAGGTCCTAGCAACCCCTCTAGAGCACCCTTGCAACATTCTAACAAAGCCATAGCATTAATCAGGACACCCTAGCAACCGCCTACTGTAGCAATGCCATAGCAACCCCCTAGAACACACTTGCAACATTCTAACAAAGCCATAGCAACCAATCAGAACACCCTAGCAACCACCTACTGTAGCAATGCCATAGCAACCCCCTAGAACACACTTGCAATACTCTATAAAAGCCTGAGCAACCAGTCAGAACACCCTAGCAACCACCTGCTGTAGCAAGGCCCTAGCAACCACCTAGAACATTCCTGTGACATACTAACAAAGCCATAGCAACCAGTCAGAACACCCTAGCAACCGCCTACTGTAGGAAGGCCCTAGCAACCACCTAACAACATTCTAACAAAGCCATAGCAACCAGCCAGAACACCCTAGCAACCGCCTACTATAGCAATGCCCTAGCAACCACCTATAACCCTTGCAACACCCTTGTTTGCAAAAAACTTTTGTTCAATACTTTTTTCTTTTGCAAAACTTTCGTTCTTTTAATTTGATTCCATGTTTTTTATTGCTGCACTGTAAAAAATCTCAAATTTTTTTTTTTTTTTTTTTTTTGTATAGGTTTTACTTACTCCCAAAATCAATTGGATAAACACAGTAAATTTAATTTATTTTACCTAAATGAAAAAAGATTTTTTACAGTGTGCCATAACATGCTCTATAAAGCCACACGGGAATGAAAACCTTCTCCACCGCAGTAGTGCTTGAAATAAGGTCATTTTTTATCTGTTTTACTTGCAGTGCTGCATGAACACATTCACAGTGAGCCGTCTGCCCAGGGCAGTTGTGCTTTCTTTTAATGAAACGCTCTTACTGAGATGTTTTCTGAGATTAGACGATGTGATGCTCATTTCCAGCACACCCTGCACCTGATTTGTCTTAATATCTCCATGTCATAATAGTTGCAGGCTAATAGCTGATGTGTGTGTGTGTCTGTGTGTGTGTGTGTGTGTGTACACCCATTAAAACATTGCTAAAACAACAAAGTTGGTGGTGGCCGAAGATTTTTTTAACAGTATTGTATATATATATATATATAATATATATACAACTATTGTTGAACATTCTAGTTGTTGCTGATCAAAATACAGGACATGTTTTGTCTTGTGTCTCAAGAATCTGTAAATTTTTTCCATCTCTTGAATTTAAATATGATTTGATGAGCGACGGGACGTTTTGTCAATTGCTTGTTGCAAAAGCTGCCCTTTAACTCCTCTTCATCTCATGGATATCTGGCTCATTTTTCAGTGTCTTTTTTGTGTTTTTCATCCAGCAGTCAGCACTAGATCTAATTATGAGTGAGACGACACCTGAATGATTTACGCTGTCGTTCTTCCCAATGGGGAAAAATGCAAGTCGGGGTAATAGAGGTTAGTCGCCTTATCTGAGTGCGTCTTAGTAATTTATTTTCTAATGCCTTTTCTGCAGATTAGCAGAATCGCTCAACTTCACATTTGTCTCATAAGACGACTGACAGACTGAATCATTCCAGCTCTCACCAAATAAACCTGAAATTAGACAGGGTCAGTTGTGAAGCAGGTCTGTTTGAGATTGATGATGAGTTCCTCTATCCCATTTTCTGATTGTTAATCATACGCAGACTGAAATTACATGTTGTATTTTCTGCTTTTCCATAGCTGACATTAGATTCTTCTACACTGTAAAAAGATTATTTTCTTATAGTACCCAATTAGTGTTGAATATGCTGATTAATTTTAGACCAAAATTCGAGAAACTAAAGGGAATTTTTAAATCTTTGCTATGATTAATAAAACATGTTCATAAATGTTGGACTAGAGAACAGCCCTCAGGATCGTCAGTGTTGTTCATGAGGACTGTGATATGAATCTAATTGAATTGAATCTGAACTTTTATCTCTGCACTCTAAACTAAACTGTGTTACAAACACTCAGATCTGGCTGATAGATAGATGGCATGATGGATGGATGGATGCATGGATGGATGGTCAGACAGAAAGATGGATGATGGATGGATGGATGGACGGATAGACAGAAAGACGGATGGATGGATGGCAGGACAGACGAATGGATGGATGGATGGATAGATGGCAGGACAGATGGACAGATGGATGGATGGATGGACAGACGAACGGACGGACAGAAAGAAACATGGATGGATGGATGGATAGATGGATGGACAGTCAGAAAGAAAGATGGATGGATGGATGGATGGATGGATGGATGGATGGACAGACAGAAAGAAAGATGGATGGATGGATGGATGGATGGATGGATGGATGGATGGATGGATGGATGGATGGATGGATGGATGGACGGACAGAAAGATGGATGGATGGCATGATGGATGGATGGATGGCAGACAGAAAGACGGATGGATGGATGAATGGATGGCAGGACAGACGGACAGATGGATGGATGGATGGCAGGACAGAGGGATGGATGGATGGATAGATGGCAGGACAGATGAACAGATGGATGATGGATGGATAGATGGTAGAACAGATGGATGGATGGTATGACAGTTGGATGGATGGATGGATGGATGGATGGATGGATGGATGGATGGATGGATGGACGGACAGACAGAAAGAAGGATGGATGGATGGGTGGCATGATGGATGGATGGATGGACGGACAGACAGAAAGAAAGATGGATGATGGATGGATGGCATGACAGAGGGATGGATGGATGGCATGATGGATGGATGGATGGATGGATGGATGGATGGATGGATGGATGGATGGATGGATGGATGGCATGACAGACGGACAGATGAATGGATGAATAGCATGACAGATGAATGGATGGATGGATGGATGGACGGACAGACATACAGAAAGAAAGATGGATAGCATCACAGAGGGATTGAATGACAGATGGATGGATGGATGGATGGATGGATGGATGGATGGATGGATGGATGGATGGATGGACAGACGGACAGAAAAAAAAGAAAGATGGATGGATGGATGGATATATGGATGGATGGACAGACAGATAGATAGAAAGAAAGATGGATGGATAGCATGACAGAGGGATTGACAGACATCCATCCATCCATCTGGCATAATAGATAGACAGATAGATAGATAGATAGATAGATAGATAGATAGATAGATAGATAGATAGATAGATAGATAGATAGATAGATAGATAGATAGATAGATAGATAGCACAGACAGGGGTCTCAGAAAAGGGTCTCTATCTATCTATCTGTGATCCACCAGTAGAGACCCACTGATATAAAATATAAATTATATGTATCCTATCACTGATGGATTTTTGCTGACCTGCAATCTATGAGAAACAAAGTTGGTATTTTCATAAATTCAGGAGACACATCTACACATCCGTCATCTCCGGCGCTCTGGTTTGATTTTGTCTTTCATGACTGCTGTGACAGATGAATTAAGCTCATGCCTGATGAGAACTGTGTCATGATGAAACAGCCGGAGACGGTAACTAATAAATTATAATAATTTCTCAGAAACGTACAAGCAAGGACAGAAAGGATTTTTAACACGCTCTTCTGCCGTGGATTGAGGTCTCAGTGTACCATAATACAGCTGAATTCAACCAATCGAATTTACTGCTATCAAGATCTCTGTATGTCTTAAAGGAGTCTGAAGGGGGTCTCCTCATATGTTTGGCCATAGAGAATCTACTGTGAGGTTAATATCCTGTCAGGAGAAAGATTATGAAAAGCTGTCCATCATTTGTTTTCTTTGCAGATAAATGAAAGACACTCAAAGATAGACTGTACAAGGTGTTTTTAAATGGATTTACTTCAAAGTCAAAGCAGACGGCCTTGCTCTATTTCACGTTTGATAATGTCTAAAATCAGCCCGTGACAGTGACATTTCTTTTTAATTTCTCTAAAAGGTCTAAAAGTTTGTGAGGATAAGCGACGACTCTTGCCTGAAAGTTTAAAAATGATTAGATACAGAAAGACAGACAGATTTAAAGCACTGTGTTCACTGAAATATTGCACTGTCAGTTGCTATTGGTTGCAATTTGCCATGATGCAGATGTCCAGCATGTGTGAGCTGAGCGTCTCATGGTTTAATGGAAGTGTACGGTCAACTGTTTCACTTGTAATCAGTGTATATTCACAGTGAAAGCTGCCTAATTAAAATTACTTGCGTCACCAGACAGAATTGCAACAATAACGGCTATTTTTAGTGTCATTCTACAATCCTACATTTACAGTTTCTGTATTATGTTTTATGTATGCGCTGCACATAGAGTAGAAATTTCTGACTATCCAGGACTATCCTTCTTAACTCTACGTCGTTCTTAAAGCTGTACCTTAACGTGTGTCCCGAAACGTTCTTAGCCAAGTCATATTTTCTTAAGGTTGGTCTGGACCAGTCTTAGCTATACCTTATCACTTTTGTACATCTCCGTCTATATGAATATAATTGTAATAGCTTACACCCAGTGTTAAATTAGGCTAACTGAAGTATAAAAAGTATAAAATTGTCATTACACTGATAGTTTTAATAATATTATCCAAAGGTACATCAGCTGGCAAGCCATTAGGCAATAAAGGCTTAGGTGTCTATTTAAAGGCAATGATTGCGTCCGAGCAAACTATGGCAGCGATACAGCGAATAGTTGTGCTAAATCAAAGATGGCGGCGTCCGCGGAGCCATTTAGTGTATGTGCACTATTTCACGTGAAAATTTTAGTCCCCTGGATACCATGTCGGAAGCTGCAATTCTAACAAAATTTCGCCTGCCACGGCAGCAAATACAGCAGCTTTTAGATCTTGTTGGTCCGACCTTGTCAAGACAAACTTGACGGAGCTACCCCCTCAGCCCCGAAATGCAGTGGGGAGTTTCCTGGAGGTGGTTGGGGATGGATATGGGCTGAGTAACACCTCGGTGTGGCGGTGCGTTCACTCAGTCATGGACATCCTGCTCCGTCATGCCACAGATTATATCCATATGCCTTCCGCCAGGCACGAAGTGATGGAGGCGCATCAAGGCTTCCATGCCATTGCTGGTATCCCGCGGATAATAGGCCTTGTCGACGGGACACTTAACACCCATCACCGCTCAACCAGGCCTTCATTTGTCGTAAGGGCTTCGCGGCCATCAGTGTCCAGATGGTGGTGGACCACAGGGAGCGCTCGATTGGGCGCTGGAAGATGCGTTTCCGGTGCCTACATAAATCAGCTGGAGGGTTGCATATGAAGCCAGAAAGATGTTGTGCAGTAGCAGTTGTTACAGCCATGTGGAGCCAACATTACAGTCAGTGGAGGTGCAGCTTTGCCAGAAGAGGAGGAGGAGGAGGAGGAAGAAGAAAAAGGTGTCCACAACCCACGTCAATTAAGAGATGCCCTACATGCCGCTGGTGTACAAACGAGGCAGCAAATCATTCTCACTGTTTTTGGTTAATGTATTTTTTGTCGGTTAATGTATTTTTTGTCAGTTAATGTATTGTTTGTCAGAAATTTCGTTCATGAGTAATAGGACTCAATACTTGTTTCATTAACGTATTCCCCCAACCCCTGAAGTACTCATTAAACAATGGAGGCCTAGCACACTGGACATGCTCAATAAGATAAAGCATCCTTCACTATTATGTGCCATTGATCGTTGCGCAATAAATTCTTTACAACAAAGAAGCTTTGCAGACCAAACGTCGATGACAGCAAGTTTGTGTTTAATGAAATTGACGTTTATTAGAACAAACACTGATAATGCACATTAAAAAAAAAACATAATTGAAAAGAAAAAGTCTGCTTCCCTGGAGCCCGCTGCCACTGGGCTGGTGATGGTTCATCTGTAATGTAATCACATTTTTTTAAAATAAAAAGATAACACACAATACTCGACTCTACCGAGCATCATAATCACGCTTACCTTGACCTGGCATTATGATTGGCCTGGAAATGGTTGGTCTTTGAAATTTTGCTTCCGACAAAGCATACTGTTTCTCCTTCACCTTCTTCACCTCCAGGTGGCCTGGGCGAGGTTGTTAGCCTCTTGTAAACTTCCAGCTTCTCCTTTTCGAGCTCTACCAGCTCTTGACTGCAGTCGCATCGGATAGAAGGACGCTTTCTGGAGCCACTGCTGGATTGCTGGTGCTGGGCGACCTCAGTGGAGGCTGATGAAGGTGCAGACAGCTGTGGTGACACCGGTGCCGGAGAAGCCCTGCTGCTGCTGGCAAGGGAAGAGGGCAAGGATGGCCTGCTCTGAGAGCATGGAGTGGTATCAACACCTGCTTTCAGATCTATACCCCCTGAGATACCCTGAGAAGCTGCTTCTCCGAGTATTGCCAGGTCCTTTTCCTTATCGGGGCACAGAGCTGGACTGCAGCACCTCGCGCTTTGGTGGCACTGGCAAAATCGTGCCACTTTTTACGCACAACTTCCCACTCTCACTGTGGGTGGGAACTTGATGCTGCCATTTTCATGGCTATGCTTTCCCATATATCTTTTTTTGTTTTGTTAGTAAGTGTTGTCCGAAAATTAGAAAAAAGTGTATTTTTGTGGTGCGCCACCTCATCTAAAACAATGGCCATTTCGGTTGGAGTAAAGCCGGGGGCTCTCCTCTTTCTCTGCTTTTTTTCCACCATAGTAGCTGTTGAATATATGTTTTGCGTGTTGCGCTTTTATTTTATTTATTTTAGTAAATCGAGGCAACGAAAGTAAATCGTACACATGATTTAGTAAATCGAGGGAACGAATTTGTAAATCAAGGGAACGAATTAGTATATTGAGGGAATGAATTAGTAAATCGTGTGCAGGATTACATTTTTTTCTTGCATGTCTTGTGCGGGGCTCCTTACTTCCCTTGATTTACTATTTCGTTCCCTCCATTTGCTAAATCGCGTGCACGTTTTACTATTTCGTTCCCTCCATTTGCTAAATCGCGTGCACGTTTTACTATTTCGTTCCCTCCATTTGCTAAATCGTGCGCATGATTTACTATTTCGTTCCCTCCATTTGCTAAATCGCGTGCACATTTTACTATTTGGTTCCCTCCATTTGCTAAATCGCGTGCACATTTTACTATTTGGTTCCCTCCATTTGCTAAATCGTGCGCACGTTTTACTATTTCGTTCCCTCCATTTGCTAAATCGTGCACATTTTACTATTTCATTCCCTCCATTTGTTAAATCGTGCGCACGTTTTACTATTTCGTTCCCTCCATTTGCTAAATCGTGCGCACGTTTTACTATTTCGTTCCCTCCATTTGCTAAATTGTGCGCATGATTTACTATTTCGTTCCCTCCATTTGCTAAATCGTGCGCACGTTTTACTATTTCGTTCCCTCCATTTGCTAAATCGTGCACATGATTTACTATTTCGTTCCCTCCATTTGCTAAATCGCGTGCACGTTTTACTATTTCGTTCCCTCCATTTGCTAAATCGTGCGCATGATTTACTATTTCGTTCCCTCCATTTGCTAAATCGCGTGCACGTTTTACTATTTCGTTCCCTCCATTTGCTAAATCGTGCGCATGATTTACTATTTCATTCCCTCCATTTGCTAAATCGCGTGCACATTTTACTATTTGGTTCCCTCCATTTGCTAAATCGCGTGCACATTTTACTATTTCGTTCCCTCCATTTGCTAAATCGTGCGCACGTTTTACTATTTCGTTCCCTCCATTTGCTAAATCGTGCACATTTTACTATTTCATTCCCTCCATTTGCTAAATCGTGCGCACGTTTTACTATTTCGTTCCCTCCATTTGCTAAATCGTGCGCATGATTTACTATTTCGTTCCCTCCATTTGCTAAATCGCGTGCACGTTTTACTATTTCGTTCCCTCCATTTGCTAAATCGTGCGCACGTTTTACTATTTCGTTCCCTCCATTTGCTAAATCGTGCGCATGATTTACTATTTCATTCCCTCCATTTGCTAAATCGCGTGCACATTTTACTATTTGGTTCCCTCCATTTGCTAAATCGCGTGCACATTTTACTATTTCGTTCCCTCCATTTGCTAAATCGTGCGCACGTTTTACTATTTCGTTCCCTCCATTTGCTAAATCGTGCACATTTTACTATTTCATTCCCTCCATTTGCTAAATCGTGCGCACGTTTTACTATTTCGTTCCCTCCATTTGCTAAATCGTGCGCATGATTTACTATTTCGTTCCCTCCATTTGCTAAATCTCGTGCACGTTTTACTATTTCGTTCCCTCCATTTGCTAAATCGTGCGCACGTTTTACTATTTCGTTCCCTCCATTTGCTAAATCGTGCACATGATTTACTATTTCGTTCCCTCCATTTGCTAAATCGTCCACTCATTTACTAATTTATTACCTCGATTTATAAATTGTGCAAAATTATAAATTTAGCAAATCGAGGGAACGAATAAGTAAATCGTGCGCTGGATTTCATTTTTTTTCTTGCATGTCACGTGCGGGGCTCCTTACTTCCCTTGATTTACTATTTCGTTCCCTCCATTTGCTAAATCGTGTGCACGTTTTAGTATTTCGTTCCCTCCATTTGCTAAATCGTGTGCACGTTTTACTATTTCGTTCCCTCCATTTGCTAAATCGTGCGCACGTTTTACTATTTCGTTCCCTCCATTTGCTAAATCGTGCGCACGTTTTACTATTTCGTTCCCTCCATTTGCTAAATCGTGCGCACGTTTTACTATTTCGTTCCCTCCATTTGCTAAATCGTGCGCACGTTTTACTATTTCGTTCCCTCCATTTGCTAAATCGTGCGCATGATTTACTATTTCGTTCCCTCCATTTGCTAAATCGTTCGCACGATTTACTATTTCGTTCCCTCCATTTGCTAAATCGTGCGCACGTTTTACTATTTCGTTCCCTCCATTTGCTAAATCGTGCACATGATTTACTATTTCGTTCCCTCCATTTGCTAAATCGTCCACTCATTTACTAATTTATTACCTCGATTTATAAATTGTGCAAAATTATAAATTTAGCAAATCGAGGGAACGAATTAGTAAATCGTGCGCTGGATTTCATTTTTTTTCTTGCATGTCACGTGCGGGGCTCCTTACTTCCCTTGATTTACTATTTCGTTCCCTCCATTTGCTAAATCGTGCGCACGTTTTACTATTTCGTTCCCTCCATTTGCTAAATCGTGCGCACGTTTTACTATTTCGTTCCCTCCATTTGCTAAATCGTGCGCACGTTTTACTATTTCGTTCCCTCCATTTGCTAAATCGTGCGCACGTTTTACTATTTCGTTCCCTCCATTTGCTAAATCGTGCGCACGTTTTACTATTTCATTCCCTCCATTTGCTAAATCGTGCGCACGTTTTACTATTTCGTTCCCTCCATTTGCTAAATCGTGTGCACGTTTTACTATTTCGTTCCCTCCATTTGCTAAATCGTGCGCACGTTTTACTATTTCATTCCCTCCATTTGCTAAATCGTGCGCACGTTTTACTATTTCATTCCCTCCATTTGCTAAATCGCGCGCACATTTTACTATTTCGTTCCCTCCATTTGCTAAATCGTGCGCACGTTTTACTATTTCGTTCCCTCCATTTGCTAAATCGTGCGCACGTTTTACTATTTCGTTCCCTCCATTTGCTAAATCGTGCGCACGTTTTACTATTTCGTTCCCTCCATTTGCTAAATCGTGCGCACGTTTTACTATTTCGTTCCCTCCATTTGCTAAATCGTGCGCACGTTTTACTATTTCATTCCCTCCATTTGCTAAATCGTGCGCACGTTTTACTATTTCGTTCCCTCCATTTGCTAAATCGTGTGCACGTTTTACTATTTCGTTCCCTCCATTTGCTAAATCGTGTGCACGTTTTACTATTTCATTCCCTCCATTTGCTAAATCGCGCGCACATTTTACTATTTCGTTCCCTCCATTTGCTAAATCGTGCGCACGTTTTACTATTTCATTCCCTCCATTTGCTAAATCGCGCGCACATTTTACTATTTGGTTCCCTCCATTTGCTAAATCGCACGCACAATTTACTATTTCGTTCCCTCCATTTGCTAAATCGTGCGCTCATTTACTAATTTATTACCTCGATTTATAAATTGTGCAAAATTATAAATTCATAAATTTAGCAAATCGAGGGAACGAATTAGTAAATCGTGCACATGAATTAGCCTACTATATTTTTTTCCTGCAGAAGTTACAGAAATTCAAAGCATTCCTTTTCATTTATTTCAGCAATAAAAAATAACATTTTTATCAGTGCATAATGTGTACTGTCATTGTGTACACTGTAAACATGCTGTATTTTAAAAATAGCCTGTGAAACAGTATGCAGTATCTGACTTTCTAACCCTTTCTTCTCAACACAAATCTGAGGCACGTGACATCAATAGGAATAAATATAAGCAGCATATATATTTAAAGCCCATTTGAGTCTGCTATCTACTCAGCAGATGTTTATTCCTTCTTCAAGGAGAACGTTTTTCATTGGTGTTCATGTGTGTGTGTGTCAGTTTCCCCATCATCCATCCATCTGTCCATCAATCCGTCCATCAATCACCTGATGTTGGTTGCGTTTGCATGCACTCATTGGAGGTGATCATGAACAGAAGTCTTACTGCGGTAAAACTACTGCATGCTGAAAGAGCCACATCTCCCCCTGCTGACATCCACTGTAAGAAAGAACCAGTGACATTACAAACATCTGTAACCCTGACTGATAGTCAGCGCTTTATACATTACAGATTGTTTCAAAGCAGATTTAGTGATAAAAAATAAAGTAATGATCAATGATTCAAACAGAATTCAATTCTGCCATAAAGCAGCTCTACAAAAGACAATAATTATGTGACATTCATATATATAAATGCAGTATTTACATGGATCTTAAGCAGTATGCAATGAGGAAAACAATAATTGTATTCACTTTTATTCAGCAAGGATGCATTAAATTGATCAAAAATGACAGTAAAGACTTTTATAATGTTACAAAAGATTCTATTTCAAATAAATGCTATTCTTCTGTTTATCAAAGAATCCTGAAGAATAAAATGTATCACAGTTTCCACAAAAATTGGTTTTCAGCATTGATAATAATCATAAATGTTTGTTGAGCAGCAAATCATCATATCAGAATGATTTGTGAAGGATCATGTGACACTGAAGACTGGAGTAATGATGCTGAAAATTCACACTTTACTATATATTCACATAGAAAACAGCTGATTTACATTATAAAAATATTTCACATTTTTACTTTGTTTTTGCGCTAAAAAATACTGTAGAATCTGATTTGACATGTGACATTTGACCTCTGTCTAGTTATGATTATTATTATGGTGTTTTACTATTTGCACCCCCTAATTGAAAACCACTGATCTAATCGATTTGTTTGGGTGGAGATGCAAATCCTATACGCACAGACGTACAATTTGTCTCAAATTACTATTTTTTTCTTTCTTGTCTGACTATAGGTGTGTTAATTAGACGACTTCTTCACTGTAGATCTAAGCACGTCTTTCACCAATCCATTTTTTCTCATTTAATTGCTCTCAGGAGGGACATAATCGACACGTGTTGTATTACAGTCTGACATGTTATAACAAATAATACCTCTCCTTTTAAATATTCATTGGCCAAATGTTACCGAATGTCTCCCTCTGCAGAATAATGACTTGGGAGGATGAATTTTCAATTTAAAGCACCACTGCCCATGCTAATGATACCTCACATCGTTCTGCAGCGAATTTTAATTGTGCGCAGCAAACTTCACTAAAAAGTGACTCTTCTTTCTCACAGTATTTAGTATTGTGAGGAATCGTTTTGGTCGATCTTTTAAGGTACAAGACTGCAACATACTGTAACTTTCAGAAATTAAAAAAGAGAGAATTTAATTAACTTAAACTGCAAAAATGACTTGTTCTGTATGTTATCGCACAAGCTGCTTCACATTTAAAAATGCAGATTGCATAACCTCAATTAGACCGTGATGGCATTCAGTTAAATTAATGTCCCCTCACACTTTTTTAAATGGGAACGATTCCTTTTCATGCACTTTTTTTTTTTTTATCAAAATTAATGCTGGTCAGTTTCCCCTCTGGCCTGCTTCTGGTTTAATCTGTAAGAAGTGTTGAAAGAGCAGATCCTGCATTCATTTATCAGTAGGCTGCTTCTGTCCTGTTTTTTTTTTTTTTTTTGTTCACTGGAAGCCAAAAATCCATTCGGCTTTATGATGATACAAGGAATCTGCAATGCATTGCTTATTAGCTTGCAAATTAACTTCATAGTCCTGAGCGCTTGTGTTTGCTCTAGAATTGCTTATATAGCACTAAAAGTGATCGAGAGATTTACTTGCATCGAGTGAGTAAAAGAAGTGAAATGTTACAATGTTACTAGTCATCTCTTGCATTTTTTAATAGACATTGATGACAAGGGCGGGGCAACCTGTCACTCACATGAGATCCACCAATAGCAAACCACATCCAATCGATTCCCCACGGACAAAAATCAAGCGCCTGCCCTACATTTGTTCTTGTTTGCAAAGCCGTTTCTATGATATACGCCACAATAGAGAAGAAAAGATGATTGCAACTTCAATTTCATGCCGACTTTAATTGGGGAGAAACTCTCAAGCCTCTCTGACCATAAAAATAACTCTGTATTTGTATTTTGAGATCTGTGGAGGGGGGGCTTGGGACACTAGAAAGCTTCTGACAAGAGAAAATTGACTTTGCGCTCCATGCGCACGCTTTTAATGATGCCTCTGGAGAGCTCTAGAAAGACGAGGAGCCACGGGGGGCCGAGACGACGGCAGAGCCCACACGTCTGAGGGGCCGCCGTGCTGGACAACACGCTGCTTCATGCTGCACAAGGCCCCTACAGCCCTTGAAATGAAGTACACTTTAGCATACTTTTAAAAAAGAGTGCTTATTACAGTACTTTACTTCATCTGAATAATGACACTATTGTCTTTTGTAGAGCTGCTTTACAGCAGAATTTGATGAGGTTTGCATCACTGATTCTGATATTTTCCTGTTTATTCCTGTGAAGCTGCTTTGAAACGATCTGTATTGGATAAAGTGCTATAGAAATAAAGCTGACTTGACTTTACTATAGAAATAATTTACTTTAAAAGAATATACTTAAAGGGTTAGTTCACCCAAAAATGTCATTAATTACTCCCCCTAATGTCGTTCTACACCCGTAAGACCTTCAGAACACAAATTAAGATATTTCTGGGCATCTGAAAGTGTAACTTTTAACCTCACTGAGCCATCGGATTTCATCAAAAATATCTTAATTTGTGTTCTTAAGATGAAGGTCTTACGGGTGTAGAACGACATGAGGGTGAGTAATTAATGACATTATTTTTCATTTTTGGGTGAACTAACCCTTTAACTCTTTCCCCACCAGCATTTTTGATCATTTTCACAAAACTTTCATGGCCCCCAGAATATTTTGTTGTATCTGAACATGCAATATATCACAGGAAACAACGGACCATTTTATTCTAACTTCATATGTTCTTTTTTTATGTCGTTAAAAAAAAATGATTTAGTCAAAGATTTCGTCCGGATGGGATTCAGAAGGATGATCAAAACACAGATGGAGTAGATCAAGTCCATCAACACCCACAAAGTTTCACTATCCTATACCTCGTCCTGGGTCGACATTTCATTCCGTAACGTTAGGCAGATTTGATTCATATGCATGTTATTTTACATGTTCGCCAGCAATGCTTCTATCGCTTGTTTCTGCTTCTTCTTTGTCTGTGTTTTGATCCGGAGATTCTGTACTCTTTCAGTCAGAAGATGCGTAATAGCGCCCCCTACCGTATAACAGTGAAAACATGGATTGCCGGAAAATTCCGTCAATGGCTGGGTAGTTCACCCAAAAATGAAATTTCTGTCGTTAAAGGGTTAGTTCACCCAAAAATAATGTCATTTATTACTCACCCTCATGTCGTTCCACACCCGTAAGATCTTCGTTCATATTCAGAGCACAAATTAAGATATTTGTGATTAAATAGACATAGACAGCAATGGTACTTCCTCTCTCAAGATCCATAAAGGTACTAAAAACATAAAACAGTTCAGTGGTTCTACCTTAATATTATAAAGCGACGAGAATATTTTTTGTGCGCCAAAAAAACAAAATAACGACTTTTTAACAATAGTGATGGCCAATTTCAAAACACTGCGTTATGAATCTTTTGAGTCGAATTAGTGATTCGGATCGCGTGTCAAACCACCAAACTGCTGAAATCACGTGACTTTGGCGCTCCGAACCACTGATTCAATTCGTAAAGCTCCAAAGCTTCATGAAGCAGTGTTTTGAAATCGGTCATCATTAGATATTGTTAAAAAGTCGTTATTTTTTTTGGTTTTTTTTGGCGCACAAAAAAATATTCTCACCGATTTAAAATTTTAAGGTAGAACCAATGTACTCACATGATTTAAATATGTTATTAATACCTTTATGGATCTTGAGAGGAAGTACCATTGCTGTCTATGCAGGCCTCACTGAGCCATTGGATTTAATCACAGATATCTTAATTTGTGTTCTGAAGATGAACGAAGGTCTTACGGGTGTGGAACGACATGAGGGTGAGTAATTAATGACATTATTTTCATTTTTGGGTGAACTAACCCTTTAAATACTCACCCTCATGTCGTTACAAACCTGTAAGACCTTTATTTATTTTCGGAACACAAATTAAGATATTTTTGATGAAATCCTTGAGGTTTCTGATCCACACATAGGCAGCAACATCATTGCACCTTTCAAGGCCCAGAAAGGTACTGTAAAGACATTGTTAAAACAGTCATGTGACTGCAGTGGTTCAACCTTAATGTTATGAAGTGACGAGAATACTTTTTGTGCGCAAAAACAAAATAACGACTTTTTAACAATAGTGATGGCCAATTTCAAAACACTGCGTTATGAATCGTTTGAGTCGAATTAGTGATTCGGATCGCGTGTCAAACCACCAAACTGCTGAAATCACGTGACTTTGGCGCTCCGAACCACTGATTCGATTCGTAAAGCTCCAAAGCTTCATGAAGCAGTGTTTTGAAATCGGTCATCATTAGATATTGTTAAACAGTCGTTATTTTGGGGGTTTTTTGGCGCACAAAAAATATTCTCATCGATTTAAAATTTTAAGGTAGAACCAATGTACTCACATGATTTAAATATGTTATTAATACCTTTATGGATCTTGAGAGGAAGTACCACAGTGGTTCAGCCTTAATGTTATGAAGTGACAAGAATACTTTTTGTGTGCAAAAACAAAATAAAAATAACGACTTTATTCAACAAAATGCTGCACTGTGTCTACTACGTAAACAGCGTAGGAGACTGACGTGGAAGAGAAGAAATTATTGAATAAAGTCGTTATTTTGTTTTTGCACACAAAAAGTATTCTCGTCACTTCATAACATTAAGGCTGAACCACTGTAGAGTCACGTGGACTATTTTAACAATGTCTTTACTACCTTTCTGGGCCTTGAAAGGTGCAATGACGTTGCTGCCTATGTGTGGATCAGAAAACTCTCATTTCATCAAAAATATCTTAATTTGTGTTCCAAAAATGAATGAGGGTCTTACAGGTTTATAACGACATGAGGGTGAGTAATTAATAACAGAAATTTAATTTTTGGGTGAACTAACCCTTTAAGTGTAATGTTTTGGAAACTTTATTGAACGTTATGTTAAAAACACATCTTTTAAATACCATTTGGGAACTTCCATGAATGGATGTCGATTGCTACTATGTCTCTGTGAGTGTTTTCTTTTATTTATTCTTCTTTTAACATGTTGTCTAAGTGCTTGATTGTGGAGTACTTTGGACAACATCTTTCTTTCTTTTTATTTGTATAGCACAATTTAATACAGTCTGGTTTCCAAAGTGGACGCTCCACAGAGACACCCTGCTGACCGTTGCTGAAACTCTGCAGCTGGCAAGAGCGAACTCCAGATCATCTGTCTTTATTCTATTAGATCTATCGGCTGCATTTAGCAGTGTAAACCTCCAGATCCTCCTATCCATCCTTTCTGACCTGGGCATCACAGGTATGGTACTTCAGTGGCTTCAGTCTTACCTCGCAGGCAGATCTTTCAAGGTTTCATGGAGAGGAGGCGTGTCTGAGTCACATCAGCTAATCCTGGAGTGCCTCAAGGTTCAGTGTTCGGTCCTCTTTTTTTTCTCCATTTACACAACTTCACTGGGAATGATTATGAAGGCACATGGCTTCAACTAGCACTGCCATGCAGATGACATCACTGTACAACTGGAGTCCACAACACAGGACAGCAAGGAACATAGGGGTTGTGTTTTCCACCCATATTTCAACAACGGCCCAGTCGTGCAGGTTTGCTCTTTACAACATCAGGGAAATTAGACCCTTCCTGTCAGAGCATGTCCCTGCAGATGATCCAGAACACAACAGCATGTCTAGTCTTCAACCAGCCTTAAAGAACCCATGTCACACCCCTCTTGATCTCACTCCACTGGCTCCCAGAACCAGCCAGAAACTCATTTAAGGTTTTAACGCTGGCTTTCAGAACCACCACTGTTTGTTTGTTTTTTCTAGTACAAATATCTAAACATTCTTACATCAAGATGCATATAGCCTACTGGAGAAACAAAATTACTTAGATATTAAAATTAAGTTTGTGCTTTTTTAGGGCTGTCAACGTTAACACATGCGATTAATTAAAAATCCTTAACACGTAAAAATAATTTAACGCAAATAAAATACTGAAGCACGTGGAATTGCGTCATTAGCGTAATTTACAGTAGGCCTATCACGTAGTCACGTAGTAAGATTCATGTATGACGTGTAGGCCTACTGTTTATGTTATAAAGGAAAGATAAGGCTTTTCAACTGATACTGAGGAAATTCCATAAGGAACACACTGATGATAATATATTTTTTAATGCAGTTTGCTCCTTATCATTTCGTTCTTTAACTTGGAATACAGTGGTATATAATTTAAAACATAACTGAGTTAGAGTGTTACACAAAACTAGCCCATCATCACAAGACAACACCATTGATCAGTACCTGAGGAGAATCAATATCCGAGGACAGTTATACCTAAAGGCAACCAATACTGACAATCATCACCTGAGAATAATCAATACCTGACGACCAAGAATCATCTGCGAGGAAACCCAATAAGTAACCAAACTCCTGTAACTCGGCAGCTGGATGTTATTTTTTTTATAGTTATGTTATTAGATTGAGTCTTAGCCCGGACAGGTGTTTAGTAGTGGTGGTTAGAGGTGAGTTTGTGCTGTTTAGCTGCTGACCAGCAGAGGTCAGCGTGACCTAGGAAGTGAATACTGAAGGAGACCGGGGCATGTTGTCACAATGGAAATGTAACATTAAACCGCGTATTGTTGCCTTTTTCAACTAAGTTATAACAGTAAAACTATTATAAAGTACAAAACAGTCATGGATCAAACAATACAGATTAAACAAAACCCATAATTATTGCGAACATTTTACAACTAGCCCAGATCTGCCTTTATTTTACAGTGCAAGCTGAGGGAATATGTTTTCTGAATGCAGATTAATTTGGTCATTCTTATTTTGTGTGTCTATTCCCTTTTGTTTTTGATGGATTTCTCATCATGACACTAATGTTAATTGGTTTGGGAATTTGTTCTGGAAGAAATTATGGCACAGTGCATGTAAAATCATCTTTGTTCCCAGACTATTTAATGAGAATTGGTATTCTGAACCACAAAAGGAAGCACTTTTGAATTAAGTTTCACATAACAGACTGGGTCTTTATTGTTAAAATATTCATGATTCTTAGTGTTATATAACATACAGGTATGAGTAATACTATGAAGTTTTAGTCGTGTGTCTGATTCACTAACACAAGATTGCTTTATTAAAACTTGATCTCTTGAATTATGTCTGTCAGAAAGTGTTGCAGACATCTGACATACAGTTTTAACTGTGTATTTATTAAAGCAATACGCTTCTTGAGGTTCTGAGTTATGGTTATTTCACAGCAGGTAGAAAATAGTCAGAATACTCAAATGTTGTGAAACGCCAAAGTGCTTGAAATGTAATTTCGTGACTTGTCCAGAATCAGAGCGATCCATTTGTCTTTCAGAGGTGAGGAACATGACCGCAGAAGACGGTCAGCTTTATGCTCTTCTTTTCCACTGAAGGCTGTTGTGTTTTCATTGGCCGGTGGTCTTTTCTTGGCAGGACTGTGAAGAAAGGAGGAAGTTGAGCTTTCCACCGTTTACTCTTTCCTGTGAGCAAACGCAGTGACTGCAGGAGCAGTATGGGAATCGTCTCTCGAGTTTCCTCAGTATCGATACTCTTATCTGTGTCAGCTGGTCTAGTCTCACACAAGTTTAAGTACAGTCTTAAGAGAATGAGAGACTGGGGCTAGTTGTCACACTTTTTACTCCAGTGAATATTTATCTGTTTAAACATAAACCTTAAAATTTTGACCTCAAAAATATGTTTGAACATATTTAATGCATTGATACTTGTCACGTTATAGGGGCAAGAAAATGAAAAAAAATTAAAAAGGTAATTGCAAAGACTTTTTTCTCGGAATTATAAGATATAAACTCGTAATTGCAAGAAAAATGTCAGAATTCTGAGAAATAAATTTGCAATTCTGACTTTTATCTCACAATCGTCTCACTAGTTTTCTCAGTATCGATACTCTTATCTGTGTCAGCTGGTCTAGTCTCGTGAAATTCTGACTTTTTTCTCGCAATTGCGACTATATCATGCAATTCAGATTTTTTTCGCAATTGCGAGTTTATATCTTGCAATTCTGACTTTTTCTCGCAATTCTGACCTTTTCTTGCAATTCTGACTTTTTTCTCGCAATTCTGACCTTTTCTTGCAATTCTGACTTTTTCCCCCACAATTGTGACTTTACATCTCGCAATTCTGACTTTTTCTCGCAATTGTGAGTTTACATCTCGCAATTCTGACTTTTTCTCGCAATTGTGAGTTTACATCTCGCAATTCTGACTTTTCTCGCAATTGTGAGTTTACATCTCGCAATTCTGACTTTTCTCGCAATTGCAAGTTTATATCTTACAATTCAGATTTTTATCGCAATTGCAAGATGTATATCATGCAAACTAAATTATGCAATTCTGATTTTTTTCTCTCAATTGCAAGTTTATATCTCACAATTCTGACTTTTCTCGCAATTGCGACTAAATCATGCAATTCTGACTTTTTTCTTGCAATTGCGAGTTTATATCTTGCAATTCTGATTTTCTCTCATGCAATTCTCACTTTTTTCCGCAATTGTATATATCCCGCAATTCTGACTTTTTTCTCGCAATTGCGACTATATCATGCAATTCAGACTTTTTTTTTCGCAATTCTCACCTTTTCTTCCAATTCTGACTTTTTTCCCCACAATTGAGTTTACATCTCGCAATTCTGACTTTCTCGCAATTGCGACTTTATATCTTGCAATTCTGACTTTTTCTTGCAATTCTATTTTCTTCCAACTCTGACTTTTTTTCTCCGCAATTGTGAGTTTACATCTCGCAATTCTGACTTTTTCTCACAATTGCGACTTTATATCCTGCAATTGTGACTTTAAGTCATGCAGTTCTGACTTTTTTTCTCTCAATTGCAAGTTTATATCTTACAATTCGGACTTTTCTCGCAATTGCGACTAAATCATGCAATTCTGATTTTCTCGCAATTGTGACTTTATATCATACAATTCTCACTTTTTTCCGCAATTGTATATATCCCGCAATTCTCACTTTTTTCCGCAATTGTATATATCCCGCAATTCTCACTTTTTTCTTGCAATTGCGACTATATCATGCAATTCTGATTTTTTTCGCAATTGCGAGTTTATATCTTGCAATTCTGACTTTTTTCTCGCAATTCTGACCTTTTCTTGCAATTCTGACTTTTTTCCCCGCAATTGTGAGTTTACATCTCGCAATTCTGACTTTTTCTCGCAATTGTGAGTTTACATCTCGCAATTCTGACTTTTTCTCGCAATTGTGAGTTTACATCTCGCAATTCTGACTTTTTCTCACAATTGCGACTTTATATCCTGCAATTGTGACTTTAAGTCATGCAGTTCTGACTTTTTTCTCTCAACTGCAAGTTTATATCTTACAATTCAGATTTTTATCGCAATTGCAAGATGAATATCATGCAAACTAAATCATGCAATTCTGACTTTTTTCCTCTCAATTGCAAGTTTATATCTCACAATTCGGACTTTTCTCGCAATTGCGACTAAATCATGCAATTCTGACTTTTTTCTTGCAATTGCGAGTTTATATCTTGCAATTCTAATTTTCTCGCAATTTTGACTTTATATCATGCAATTCTGACTTTTTTCCGCAATTGTATATATCCCGCAATTCTGACTTTTTTCTCGCAATTGCGACTATATCATGCAATTCAGATTTTTTCGCAATTGCGAGTTTATATCTTGCAATTCTGACTTTTTTTCTCGCAATTCTGACCTTTTCTTGCAATTCTGACTTTTTTCTCGCAATTCTGACCTTTTCTTGCAATTCTGACTTTTTTCTCGCAATTGACCTTTTCTTGCAATTCTGACTTTTTTCCCCGCAATTGTGAGTTTACATCTCGCAATTCTGACTTTTTCTCGCAATTGCGACTTTATATCCTGCAATTCTGACTTTTTTCTCGCAATTACAAGTTTATATCTTGCAATTCTGACTTTTTCTTGCAATTCTGACTTTTTTCTCGCAATTCTGACCTTTTCTTGCAATTCTGACTTTTTTCTCGCAATTGACCTTTTCTTGCAATTCTGACTTTTTTCCCCGCAATTGTGAGTTTACATCTCGCAATTCTGACTTTTTCTCGCAATTGCGACTTTATATCCTGCAATTCTGACTTTTTTCTCGCAATTACAAGTTTATATCTTGCAATTCTGACTTTTTCTTGCAATTCTGACTTTTTCTTGCAATTCTGACTATTTTCTTGCAACTCTGACTTTTTTTCCCCGCAATTGTGAGTTTACATCTCGCAATTCTGACTTTTTCTCACAATTGCGACTTTATATCCTGCAATTGTGACTTTTTTCTCTCAATTTCAAGTTTATATCTTACAATTCAGATTTTTATCGCAATTGCAAGATGTATATCATGCAAACTAAATCATGCAATTCTGACTTTTTTCTCTCAATTGCAAGTTTATATCTCACAATTCTGATTTTCTCGCAATTGTGACTTTATATCATGCAATTCTGACTTTTTTCCGCAATTGTATATATCCCACAATTCTGATTTTTTTCTTGCAATTCTGACTTTTTTTCCCGCAATTGTGAGTTTACATCTCGCAATTCTGACTTTTTTCTCTCAATTTCAAGTTTATATCTTACAATTCAGATTTTTATCACAATTGCAAGATGTATATCATGCAAACTAAATCATGCAATTCTGACTTTTTTCTCTCAATTGCAAATTTATATCTCACAATTCTGATTTTCTCGCAATTGTGACTTTATATTATGCAATTCTGACTTTTTTCCGCAATTGTATATATCCCGCAATTCTGACTTTTCTCGCAATTGCGACTATATCATGCAATTCAGATTTTTTTCGCAATTGCGAGTTTATATCATGCAACTCTGACTTTTTTCTCGCAATTCTGACTTTTTTCCCCGCAATTGTGAGTTTACATCTCGCAATTCTGACGTTTTCTTGCAATTGCGACTTTATATCCTGCAATTCTGACTTTTTTCTCTCAATTTCAAGTTTATATCTTACAATTCAGATTTTTATCGCAATTGCAAGATGTATATCATGCAAACTAAATCATGCAATTCTGACTTTTCTCTCAATTGCAAGTTTATATCTCACAATTCTGATTTTCTCGCAATTGCGACTTTATATCCTGCAATTCGGACTTTTTTCTCTCAATTTCAAGTTTATATCTTGCAATTCTGACTTTTTTCCCTGCAATTGCGACTTTATATCCCGCAATTGTGACTTTAAATCATGCAATTCTGGCTTTTTTCCACAATTGTATATATCCCGCAATTCTGACTTTTTTCTCGCAATTGCAAGTTTATATCTTGCAATTCTGACTTTTTCTCGTAATTGTGAGTTTTCTGTAATAATACTAATAAACTGAAAATGTTTTAAATACACAATACAGTAAATCTAATTTATTTCAGTCTCATATGTTTTAACTAATTTAATATTGCTTATTCCCTAGCTAAACATATTTTAATAATTTGCATACTTTTTAACTGAATAAATGTATGCTGATTCTGAGCCATTTGAATAAATGTGTTTTGATCAAATCTAATAGATTCAAATAGTTAATAATAAACAATGCAATGTTTTTTTTGTTTGTTTGTTTTTTTGAGTGCAGAAATCTGACCTGATTCAGTTAAACAACTGGCAACTGCATCACATTTGTTTAATCCAAGTGGATGGAAATTTCAATTCAATTCGAATGTATAAACCTTAAATTTGTGACAGCTAGGTTGCATTTGATGACTGATTCCCTCCTGGTTTTTTTAAGTGCTTTATTGCCTTTCACTTTGAAAGGTCAGGCAGCACACAAACTTTCTTTCTCTTAGATAAGTGTAGTTAGACATTACTAACCTCCTTCAAGTTGGAGAAATACAACCTGCTGTGTCTCAGGCGCTATAAATTAGGACGAGCTTTGAAGTCATGGCCCCCACAAGTCAATATCCTTTGGCCTTTACTGGTCATTCTAGAGATTCCCTCATAAGCCAAGACAAATGCTCTCCGGGTTTGGAGAGGTTTAAAGAGGCTCTTTTCCTGCATGCTTGTTTTGTCACGGGGTTCATGGATTTTGAGTGTAAATGGTATAGTGTCAATTTGACCCACAATTGATTTTAAAACTGCTTGAAACACTGGTTAAACTCTTTATTTCTTCTTGAAATTTGGTGCCTTTTTCTCATTTAGAGTCATGAATGTGCATGCAGATTTTCAACACATGGATGTGTTTTGGAAAGGCTTAAACCAAATTTTGGTTGCATCAATTTTGTTGGGGTCACTTTGGTTTTTCATGCATTTTACCAAAAATCAATATTTTGAAAAACAGCAGGGTCAGGTAAAAGACAGAAAACCTTTATTGTAGATTGTCTAAGACTAATTTGTTGTTTTTATTTGTGTTTTTTTTTTTTTTTGGATCACAGTTACTAACGTTTCGCAATCTAATCTGTTGAGAAGCAGACACAACAAAAAGCCAGAGGCATTTACACAATGTACAAATAGAGATAAATGTTATTTACACTAGTTTTTATTTTGTGTCTGTGCAGCTAATTTCAAAAATAAATATGCCAAACACAAAGACATGCACTTTTTTTTTTCTCATATTTTATATTTTTTTTGTTTCTGGTTTTATATTTTTTTACTTGAGTCTTTAATATATTTTTGGTGAATTGCATAGAGACCACTTGGGGTCAATTTGAGATTTTCAATATGCACAATATATTGGCACCATATCGGTATCAGCCGATATATGTTTATTTTTAATGTTATCGTTATCAGTCCGATAAGAAAATGTGTCCGATATATTAAAGCTGATAAATAATGGATTATTTCCTTCAGCTGAGACTCTTCAGATGCGCACTGTTCACCATGATGGTTTTGAATTGCTTGAAATATGATTGAAATCACTTCAAAAAGGAAAATACTGTTAAGTTCAACATGTGCAGCGCAAGTCTGTCATATAGACTACATAAAATTATAATGAGAACATTATAATTGTGTGTTTGGGACATGGCTTTTAATGGTGAGACTTTTGTTTTTGTAACAGGCTCTCAAAAATGTTATAAAATTTTTTGATTTAGATTTATCAGCCAATATATCGGTTGTCGGCTTTCAAATATAAAGGGTTATCGGTATCGGCCACAATATCGGTGCATCCCTATTATTTCTGAATGTTCCCAGAACATGCAAAACATCCATTTAAAAAAAATTATTTTCGGTTATGCGAACATTAAAGAAACCAATTTATCATTTTGCAAACATTATTGAAATGTTACTTTTGAATGTTCTGTTCATTCCATGAACAGTGTGTTAATAATGTTTCTGTGCTAATGTCTTGAGAACATTATAACTTTGAACATTCCATTGACGTTATTGACGTAATAACTATGAAAGAACCTTGCCACAACGTTCCCTGTTAGCTGGGTAATTTTAATATTCAAAAAAATTAATTGCAATAATTTAAGCAGAAGCCTTTAGATCTTCACTTTTCTAAGATCATGAGCAATGCAAGTTCAGCCACGTGTCCAAGCGTTTGACTGGTCATGTGTATCTTGTCAAACAAACTAACCATTACGACAGTCATTTAATCATTTGGATTGAGCTGGACGACTCTCGCTCCTGTGGAGACGCAAACATGCTGGACAACCTTTGACTTTTCCCACTCACACCCTTTGCACTTCTCCAGTTTAGGTCATTCGTGCCGTTTGTCAGTCACCCACCAACCCGAGCGTTAGATTAGGAGAGTCTCGGGGAAGTTCAGGCTCAGCAAGACTTCCTTCTTGACTTATTTATGCCGTATGACATAAACCAGGCGGGTTAGTGGTACGTCTGTTTTCAATGCCCACTGAGTGAGTGGAAAAGATGACACACTGACACACATTTGGCCTCAACGCTGTTGGAAGATCAGAAGGAAAAGGTGGATCAGTGTTAAAAGCTATTTAAAGTGCTTACTATCCTGCTGTGAAGTACAGTTTTATGCTCCTTTCATATATGTTGGATAAAATATATTAAAGGGGCGGTTGATTATGATTCCACTTTTTTAACTTTAGTTAGTGTGTAATGTTGCTGTTTGAGCGTAAACAACATCTGCAAAGTTACGACGCTTAAAGTTCAATGCAAAGGGAGATATTTTCTTTTACAGAAATCACTTTTTTGTTATAGGACTATAACAAACGGCTGTTAGGGACTACAACGAGCTTCTTCCCAGGTTAGTGACGTCACTAACCCTAAAATTTACATAAACCCCGCCCCCGAGAACATGCAACAAAGGGGGTGAGGCCATGTTGGGCTGCTTTAGAGAAGAGGAAGAGTTGTTGTAGTAGAGTGTTGTTGACATGCCGTCATTTTACGCCGGACTGCTTCACAAACGAGGGTCAATTCAACGCTGGATTTGCACAAAAGATTAACATGACGGCACATGCTAGTCGATGAGTTGAATCAACTCCACAGCAACTACATACATTTATCCACTAACCGTTCAGAAACGTCTAAAAGTTGTAACTTCTTCCTGAGTCTCTCCATCAGTGTCGACTCCGGTTTGAACAATGTAAGGCTGAACACTTTCGTCATTTTGGCTGCGTGAGATTCTCCAGCTTTGTTGTTGTTGAGCTGTTAAAGCTCCGCCCTCTTCTGGAAAGGGGGCCGGGAGCAGCAGCTCATTTGCATTTAAAGGGACACACACAAAAAATGGCGTGTTTTTGCTCACACCCAAATAGGGGCAAATTTGACAAGCTATAATAAATGATCTGTGGGGTATTTTGAGCTGAAACTTCACATTTTGGAGACTTATATTACACCTTGTGAAAGGAGCATACAGTAATAGGTCTCCTTTGAACAATTAAACATGCTGGTCAAAAGTTTGGAATAATTAAGTTTTTTTTTTTATGTTTTTGTCTCTTATGCTTAGCAAGGCTGCATTTATTTGATCAAAAATACAGTAAAAACAGTGAAATATTATTCCAATGTGAATCAGCTGTTTTCTATGTGAATATATAGTAAAGTGTAATTTATTCCTGAATTTTCAGCATCATTACTCCAGTCTTCAGTGTCACATGATCCTTCACAAATCATTCTGATATGATGATTTGCTGCTCAAGAAACATTTATGATTATTATCAATGTTGAAAACTGTCATGCTGCTTCAGATTTTTGTGGAAACAGTGATACACTACCATTCAGAAGTTTTTTTGTTTTGTTTTTTAATAAAAGAAATTAATACTTTTATTCAGCAAGGATGCATGAAATTGCATGCACAAAAAATGGGCCAAGCCAAAAATGGCAAAATATTTAATGGTCAACCATTTTAATCACAAATCACTGGTCAGGAAACCAACAAGAATTGCACAAATACTTTATCTAAAGTAACTTAGCACTGAATAGCCTTCTCCTTTGTTTTCTTTAAATATTAAAGTAGTGTGGGTAAACTTGCTTTTTGCAGGAAGAAGAGTCAGTGTTGTTGTTCCACTCAATGTTGATGGCTTCAAACAGTAGTCGAAAAATGTCTCCCAGTTCGTTTAATGTATGACCAAATATTCTCCATAGGATTCAACTCTGACCAACCAAAACATGAGCCTGATGGACTCTTTCTCAAGCCACTTCTTGGTTGTCTTTGCAGTGTGGGCAGAAGCAAAAATAACATCTGATCGTTCCTCTTTACATAACTTTTCATTTCAGGGAAGCAAGCCATTCTGCAATGTTCTCCCATATTCATCTTTGATGTTTTTTTGAGACAGCAATTTTAAGTAGTACATTTGCTTAAATTTAGCTAATTCCCTGACCAGTAATTTGTGTTTAAGACAATTAAAAGCTTTTTAGACTTGACCCATTTTTCAGTGGTCAGTTCGTGTAGTGCGATTAAAAATGGCAGAATGTTTGTGGTGCAGAAACATCGAACATTTGTCCTCAGTAAATGTGTCTGTCTCTGTCTGTCCCCCCTGTTGGTCAGTAATGACATGCTGTTTCCTGTAACTGAGCAGATAAGTGTGTTAGAGCTGATGTGGCCTCTCTGTTCAGTTTATGAGGTGGGACGCGTCTCTGCGTGTCCACATGCAGTCTCTGATCTGCTGCACTGTGCAGCTTAATGAGCTCTGGCAACGCTGAGGTCAAGTCCATTTAACCCTTCGGCAGTCCGTGGTCGCTGTGACGCACTGCTGTTACCATAGTAATGGAACATGATGCTGAGTGGTAGTGGAATGTTACAAGTTTCCCTCGAGCTCCACAGCTGGATGTGATGACAAGTTAGGATCAATGCCATCCTGCGTTAAAGTTAATTTCTTGTCTTCATTTATAACTTTGACGTCCATTGTCTCGATTGCTTATTTTTAGTACTTTGCAGTGATCACAATTAATACACTATATGGTCAAAAATGTCAAAAGTTTTTTGTAGATCAATTCAAATATTAAACAATTTTTATGTTGATATATATTATATTATATGCTGGTTTTTTTTGTTTTTTTATTTGATGGAGTTTTATTGTTAGTTTGCAATGAAAAGCCTTTGCTGCTAATAAGGCGTTAAAAATAAAATGCATGAATTAATTCATTAATGCAATTTGGTCCTGCAGCTATAACTGTACTACGTTTTTTAGGAATTATTGTTTATCCAGTTCCTTCGGTGAGAACGCACATAAATACTTAAAAGCGTTTTACTATGAAATATTTTTACTGAAATAATAAACTTAATTGCGGTAAATCACATTCAAATATTAGATCAAATATTAAACTGAAAGGGCTTATATAATAGTTATCATTTTTTATATTAGAATTATTTTTATATGGTTATTAAAGTTTTTATGTTTATTTTAATTTCAACTACTCAGTTTGCAATGAAAATAGCCTTTACTGCTAATATGGTGTTAAGTAAATAAATAAATATAATAGGACTGAAACAATTAGTCGACATGAACATGAACATCAGAAGGTATGTACAAACTTGTATAATGTCTCATTTAATTGCTCAGTGTTTCAACCGCGGAAAGACGTAAATAAAACCGCTTGTAAACAATGTCACATAACGCTACTTTTACCTCAGGAAAGCCATTCAGTGACCATAATCTCGATAGTTAGCTAGAAAAATTAACTCTAGATAGGAGCATCTTTCAAGAAAATATGCATTATATTGCATGTTTATATTTTTACTCTTATTAAAAAGTTATTATTAGAACATTATTAGTAGTATTATAAAAATGTATGCAATTTTATACAAATTGGTTGTTAATTTTTAACCTTGAATATAATAGTAATGTACCAGCTGACTGGGTTTCCTCTATAGTTTACAGCAGGGCTCGTCCACTGGCGGCCACGGGCCAAATCTGGCCCGCCAATCATCTTTATCTGGCCCGCGGCACCCAAACGTTTTCCGTGCTAGTATTTCAACAGTTATTATGTGTGATCCGTATTTCTGTCGAATGAACCAGCGATACCAATCATTCGTGGATTAATCATTCTTTTGTCTCGATTCTTTCTTGTCCATGAATTGGCCAAACGCGCTTGCATTACAATCTGAAACGATTCGGATTTGTATAATTCATGTCTTTGTTAAGGTGTAGTTTGTACCTGTGTTTAGGCATTTTTTTAAATTTTTTTATAGGCCTATATAACATATAATATCATTTGAGTAGAGAGTAGCCATGTATGGTTTTACCTGTGGTTACCAAGTCTCACTGTGAGAATATTTTCATTTAAGCCTAATAATTAATAAAATAAATTTTATTATTAAAAATAAATAATATTATTATTTTTTATTTAATATATTATTTATTTATTACACCCCCCCCCCCCCCCCTCCCAATCAAGAAAAATGTGCATGTACTGTACCGGTTATATATCCAAATGAATCGGTATTGAATCATATTTGAATCTATATCGGAATCAAATTGCAAGCTTATAAATCAAAAAGCTGAAGTGATTTCCTTGTTTTGTAATAGATACTCAATATTTTAAGTAAATGCAAAAGCTGAATAATCGATCAAAGCCTGCTTATTAATTGGTGAAATAATCATCATTCTAAAAATCATTAGATTAATCGATTATCAATATAATTGTATGCACTCTAAAAAATATCTGTAAAACACTGCATTCTGGGTAATATTATTTGCTGTTTTTGAGAAAGTAGCCTGTAGGGCTCTTTTCTTAAAAACGACAAATATTACCCACAATGCATTGTTTTATGGTATATTACTGTTTCAATGGAAAACTGTATTTGTTATTTTAGAGTGTGTTGCAGCATTAATGCATAAGTATTTTTTTTTTTTTTTAATAAAGGTGAATCAGGTAATTTCCAAATATGACTTTATATTGTTTTATTGGTATCAGTACTGTATCAGTTTAAACAAACCTTTTGGTTTGCTAGTCGAGTCAAATACGTTTTAGGAGATATTTTATAAATTTTCTGTAGACAGAAAGATGGGTTTTCACTATCCTTTATGCAGTGAGAATGGACATAAATAATACCTAAAACTTAATCTTTAAAGTAAAGTTTTACCTTGGAACACAGAAATGTCCTAAAACTCAAATCTTTCAACCACAAACTGTCTGTGAATGCATTCTTAAGAGAATATAAATGATATCTAAAGCTCAAACCGAACAAAGTTAGGCACAATTTTCTTCCGCTTATGCGGTGGCCATGCCAAACACCTCTAAAATTGCAGGTTGTTACTTCTACAACGGAGAGGCTTGAGAACAGAGCTTCTGGTAGCATTTGTTTTTCATTAGCAGTCACTTTTCACGGTGTTCACTTGCACCCCGGAGAGATTCCTTCCTGGAAAGTTTGTTTTGTACAACCGATTCAGCCATTAACCCTAACCCTTCCTGTCTTTGACGTGAAATCGAGAGCAATTTGAAACTAATGCTTTTTAAATTAGACATCTTGATGGTTTATGGTGGTCATAAATAGCTTGACTTCAGTAACAGCTTGCGGTTTAGTACTGTAGTAATATGTGGTTATACGGTATGTAGATCGCCAGGATAGTGAGGTAATGAGTGTAATTTCACATTCACCAAGAACATGCTTCAGTTTCCTCATCTGCAGTTACGGCAGCGCAGAAGAAGTCAACTCTGAGAACAGATCAAGCAAGCTTCTGTTTGAGGGCAAGACAATTCAACTGACTTTAAAACAGATCTTAGCTCTTAGATCACTTCTGCATGTTTTATTCTCATTTGTAAATCACTTTGAACGGGAGCATTTGCTAAATGAATAAATATATATGGGTCAATGATGTACCTGATTTTTTTTTTTTAACCAAAGGCCTTAATAATGATAAAAAATAAAGATATGACATCCAAAGTATGTGAGGTATTACAACTAGATCTCTTTTATTGAATCCAAAAGTAATAAAATGTAATAAACGTATATATTGTTTATTCTGGCATGATTTTATAACGTCATATATCAACATAGTGCAAAATGGTATTAAAATTATGAAGTCGAAGTCGTTGCTTTGTTATGAGAAAGAAGACCAGGAGAAGGTCCGCGAGAGTGATTTTGTGCCCCTTTGGGATGACACCACAAGACGCCGTTCACTTGCAGAACGCAAGCTTCTGGAGGGCGCATTAGTCTGAAGTAGTGAGTTTAGGTATAGTGGTGCAGAGCCAGTGGTTGTTCTGTAGGCAAACATCAGAGCCTTGAATTGGATGCGAGCAGCTATTGGCAGCCAATGCAAACTGATGAAGAGAGGTGTGACATGCGCTCTCTTCGGTTCGTTAAAGACCAGTCTTGCTGCAGCATTCTGGATCAGTTGTAGAGGCTTGACAGTGCATGCTGGAAGGCCTGCCAAGAAAGCATTACAATAGTCCAGTCTAGATAGAACAAGAGCTTGGACAAGAATTTGTGTGGAAAGCTCTGATAGGAAGGGTCTAATCTTCCTAATGTTTTATAGAGCAAGGACCGGGACAATCATCCATCACCACTTCAAGGTTCCTGGCCGTCCTGGAAGGAGTTATGGTTGACGACCCAAGTTGAATGGAAAGGTTATGATGAAGTGGTGGGTTGGCATCGACCACAAGCAGTTCTGTATTTGCAAGGTTAAGTTGAAGGTGGTGGTCCTTCATCCAGGCAGAAATGGCTTTCAGGCAGGCTGCGATGCGACCAGCAACCGTCGGATCATCTGGTTGGAATGAGAGGTAGAGTTGTGTGTCATCAGCATAACAGTGATAGGAAAAACCATGTTTCTGAATGACAGATCCTAGTGATGACATGTAGATGGAGAAGAGAAGTGGTCCAAGCACTGAGCCCTGAGGTACCCCAGTAGCAAGATGATTCGACTCGGACACCTCACCTCTCCAAGACACCCTGAAGGACCTAAGGCGAGCATTTGTGGTTAAAAAGTTTATAATTTTTTTATTTTTTTATTTTTTTTTAGAAAACGACCAATCATTTCATTAGATAAGACTCTTATTCCTCGTCTGGGATCGTGTAGAGCTCTTTGAAGCTGCACTGAAACTGACATTTGGACCTTCAACCCGTTTGAAGTCCACTATATGGAGAAAAATCCTGGAATGTTTTCCTCAAAAACCTTAATTTCTTTTCCACTGAAGAAAGAAAGATGTGAACATCTTGGATGACATGGGGGTGAGGTAATTATCAGGAAATTTTAATTCTGAAATGAACTAATCCTTTAAAACGTCTTATTTCATGATTAAGTATTGTATTTAAGTGGAAAAATAAATTAGAATCAACCTTAACAGGATAAACTTCTGCTCACTAATTTGAAGCCTGCTATTGGATGATTGAAGGTAAACATCATATTATGTGACTACGCGTTGCTTACTTGATACGCTCGACCTTAAGAACGAATCGCGCAAACGAATAAAGTACAGAGTTAGTTACAAACTTTCTAGTAGTTACTCTGCCGAGTCAGTTTAACCAATTTAATTACCATTTTATTTTATTTTTTATTTAATTGAATTTGATTTAATTTCATTTAATTAATTGCATTGATTTCATTTAATTTTATCGGAAATTATTTTAATTATTTATTAAATGTATTTAATTACATTTCTAATTATTTAATTTGTTTTTATTTATTCATTTAATAAAATTTAATTCATTTATTTAATTTATTTTAATTTATTGCTTTTATTACTTTCATTATTTTAATTATTTAATGCAATTGAATTGTATTTATTTGTTACTAAGCCTCTAGTGTGGCTTAGTAACTAACTTACGAACGGCTTGAAATAGCAGAGAAACTGTTTAAATTCAATAATGAAGTGCATGCAGTGGACTTCTGGTTTCAATAAGCTACATTTTTGCATGCTTTTTAAAATATTGTTGATAAACACCAAGTCACATTAAAGTCTCATATACATGCAGATTTAACCGAGTGGTTGCAAAGAAACCTCATGGTTTAGAACGATGTAGGTCAGACTTGACCTGAACTGCTCCACCATCTGTGTTTGTCTAGTCTCTCTGTTGGTTTAATCGTGTCTCTATCCTGAGTTCTCCTGAGTGGGCAGCATAATGCTTTTCAAAGACGCTGAAGTGTGTGTGTGGAGCAGCTGTGTTGACTCGGATATCTGTACAGAAGGACACCAGGTCCTGCAGTGACACATGGACTGGTCCAGCAGATTGTTGAGGTGTTAGCAGCTCCACAAAAGACTTTCCGCGGCCTGCATTGAGTCCCCAGGTGTTTGCTGAAACATACTGTTCTAGAACCTGACAGAAATGGGTTCACTCTTAGATTAATTGCTTCTGCTTGTATTATTCTCATTGGTGAGTCTCTGTGGATGAAAGCATCCGCTACTTTGTATTTCTTCTCAGTCTCTTTAGGACTGTTAGTGGTTCGGTCGTGAATGACTCTTTGTATAAGATTCTTTGGAAGAATATCATCAGTCCAAACTTTGTAGAGCACATTATTGATTTGATTATATTATCATTCCTGCCCTCAAAGTCTGACTGTAACTTGAGCAAATAGTATAATAGTGCTGCCTGGTATTGGATGTCCATCCGCCCATCCATTCATCCATCCATTGTTCTGTCTATCTGTCATTTATTTTAATGTGTGTATTTATTTATTTAAATATTTCAATTATATTTTTTAATTTAACCATTTTTATATTTATTTAATACTTTTAATTTATGAATTTATTTACATTTTTAAATATATGTAATTTCTTATTTAATTAAATTATGTATATTTCTTTTTAATTATTTAATTTTGTTTTATGTATTTGTTTAAATTAGTTTAATTTATTTCTTTAATTTGATTTTATTAATATAATTAATTATTTTTTATTAATTATTAATGAAATAAATGCATAATCAAATTTAATAATTTGATTGTTTTATTTTTGTGTTTAATTTAATTAATTTGATTCATTTATTTTAATAAATACATAATAAAATGTAGTAATTTTTAATTATTTAATTTTGTTTTTATTTCTCTAATTTAGTTTAATTTAGTATTGTTTATTTGGTTGATTAAATTTATTTTATTTGTTTAATTTTATTTATTTAATTTATTTTTTATTATTTTAATAATTTATTAAATAAATACATAATCAAATGTAGTAATTTATTTAATTACATTTTAATTATTTAATTTCATTTCATTTAATTTTATTAATTTAATTAATTTTACTTGAATTAAATAAATAAGTACATAATCAAATATAATATTTAAATACTTTTTACATTATTTTATTTTGTTTTATATATTTAATTTAATTTAATTTAATTTTTTTTAATAATTAATTATTTATTCAATTTTGATTATGTATTTATTTTAGTTATTTGTTTTGTTTTATTTTACTTTTCCAATATTTGTTTGTCAGATTGTATGAGAGAGAGAGAGAGAGAGAGAAAGAGAGAGAGAGAGAGAGATTTAATACTAACACAAAGCAAGAGACGAGAACATGCTTTCACATGTCTTAGACACTTTTACTTCTGTTTCCAGAACAAGTACAAAGTCCTTAATAGAGGGATTTACAGTGTTTACCTTCTAGTGTCTAGTTTCTAAGTGATTTGAAAAACAAACTTTGCCATTTTAATGCTTTGGTTCTTGTAAGCAGGTTTTGACAGACAGTGTTAGAATAACTTTAAATTTTGTGGAATCTGAATTTGTGAATTATGTTGTTATGTAGACTACAGTTATACTGTAATGTAATATGGCTATGAGTGTGATAGATGATGGATACAGTAGCTGCATAAATGTAACTACACTCTAAGAAAGGTCTGGAAAAACAATAAAGAGTAATAAAAGAGTAAAAAAAAAATCTTTTCACAGGTGTTTTTGAATTATGAATTGCGTTGTATTATGTTTTAATTTTATGCCAGGACATTATCCGTTTTTCTACAGGATTTTTCTCACAGAAATGGAATGTTCGTGAAGAAAACATTCATAAAGTCTTGACTGAAAGTCTAAATCGATTTAAAATCTTGAAGTTTAAAGGATTTAGTGTTAGACATGCAGATGGCAAGTTTAAATAGGTTAATGGTGTTCTGTTTGTATGTTTGAGCTGGTAGACAGATCTCTGGGATTTCAATCATCTGCGGTGGTAAAACTGTACGTTTGATCAGACCAGATAAAACACACTCACACTGAAGGACGTGCCAAGTTTGATGAATTTTGCTTGAAGGCTCGAGTCAGAAAGAGTTTAAGGATTTACAGTAGCTGGATGTTTGCCAACATAAATATCAGTTTAATTTGACCTCAGATCAAGACACTTTAAACTTCTTCAGATAGACCCCTAAAGATCAAGGTCAAGAGGTCATCCGTCACACAGGGCGAATTCCAAACAGAACTTTTGCGCCCTTGAAGGGCACTTTGGGAAGGAGACGCCATTTGTAGGGACATTCCAATCGAAAGTGAACACCTGAATGGGTGGTGAAATGTCTGTTTTGTTGAATTTAGGGCTGTCAAACTTAAAGCAACAATAACGCATTAACAGTTGAAAAAACAGCATCTCTATTTGACTCTGTGAATCACCCGTAGTTCAAGCCAGGGTTGCCAGATCCACAGTTTTTCCCTACAGCAAACATTAGTAGCACCTCCCATCTAATAATTTGCAAAGAGTTTTGTTACTTCTGATAAGAAACTAATAAATGGCGTTTTGACTAGAGATGCATGATACTAAATTTCTCCAACGATACCGTTAGCTGATAGTTTTGCCTTCTATACCTTCTTTTAAATTAATGATAATTTCATTATATTTAATAATAATCATGATATTTTAAATGATTATATTATAACAAACACATTACTCAAATTGACAGGATATATCAACCCTGACTATTTTTAAACTATCACCCGATAGTGTGAAAATTTGCTTTTATCATCCATTACCGATTATTAGCCGATATATCGGTGCATCTCTAGTTATGACGCTGTTAAATGTGACACGACGGATCACTGTAGTGCCTCGGTTCAAGCGACAGCGCTTTTCTTCCACTTTATTATGAGTTATAGCATGAAAAACATGCATGAACATCAGAAGGTATGTTGAAAGATACAGACAACTTACCGAAAAGTATCAATCAGCTCAGTCGGTTCAGTCTCAGCCACGGAAAGATGTCAATAAAACAGCTTGTGAACAGTGTAATTTTAACCTTTAATATTATTGTAATGTATCAAATGAGAGCGTTCCCTGAATAGTTAACAACATTAGTTGGGGGAGATTTTTTTTTCCTTAAGAAAATCACACTATCGGTATCGGCAGATATCATTCTGAATAATCGGTATCAGCGGAGAAATTTAGTATCAGTGAATCTCTAATAAATACTGTAACAAATGTATTGTTAATTGTTGGTTAATGTTAGTTAATGCATTAACTAATGGGTGTTACCAACAATGTCTAAAATGACTGTTCTGCCATCATTCCAGTGTTATTTTACTAGACTATTATTGATATACTATTGTAGTTTTTGTTAATATTCATATATTGGTATTTTCTGTTTTCATTTAAATGTTTAAATGTCTATTTATTTATTTATTTTTTATTTTTTTAAATATGCCTATATAGGTATTACATTTTTAGTTTTAGCTAGTTTACTGAAGTTTTAGTTTTTTTAGTACTTGAACTGAAAACTAAACGAAAATGAGAAATGTTGCAACTAGTTGAAATAAAATAAGTACGTTTTTTAAAAATATTTTTATATATTTTTATTTTATTTCAGTCAATGTTTATTTTATTTCAAGTAACACTTTTTATGGTGTCAGTTAACGATAATAACCCTGTATCGTTAATTTCCTTTTCTTCTAGGAAATATTAACATATTAACATAACAACACTGCATTTTCTCAAAAGTTCACCATGTGCTAAGTACATTTAAGCAGTAATATTAGTGTAGTATATTGAAATTATATATTTAAAAAATGAACGATGGCAACAGCGAAATATCACAAGTGTTGGGTTGGTTATGAATGAAAACCTTTTTCCAGAAAACATTTTCATTCACATAGGTCAGTAATCTATCTCATATGAAATATATTTAAAATATATCATTATCCTAATCAAATAGCTGTATTATATCCCACTGAACTGAATTATTTAATTATGTATTTTTCATTTGTCAAGACACATTAGTGTTGTTACTATGAAAACAAAACGTGCGACTGCAGTGTGAAAGAAAAATTCATTCATGTACAACATATTTATATGTAATTTTATGTAATTCTTAACAATGAAGTCAGTGTTTAGAAACATTACTGTTTATAGTGTTTGCTGATGTTTATGGCAAACGTAATTGATTCTCACGTCACATGACTGATCCTGAAAACACGGCTTCAAATGAGACTTGAGAGCTTCAGAAGTGAACATTTAGAGTAACATTTGGAGCAAAAATCCACTTGTTATATGTAAACGAGCAGCTCCTGAGCAATGAAAGAGAGACATTTTCCTCTGTATAACATGTTTTAGACAAATCAACATGCAGTAACTGCATTTGTTCATCAGTCGGAGGATTTTTAGTTTCAGTGTTGTGACCCGGGGTCAAAGCAGCAGCGCCTCAGAGAATGTGTTCGGTAATCTGCTTTGTATGAGCTGTAATTGAAAGCACATTAGACACCTGGTCCATCTCTCTTGAAGCTCTTATAACACTTCCTCAGCCAAACGCATGTAAACATGCAATTAGTATGGTGGAAACAATTTTTTTTAAAGTGCATCACGATTTTCTGGGCCTCACAGAAGAGTGTTTCTCTAGTTTAGCTTGAGGGCAGCAGAAATAATATGCAACGGAACCGTCCTCTAAGTGTATTATTCACATTATTATACTTCAAACAAACACTGCAAAGAGCATCTTTCATTGGTCATTGCATCCTTCTAATGTGTCAGTGCAGTATTTAATACGTTAATTGTGTTTTAAGCAACAAATATCAGCAGTACAGAGAGATTGTACTCGGCGAAAGGAATGAGATACTGGAGCGCTGCCATGTTTTCTAGGTCGATCATGTTGATTATCCGCACTAGTTTGTCTTTAGGGAAGCAGACGCGGCACCATGAGGGAAAAACTATTTAGGAGTCAATTGCCAAATACTGTTTCAAAAAAAGACACATCTGATTTTATTTCAGCCAACCATGCTTTTGCATTTCAGTAATTATGGTTGTGAATGATTTCATATTCGTGTGATGTTCTTTTCTGTATTTTTGCTCCGTTAATGGGTCATTGACAAATAAGGTTTTTAAAAGTGTAAAAAAAAAAAAAACATAATGCAGATATAAGATATAATTAAGTGTTAACAATGAGATTATGTGGTTTTTATAATCAATTAACACTGATTTTGTCTTTTTTTTTTTTACAAGATGGACAAAATTTGTCACCATAAAAGGTTCGGTTTAACCAAAATTTCGGTTTTACCGAATGACGTTTTTGGTTATACCGAATGACGATATTATCAAACTATGCTAACAGGCTGATATCTAGCTAGCTAGCAAAAGGACAATCAAAAATGTATAAGTTTTTAAAACATTTTACAGCGGTTGTACCAAATGACCTGATGTTTCGGGACATGCGTATGAAGTGAAAACATGAATTTTTCAAATAGTTTAAAGAGAGTTAGTTACTTTGCTTCATGACCATGTGGTCCTTTGCAGGTGTCTGAATGATCCTGTCACATGATATTGACCGCATGACTTGATCCAAAATGGTCCCTTTATATTGGTTACTCCGAATGACGTCAGTGAAATTCATTTTTCCGGACATTCTTTCTCATAACAAAGCAACGACTTCTACACATAATTTTAATACCATTTTGCACTATGTTGATATATGACGTTATAAAATCATGCCAGAATAAACAATATATACATTTATTACATTTTAAGATATTTTAATCACTAATGAAATTGCTGTTAAACCAAATGACCTTTTGACACTTCAAAGTCTTTAAAATACCTTTATATGTAGCAAAATACAATTAAAACCTTTTGGATTCAATAAAAGAGATCTAGTTGTAATGCTTCACATACTTTGGATGTTTTTTTTAAAATTATTATTTAGGCCTTTGAACAAAAAAATGACCAGTCACATCATTGACTCTAGTATAGTAGTTCCTTTACTGTTTTGCTTTATTAATTGGCAAACAATTTCCGGAGCAGGACCGTTTAGACATTTAAGAATCAGTCTCATTTGTTAATAATGCATTAGCTAACTATGATTAATATATTTCTACAGCATTTATTAACCTTTGTTGATAATAAAAACACAATTGTTCATGTTAGTTAACGGTGCATTAACTAATGTTTACAAATACAGCTTGATTTTAATAATGGATTAGTAAATGTTGAAATTAACTGACTTAATAAATGCAATTTGTTGTTTATAAGTATGTTAACAAATATACTCGGTGTGCATAACCAGAAGCGTCTATTTGTGTTTATCTGATTATTTGTTTCACTCTAATGTTGTTTATGTGGCAGGGATGGTTTAGTGATTAAATCGCTCTGGTGCTTTAATCGAGGGCCCGTCCCCTGAGGTTACAGGTGAAATTCTGCCAGGACCTCCAGTTTTAGGCTCTTAATGTCTGTAGCAGATCAGATACTGCAGGATAGATGATGCTCAGCCAAAGACCTTAATGTTTGTCTGTTTGACTGCTGATGGTGCTGGATTTATCTGCAGATCTGCTACAGGAGAAACAGCAGGATTATAGGACGAGGACCGCACCGTTTGCTGCTCTTCTGTAGTTTTACACGTTTGACAAAAATCTGAGGTAATCCATTTCATTAAAATTTTTAAGTTAAGAAATTCAAAATTTAAGTAAGCAGAACTGTTTTATTTTGAAATGTTCATACATCAAACATGAATGAACATGTTTCAAGAAAGACGTCAGTGTGCATTTATTCAAGTTCAAGTCCACCAACCTGTCTGGTTTATATGTTGGTCAAAATGGTGGATTTGGCGTTATGACTGGTCAAATTGCCTGTCAATCAAACAATCAAAGGGTGAATTGCTCTTGAAATATCTAAACAAGCTAACTCATACATTTAACTTAAAATTATCTCATGCTCTCAACTTTAACATTTTTATTAGTAGAAACTTAATTCATTAAATGCTAACATGCTAATTAGTAACACAATGTTTTGATTAGCTTAGCAATTTCTGAATGAGTAAGACAATATTTAAACCCAACATAACAGAAATTCTTCTAAATTAGCTGATTTAAACACATTAAACACTACTAAATCTCCCATTTAACATTAATGTTGTACATAAACAACAACAACATTATATTACACTTAATTTTAGCATTTACTCCCCCTTTTGAGTGCCATTGCAAAGCATGCTGGGAAAGAGAAATCCCAGCCCACTTTGTTATATTTAAGTTTGTTTAAATGAAAAGAAACAAGTTCAATAAACTCAAAACAATGAAACAATTCAGATTACTTAATGTCAAATACTTGAACTCAAAAGAAATACCCATAAAAGTTAATTTGTTAACTCAAACCAATTAATATATTAATATATTAATATATTCTGAAGGTTTGTTCATATATCATTCGCCTGATTTATAGAACAGTTTATTCCTAAAAACATGGTGAATTTTTTTTTTTTTTTTTTCCTGATAAAGTTTTTAAACTCCTGTGTTCTTTTTTTTTTCCTGTTCTGGAAATGCATGCAAATTTGTGCATATTTAAATAGACAATACCTCATTTGCATATTTTAACATAACATTTCAGAAAACTTTGTGTCTTGTCTTAACAGCAAGTGAAATTGATTAAAAAAAAAAATATCCTGGATGTTCAGTTTTCGTCTGTCATTCTTGATTATAAAGTGATCATATTTGATATCTGATGTTGCTGATGTTGTCAGGCCTTTTATATAGTTATTACTCTGCTGTATTGCTGTTTTTCTCCAATGTTTTTTTTTTTGTGATGCTCTCTCATAGATATCTGCTTTAAACAAGAACATGTGTGGGCAAGAATGAAATGGATGCAGATATCAACAGCAGATTTTCCATCAACACTACAGTCCATGAGTCAACTACTGTTTCTGATTATCATAAAACATTCAGGATTGATTTCCATAGTGAAGTCGAGCAACGCATTAATGGACAATTGGACTAATCCTTGTGTTAGAGACATAATGCTGTCATAGTGTCTTATAATGAAATCTGACTTTTTCCATGTTTAAGTGCTATAATCATGTCCATCTACCAACTCAGAAAACGTGAAAAAGCACAACCCAGTAACTTTGTTTTGACAAGCCTTTCTCTGCAAGAATGTGAAAAAAACGAGCCGCTCAGATTTCGCTCCCCTGGTGACGTAGGAAGGGGATCTTATTATAATATTACCGCCCCATAATCTGCATGTTTCCACCCACAGCGCCGCCATTTTGTTTTGTGTACCAGTTCTAACGCCATGGCAAAACACAAACAAGGGTCAATTTAACGCTGGATTTGCACAAAAGATTAACATGACGGCACATGCTAGTGGATGAGTTGAATCAACTCCACAGCAACTACATACATTTATGCACTAACCATTCAGAAACGTCTAAAAGTTCCTGAGTCTCTCCATCAGTGTCGACTCCGTGGCAATCCTCACTTTGGCTGCGTGAGATTCTCCAGCTTTGTTGTTGTTGAGCAACCGAAGCGCGAGCTGTTAAAGCTCCACCCTCTTCTGGAAAAGGGGCGGGTGCAGCAGCTCATTTGCATTTAAAGGGACACACACAAAAACGGCGTGTTTTTGCTCATACCCAAATAGGGGCAAATTTGACAAGCTATAATAAATGTTTTAACTCCACAAAAGAGCACGTTTTGGGATGAAGGATGAAGGAGCATGACAGAATTATTTTTCCTTTCTTTTTTTCTTTTTCCTTTCCTTGGAATGTTTTAATTATCAGTATCAAACAGCAGAGCTTGTCTTTGCTCTACAGTATGATGGCGAACATCTTATCTGTGTGGACTTAAAGTCTGGGACACATCCGTCCCCCATTTCTGATGGTTTTTCAGGGTTTTGTTAGTGTGCCAGGACCTGGTTATGGTCAATGCGTCATGAACATGAGCCAAACCAACTCTGTTTTCACCGTTCAGACATTGTGTCATTGGGGAGCGACATAGAGCACAGACAGACACCTGAGTTCAGAGAGAACCAATACTTAGATCTCGTTCGCTTGTCTAGCAAGGCACGGTTTTAGGGTTTCAGAGATTAAAATACAACAAAACTAATTTAACCTGTTAACTGTCTGTCGCCCCCTTTTTGATGTTAAATGGTTGTGATTCATTACAGACCTAAGGTTGGTCTCTTTTTAAAGACACTCAGCAGATGAAAAGTGATGAAAGCACTTCAAAAAATTAAAAAAGTGTTATAGACATTTAATGGTGTGTTCACACTTGTAGTTCGGTTCTCTTGGTTCTTTTAGTCCAAAAAAGAAAACACTGGGAGGTATATCAAGTTTGTACGTTATATCGATATATTTTTATAAATGATATAGGATGAGGCAATACCGTTTATATCGATATACAGTAGTTTGCACGTATTACGAGCACAAAGTGCATAATCCAATTTGTCCTAAACATGATACATGCCTTATATTAAGGGCTTCAAAATAACTGCTAAGATAGTTAGCCTGAGCATTCTGTCCTTTTTAGGGTTGCATCTTGTGACATCACGTCCTGTTTTTAGATGTCTTTGGTCCATGTTGCATTCCTATTTCAGTCGAACCGAACCTTTTTCAGGGGTCTCGGTCCACACCAGGGTTTGTATGGCTGCGTTCACACTTATTCAAGCGAACTGCACTAACAGAGCAATCGCACAAGAGTTTGTTGTGAGCAACCTGCCAAGTGTGAGCACACCCTAAGTTTACTCTAAAGCACTTTTTTATTTTATATAAAATATATATTTTACAAAATAATAGCTAGAAAATCAAAGCCATACGTCTATTCAATGTCTGATATCACAGAAACTGAGCTGCTAAAAGGATTTAAAGTACTGTTTTCACGTTAATTCGATGTCCAATTCCAGTGTTTAAGCTTTTGAATGATACCTAATTAATGATGATTACTAAAATATGTGATTGGGGGGGGGGGGAATGATCATAAAGTGCGCCGGGACACTGACAGTCTAAATTGATGTTTTATTTTCCCATTATTTATTTAACTTAAAGTGCATTTCTAATTCTAAGTGTTTCTAAACATGAAGTTGATCCTTATCAGATCAGATCTTCTGCACTTCATTATGTTTGTATTCCGTTGCTTTTGCAATCATATGCGTGTAATTTCTCATATGCGAGTCATGACATCATCTTTGGGTGTATATGACACAGTCTGGCCTGGTTTTCCTCATGTATCTGAAGTAAAAGCTTCCAGAAGAGCAGCAAAAGTTATACATCATGAGACATTTTCCCTCTCCATATTGAGCGATTGTTCTACAGCATCATATTTGACATGCACATTTACACACACACACATCCTATAGAAGTTCAGTTAAATAGCTGTGTGTCTCCTGACCACTTGTGATCACGTTTCATTGGCCGGAGAGTGTCTGGTTTCATTGCTTCATGCAGTAACACTCACTGACTCTCAGTTGCGTTAACCAATGGGATCTCACTGTAAAGTGTTACTCGTTCACTTCAGCTCTTCCTGTATAGAGTCTGTGGATTCTGTCAGCGATTATTAGTGCAGACTCCTCATAACCGCACCCACACACTGCTATTCATCTCACTGCCTGTAAAAAAAAATAATACAGACATGGCCATTTATCTCTTCATTTCTCATAACCGTAAAGCCCGGGGTTGCACAACACAACAAAAACCAGCAAAGCAAACAAAAACGATGGCTGTGTGATGCACTGACACACTTTTCCTTCCTGGTAACACAAATAGTCTGATTTATAATAACAGATAAACACCTTATATCTCATAATCTGCAGATGTATTCACATGTTCTGTGCCCGTTTCAGCAGGAATGCTTGTTTAGGTCAAAGCATCAAATTTAGTTTACTTTGCTGATTCATTTATTATTATTTTTTTTTTGTGTGTTATGCATAGACATTTACATTGCTGTTCTGAATACCAAATATCTTCAAGTACTCTTTAAGTTAACTGATAACTGGTTGTTAATGTTAGTTTAACCATTAATTAACCTGAACTAACAAAAAGCATTTATTTAAATGTATTTATTTCAAATCAAAAGTTGTATCTGTTAATATTATTTAATGTATGTGAGCTAACATGAACTTACAATGAACAGTTGTGTTTTATTAACATTAACAAAGATGAATACACACTTGTGCTCATTGTTGCGTTAAAGGCACAGTATGTAAGTTATTCAAAACAATAACAAAGCTGTAGCTTTATGACGTTGTGAATGAGCATGGAATCATGGGAAGTGTCATCTTCACCTCCACAGCTGATGGAAAGCAATCCGACAGACAGAAATCATGTTCATGGATGAGCTAATGTATTAAAGTTTCAGGTGAGAGACATTTTACGTTGCTGTTTTTATTATGCTTATATGCCGCATTAATTAACTTTTTTGCTATCTGACATTGAGAGCAATTTAGAGACATTTTTAAGATGGAAAAAAAGCAGTTTTACAAATGCCAGAAATATGCTTACTAAAGAAAGATTGCCATCAAAGATCACTTCTACATTTTTGTAGCAAACCCTTTCCAGAAGAGGGCGGAGCTTTAACAGCTCACGTTTCGGTCGCTCAACAACAACAAAGCTGGAGAATCTCACGCAGCCAAAATGACGAAAGTGTTCAGCCTTACGTTGTTCAAACCGGAGTCGACACTGATGGAGAGACTCAGGAAGAAGTTACAACTTTTAGACGTTTCTGAATGGTTAGTGGATAAATTTATGTAGTTGCTGTGGAGTTGATTCAACTCATCCACTAGCATGTGACGTCATGTTCATCTTTTATGCAAATCCAGCGTTGAATTGACCCTCGTAAAATGACGGCATGACAACAACACTCGACTACAACAACTCTTCCTCTTCTCTAAAGCAGCCCAACATGGCCTCAGCCCAGTGTTGCCAGATTGGAAATGTCCAAGTATCGTACCAAGAAGCTCAAAATTATCGTATTTGGAAGAAAATTATCGTACACGAGTTTTTAGTATAGGTAAATTAACTAAATTAATAACTAATGATTTTTACAACATAATGAACAGTACAGCCAAAATTATGTTCACTCTGTCTTTGTACTGTACAAAAATTCCAGTAGTCGGTACCAATACCGTTAAAGTTTTACGGTTCTCGGTACCAATTTCGTTACCACAGGAAAATCTGTTAAAAATATTTTACTATTTTATTTAAGTAGCCTATTTTAAAGACATTAAATATTTGGAGCGTGTGTGTATATACAGTATACATCAGTAAAAAAAAAAATTGAAATATAAAAAAAATAAACAAATGCTAAAACGTCCATTTTGTAACGGACATGCATGTTTATTTTAGCTATTCTGTCAGTGAATCGACACACTACAGCCTGTAAAGCTATGAAATAAATATCATTAAATAATGGTAACCTAAATAATAAGAAAGTTAAATATTATTTAAAAAACATTCGTTTTTTATTTCCGCACAAAGATGCATCATATAGCCGCTCTGCGCTTTGAGAGGGATGTGGGACACGAGCAGGAAAGAGACCATTTCTCTTTAATAATATCTTCGTTATCTCCTGATGTTACAAGCAACTGACACTTGTTGTAAAAGGTCTGAAGAGCGAGTTTTATCTTCAGACATTCAGGCTATGTCTGATTTTGCGCTGCCAGAGAAAGCAAAACTAAAAATCACCGACGTGTGTGAAACGCGCTATCTTGACGCGCCTTATAAAGTCTAATAACAAGCGCAAACTGAGTTTGCAAGCAAGAAATATAATAGGCCTAATTAAAAGCGAACCAAAGGAAGAAACGTTTATAAATCCCCTGCGCGAGTGACGATTTGAGATTCCATATTCAGTGGAATAACGAATTGTACTTTTGACAACACTAATTTCTACTTGGACACAATCTGCATCGTAAAAAGCGCTATATAAATAAACGTCACTTGACGAGTCAAACGCACAGAATACAGCTATTTATCTAAACCAACAACTTTTTGACATGACTTGCAAATTACCGCAATAGATTAATAACTAGGCGTACCTTAGTGGGAAACAACTGATCTAAAAATGTTAACTTGTGCTCGTGAGAGAGAGTCATTCTCCACGATGATTGGCCGAGAAGACTTGAGATGAGATGGAAGACGTGCCTAACAACGTTCACGTTCTGCTTACAATCATGATAGAGGATCCACAGCTAGATCAGTGAGTATAAGCCGATAATAACGACCATCATTTGTAGTGTCACAAAGTTCTGAAATTATCGTACATTATGGGATTTTATTCATTATTGATCGTACAGAGGTCAAAATGATTATACAAATACAAATCGTACGTCTGGCAACACTGCCTTCTCGGTTTATGTAAATTTAGGGTTTGTGATGTCACTAACCTGGGAAGAAGCTCGTTGTAGTCCCTACCAGCCGTTTGTTGTAGTTCTTAAACAGCGAATTCTTTAAAAGAAAATATCTCCCTTTGCTTTGAACTTTGAGCGTCGTAACTTTGCAGATGTTGTTTATGCTCAAACAGCAACATTACACACTAACTAAAGCTAAAAAAGTGAAATAATCATAATCAACCACCCCTTTAAAAGAGTTATTTTGCTCAGATTCGCCAAAATACCAAAGCCTGCAATCAAAAGCAAAACATCTGATGATTATGAGCTCAAGCATTTCTCATCAAAGTCTCCCAAGACCAAAACTGTCTGGTAACCAAATGACTCTATTTCTCTAAATGAACAATTACATTTGCAGGTTACTGTATGTTTGCATCATGAATTTTGTTTTAACAACACAGGCAAACATTATACTTGATTTACTGACTTTTGCATCATGTGAACCCTGCAATGTTTTCTGTTTTTATCTCTACAGAAATGTGGTTTGATCTGTCTGGTGGATAAACTGCTGCTGGATTTTTGTGGTTGATGTGCATGTTTCTTCGTTTTTTATTTGAAAATGTAAGACCAGCAAAAGCTTGTTGATTTCCGTGATGTTAAAGGACACGAAAACTAACTGAGATTCACACTTAACCAGATGAATATCACAGTCTTGTCATGTTTTAGATCAATCTGAGGGTTTTCAGACATTATCAGTGAACTGATGAAGTTTCTCAAATTAGTTTTGTTCTGCTCGTGTTTGTGGCTTCTGACTGGTTTTAAACGTGTTTTTTTGGCTTAATTTGTTTCTGTTCTGGTACCATGTGATAAATTACTGGTTAAATTAGTTAGAGAAGATTAACATTCACAATTTACAGGAGAATCATGAGGAGCACATGGACGATCCCGGAGGATGAACTGGGAGATAATTGGAAACGGGTCTAGGATTAATTAACTAATGATAGAAACAGAGCAAACTGGGAGAAAACTAAACCAAACCAAAACAGAACAAACACGTTACAGTTAGTCTCATATAGAAATAGTTGAACTGTGATTTTACTGTCAGATCGAGTTTGAATTTAGTTCTAAATTGTTATGGATTGATTAAATAAAATAATATAAATATGAAGCTCAGATACTCATTGTAAACCCTGAAGCACAAAACAGTTCATTGGTTTAAGTAGGACAAACTTAAATTACACAAATTTGTAATTTTTTTTAGCACTTTCTTTTTCTTTCGAGTTCACAGAACTGATCAATTTTAAGTAAACTGTTTCATTGCTTTAAGTTTTATGAACTCATTTCTTTTCATTTAGACGAACTGGGCTGGGATTTCTGTTTCCCAGCATGCTTTGCCCATGGCACTCAAAGGGAGAGTGAATGCTAAAATTAAGTGTTATATAAGGTTTTTGGAGAGTTTCCATCATGGTGACAAGCGGTGCTTGGTGGCTTGGTTTGAGAGCAAACGTGTTAAAAGTTTTTTTTATATTGCTGTACTCATTCAGCAAGTGCTAAACCGTGCTATTGTTAACATTTTCTGTATTATCTAGTTATAGCTAGCTAAGTTCCCACTAATAAAAAAGTTTATGTTGAGATTACATGATACTTTTAAGTTAAATGTATGAATTAGTTTACTCAAATATAATTTGAGTGCCAGTTCTGCTTACTTAAACTTTGAATTTCTTAACTTAAAAATTTTGACTTAACCAATTGCCTCAAGACTTTTGCCAATTTATTCGGGTTTACGGTGCAGTTTCAATGTGACTTTGTACTGCTGCAGAATATTATTATTCACTTCACATTTACATTATTAATGATGAATGAAATTGGCTAATTATTTGACTAATCGTGGCAATACACACTGACTCGTCAGGTTGGCTTTTAAAGGGAATGGGAGATGAGACTCTGATTGGTTTATTGCACGTTATGCCCAAAACACACCCATTAATCATTAAGAGAATAGGTACAACCCTTTTGGACCATGTGCCTGTTGCACCAGCCATTTTTGTTTCTCCGTCGTTAAACTAGCAAAAGTAGTAGTGTACCTGTGCCATGCGCTTCAGTCCATGATCTTAGATCATTAAAATAGGGCCCATAAGCTTTACATTATTAACTCTTCCCCGTCATTGATGCAATTTTCCGCCTTTCCTTTCCTGTTATGTGGTAGGGGGCGCTATTACACATCTTCTGAAAGAGTACAGAATCTCCGGATCAAAACACAGGCAAAGAAGAAGCAGAAACAAGATGTAGAAGCATTGCTGACGCACATGTAATAATAATTAATTAACAGTATATAAATCAAAACTGCCTAATGTTACCGAATCCCATCCGGATGAAGTCTTTGACAAAAAATGCGATTTTCTCAGCTTTTTGCTCAAACTTTCCCACATTCAAACCAAAAGCGCGTTTTTCCAGCGGCTAGCGTACTTTCCCAATTGTTTTTCACTGGTCGCCTCGAGTCGAAATATGTTCAACTTTGAGTAAAAGTCCGTGTTCAACGCTGTCACTTTTTAGCCAGCCGTCCAATCAGAGTGGAGGAGGGGCGGGACAAATACGACACCGACCAACCATCACATTCTGCTTGTACAACGTCAACAAGATAATTTTAAAAATAATTTAAAACAAGAGCCAGAGCAAATACTTTACATTGTATTGACACTTTTAAATAGAAACAGTACAGAAACAAACTATCTGTGAAATGCGATACTAGTAACACTTACAAGGATATTCCGTATCACAGCAAGAAAAGCGTCTCAACTGAAAAAAACGCTGCACTGCCGAAGCACTCTCAAGCACTTAGATGGACTCTTTGATCACCAAAATTACATATATACAACTTTTCTTAAAATAGCTTGAATGTAACACTTTACCCTTGCCTTATTTATTATACATGTATCTATGAATATGATAATAAGCCCTGCCTCCACTCACTCACACAAGCTCACCACAGGGGGGGACTTTAACTTTTCTGCATTTGACATTAAGAGCTTATGTTGTAATTTAGAGACATTTTTAAGATGGAAAAAAGCGGTTTTACAAATGCCAGGCTTTCTAAAAAAAAGAAAGATTGCCATCAAAGATCACTTCTATACTTTGGTAGCAAATCTACGCTTCTCAGTTTCTCCAAGTGAAAAGATTAAAGTAAACTCACATGTTTCAACTAGAGTTATAAAGAGGACCTATTATGACCCTTTTATAAGATGTAATATAAGTCTCTGGTGTCTCCAGAATGTGTCTGTGAAGTTTCAGCTCAAAATACCCCACAGATCATGTATTATATCTTGCAAATTTGCCCCTATTTGGGTGTGAGCAAAAACACGCCGTTTTTGTGTGTGTCCCTTTAAATGCAAATGAGCTGCTGCTCCCGGCCCCCTTTCCAGAAGAGGGCGGAGCTTTAACAGCTCACGCTTCGGTCGCTCAACAACAACAAAGCTGGAGAATCTCACGCAGCCAAAATGACAAACGGTGTTCAGCCTTACATTGTTCAAACCAGAGTCGACACTGATGGAGAGACTCAGGAAGAAGTTACAACTTTTAGACGTTTCTGAACGGTTAGTGGATAAATTTATGTAGTTGCTGTGGAGTTGATTCAACTCATCCACTAGCATGTGTCGTCTTTTAATCCATGTTAAATTGACCCTTGTTTGTGAAGCATAAAATGACGGCATGTCAACAACACTCGACTACAACAACTCTTCCTCTTCTCTAAAGCAGCCCAACATGGCCTCACCCCCTTTGTTGTGTGTTCTCGGGGGCGGGGTTTATGTAAATTTTACGGTTTGTGATGTCACAAACCCAGGAAGAAGCTCATTGTAGTCCCTACCAGCCGTTTGTTGTAGTTCTTAAAGAGCGATTTTTGTAAAAGAAAATGTCTCCCTTTGCATTGAACTTTGAGCATTCTCAGACATTTTCAGTGAGTCGATGAAGAAAACATTTCTTAAATTAGTTTTGTTCTGTTTGTGTTTCTGGTGTCTGGATGGTGAGTTTTAAACATGTTTTTATGGCTTCATCAATTGTTTCTGTTCTGGTACCATGTGATAAATTACTGGTTAAATTAGTTAGACAAGATTAACATTCACTGTTAGCGTCGGCGACGGTGGCTGTAGTGAAATAATCTTTAATAATCCACACAATTTACAGGAGAATCATGAGGAGAAACACAACTACGTAACGCACATTTAAAGTGTTTTAGTGAAGCTTCATCAAACCAACATCAAGTGATTTTAAATCTTTAATCTGTGAAAACTCTATTTGGATAAAGTTAAAATCTCTCTCTGCTACAAACTCTCTCTCTGTTTGGTGATACAGTTGAAATATCAGTGTTGGAGGGAGATTCAGTCACTCTAAACTCTGATCTTACTGAAATAAAGGATGATGATGAGATTCAGTGGAGGTTTAGAAACACTTTAATAGCTGAAATCAATAAACAGATCGACAACATCACTGTATATGATGATGTTCTTGATGGGAGATTCAGAGACAGACTGAAGCTGGACAATCAAACTGGATCTCTGACCATCACAGACACCAGAACTGAACATGCTGGAGATTATAAACTACTGATGATACTCACAGATACTCATTAAAAGCATTCAGTGTCGGTGAGTAAAGATCATTTGTCCTTAAATATTCTTTTTTTTACCAACTATTTACATATTTATTCACAAACACCACAACTAAACATGCTGGAGATTATGAACTAGAGATCAAGACTTTCAGCAATACTTTTTTTATTCGTCTCACCGTCTACGGTGAGTTAAATATCAGTTTCACATGTTTTATTTATTACAGCTAGATCTAAAGAAGTATCTTATCATGACTACTTAGTTAAAATTAATAATGACCTTAAATTTACTTTCTGTTACTAATTTTACATATTTCAATTTTTGTGAGATTTATTCGTTTATGGCTATATGTGTTCATCTTTTTCAGAAAGTATTAAAATCTGAAGCAGAATGTTGAACTTTAAAGGTTCTTAAAGTATTTCGTCATAATAAATGCTAATGATTATTTGAGCTTCTGCTGTCTCTCTTTCAGTGTCAGACTTTTAAAAATGTTATTTGTAAGTTTTCATTGTTTATATTTTTTTATAAGACACACAAATCTCACTTTACTACTACTGCTGTCCATATGTATTTGCTTGTCTTTATCAATAAAGTTTTCTCAACTTCATGTTTTATTACACAATTTCAGCAGTGTGCCACATATATTAACTCTTTCCCCGCCATTAATGGGATTTTCCGGCTTACGTGTTTTCACTGTTATACGGTAGGGGGCGCTATTAGGCATCTCCTAAAAGAGTACAGAATCTCCAGATCAAAACACAGACGAAGAAGAAGCAGAAACAAGAGATAGAAGCATTGCTGATGCACATAAATGACACGATAATCAAACATTAAACAGCATATAAGTGAAGCTTTGAGGTGTTGATGGACTTGATCTGCTCCATCTTTGTTTTGATCATCGCTCTGAATCCCATCTGGATAAAGTCGAAAATACAATTTTCTCAGCTTTTTGCTCAAAATGTTGCTTTTTTTATGAAACGTACCCACATTCAAGTGTTGATAAATACCAAAAGCATTTTTTTTCCAGCGGCTAGCGTACTTTTCCAATTGTTTTCAATGGGAGCGCCACGTCTTTTTTACGCTCAAGCGCTTTTTTACTGGTCACCCCGAGTTGAAGAATGTTAAACTTTGAGTAAAACGCAGCGTTCACTTTTTAGCCAGCTGTCCAATCAGAGTGGAGAAGGGGCGGGACAAATACAACACTGACCAACTGTCACATTCAGTTGAAATTAATATTGCTGGTCTCCGAACATACATAGCGAGTACTCGCTAGTCTGAAACAAGTTATCTGCGAAATCAGCTAAAAGTGCCGCGGATATTCTGTATCAAAGCAAGTGTCTCAACTGAAAGAAACGCTGCAATGCCAAAGCGCTCTCAAGCATTCACGGATAGGCGTTTTCAGCTGGCTAAAAACACTGGTGGACACAACGAAGAAAACGAGATTTAGACAATAAGACTAACCCGATAAAGGTATCCAAACAGTTGCTCACCTAATAATAAAACACATAATATACTAAAGCATCGTTGGTATTTCCATGGAAGTAAAACTGGAAATCGAGGGTGACACGGATATGACATCATTGACAGGCGACGCAAAGACACGAGACGTTACACTGGTTAAAATAGCTGATTTCTCTGGAATTAAAGATTAATCTAAGATTAATCCAAAAATCTTTCATATTGTGCCTTTAACTAAAGGGACCTTATTGTAAATTGTTACCATTTAACTTTTTAAACACTGATTGAGCATATTTTCGCAGTTCTTGCTCTTGTTTCGGTCTGTGCGTATGGTGCCAGTAATAAGATCCTAAAATGATCTTATTAATGAGACTTAATTTCATGCGTTTCTCAGTGTCACTTCATGGAGACTTAAGTCTAGTGACTTTTCCTCCAGTTTTGCTGTATTTCAGTTTGCTAACGTCTCGCTGCAGATGTTCAGGTCTCAGATCTCTTGGGATTTGAGCTTCACTCAGCAGCATTAGCAGGGTTCGTTGAAGCCGCTGGTGTCCTCAGCATGTGGCGTCGGTTATGCTGCATTTTGACCTTGTGAAGGTCGTCAAACCCCCCGTTTTGATGCCAGCGTTTATTGGTTTCAGACTTTGCCTCCCACGTGCTCATCCTCATGACATCACTGCCCTTGTGAAAAAGAAGTAGCATACTTTTATTAAGGGTACAGCTTATTGCAAAAATTATATACTTCAAAAGAATATATTGAATGTTTGTCTTGGGACTCTTAAATGCATGATGGTTAAGATTAAATGAAAATGCAATGCAATTAGTAGAACTTAAGTGTTGTTGTTTTTTTTTATAATTATTGTCTTTGAAATATGGTACTGATGAGCATTAATGGAAAAAAAGTACAAAATGTAAGTGTCTTTGTTTTCACAAGGGCACTACTGTGACACACTACAATTCTGAATATGAATCAATTGCATTTTAATGAAAATTATTTTCATGATCTTTGTTTCTGGTAACAGAGTCTGGAATGCTGTAATTTTTCCACTAATTTGAACGGAATGCCATAATAAAATACTATGAATAAACTAAAATATAAATAACTAAAGCTTATTGGTTATTTAAAAAAAAAAAAAAAGTCCTTCGAGATAAACACTAATACATTAAAACTGACATGCACTCTATAAAGTTTGCATCAGTCCTTTTGAGTTATGACAACTTCTAATGAAATTATGTTCAACCATCAAACTACACTGAGTTAGAAGAACTTAAACACAGATTTTTTTAGTTGATCACTCAAAAAAAGCGTAATTAAGAGGTGGCCCTGGACATTTCAGTTTAAATTACACAAATTATTAAGTTGATATAATGATCAACATTGTTATGCAAACAGAACTTAAAAGGTGGTTCATAAATTAGAAGTTCTAACTTGCAACTATGCATATACTGTATTTACAGTTGCATGAAAAAGTATGTGAACCACTTGCAGAATCTGTGAAAATGTGAATAATTTTAACAAATAAGAGAGATCATACAAAATGCATGTTATTTTTAATTTAGTACTGTCCTGAGTAAGATATTTTACCTAAAAGATGTTTACAAGACAAAAAATAGCTGAATTTATTAAAATAACCCCGTTCAAAAGTTTGGGAACCCTTGCTTCTTAACACTGTGTGGTTACCTGATGATCTATGACTGTTTTTATGTTTTGTGATGGTTGTTCATGAGTCTCTTGTTTATTCTGAGCAGTTAAACTGAGCTCTGTTCTTCAGAAAAATCCTCCAGGTCCTGCAGATTCTACAAGGATTTTTTGCATATTTGAACCCTTTCCAGCAGTGACTGTATGATTCTGAGATCCGTCTTTTCACACTGAGGACGACTGAGGGACTCAAACACAACTGTTACAAAAGTGTTCAAACATTCACTGATGCTCCAGAAGGAAACACGATGCATTAAGAGCCGGGGGGTGAAAACCTTTGGATGAAGATGTCCACATTTTTCTTTTCTTCTTTTTTTTTTCATTTAGTACTGCCCTCCGGAAGCAACAGAAGATACTTGCATGTTTCCCGGAAGACAAATTAAATACAATTTACCTTGATCTTCAAATTCCAAATGTTTTCACCCCCTGGCTCTTAATGCATCATGTTTCCTTCTGGAGCATCAGTGAATGTTTGAACCTTTTTTAACAGTTGTGTTTGAGTCCCTCAGTCATCCTCAGTGTGAAAAGACAGATCACAAAATCATTCAGTCACTGCTGGAAAGGGTTCAAATATGCAAAAAATCCTTGAAAACTGAAGAATCTGCAGGACCTGGAGGGTTTTTCTGAAGAACAGAGCTCAGTTTAACTGCTCAGCATAAACAAGAGACTCATGAACAACCATCACAAAACATAAAAACAGTCGTAGATCATCAGGTAACCACACAGTATTAAGAATCAGTGGTTCACATACTTATGAATGGGGTTCACATACTTTTTCATGCAACTGTAAATTGTGTATTTGGTGCACTAAATTTCTTTTTAGAGGGCGAATGTTATTTTGGTGCATTGTTGCATTTTTGTGTCTTGGTTTGGGGCGATTTGATAAAGCCCAGTGCTCTGTCAACCTCATAATAACAGCACTCCTCTATTTCCGCTTGATGAATTTTAAGATGTTTTAGGTAATAATCACCTCAGCACTGATAGTTAATGAACACCACGTGTTCACTATCTGCAAGACCTCACATCCTGACACTATTTTGTAATTTTCTGTTGTCAAAGGTATGAAAGGTTTGAGATTCCATTGCTGTCTTGCAGCTGCTTCCCATTTAGTCCCAATTAAACTCACTGAGCTTGTGTTCCTGCCAACGTTGTTTTCTGTTGCCAACTTGGTCACCACAGCCAGCGTAATATCCACATGCAAAGCTTCCTTTTAAAAGATAAACTCTCACTAGTTTAATTTCTTTAATCAGAACCATCGTAAACATTCCCACCCTTTAAAATCACCAATAATTGTGTGGTGGAAATTACATTTGAAATATTTTTGGAATAAAATGGCTTCTGTTTTTTTGAAGGCTATTTTATATCTAGTGTGAGACGGGGTCAAAACAATCAAATCTGCACATAGAAGACATTTAAATGAAGAAGACATGGGGAAAAGTTTCTACGACCGCTGTAGTGTGACCTTCATAAAACGAGAAATAATAATACTTTGTTTTATACTGCCTTTCAAGACCTCAAGGTCACTTTACAAATGCATAATACTTAAAACAAATACATAATCCAAGCAGAACAAACAAGACAAGTTAGAAGTAGGATATTGTTGATAATGAATAGATTGAGGAATAAGGGGTTAAACGTGACGATAGTTGAGGAAACACCCATCAGCCCTTTCAGAAATCCAGCAGTCAGATTGAACTGGAAGATTCATCTATTTCAATACTGTCTAATGAACTCTTTGCTATAATAAAACATGTTATGCAGCTGATGGTTTTGTGTCATAATGGCTGGTCTCTCGGGTTCCTGTTTTTGGCAGGAGCGAGACTCAGACATTCCTCTAGACTCAGACTCATCTACTGCAGAACTCGAGTGTAAATATTTATCTGTCATTTCAGAGTCTGTCTTCACTGCCAGCTTCTGAAAATCCCCCTCATTTAGTCGGTGTGTTTTATGAATGTTTTTCTGTCCGTTTAAAAGTTTATCTGTCACCTGCTCAACAGGGATGGCAATAAAATGTTTTTTAAAATCTAATCTGTTTTGAGATCCTGATGAGGACTGTTGCTGTTGGTTATGATGACAGATTCCATAAATTCCTGGAATCTTTATTTAGAATTTAGAATATTTAGAATTTAGAGCTCTCTTAGTCCAGTTCATTCAGCGTATTCTAAAGACATATTCAGACGGGACTAGTATTCTGTACAAAGTTTGAGTTACAATTTATATAACCCGACTCGTGTATATACGTGTATATGTTCTTACGCTGTATCTTGTTTTCCAAATATATGAACAGTCTTAAATCAAAATACATTTACTGGAGAAAGAAAAAAAACATAAGATGATTAGTCTTGTTTTATTTTGATAATTTTATGCTTGAATCGAGAAAAAATATCTGCCAATGGAGTCAGAAAAATAAACTTGCTTTTCCTTTTGAAATGCGTTTATTTTTCTGACCCCATTTTGCAGATGTTTCTATTTTTATTTTAAAACTCACTTAAACTGACCAAAGTCACATGAACCATCGACACGTTTCGAAACACTTATGACGTAACGAAGCCTCGTTTACTGAAATCACGTGACTTTGGCAGTTTGATACGTACTCTGAACCACTGATTCGAAACAAAAGATTTGTAAAGCTTCGACGCTTCATGAAGCAGTGTTTTAAAATCGCCCATCACTAGATTATTTCGTTTTTTTGGAGCACAAAAAGTATTCTCGCCGCTTCATAACATTAAGGTTGAACCACTGTAGTCACATGAACTGTTTTAAATATGTCTTTAGTAGCTTTCTGGGCATTGAAAGTGTTAATTATCTTGCTGTCAATGCAGGCCTCACTGAGCCATCGGATTTGATCAAAAATATCTTAATTTGTGTTCTGAAGATAAACGAAGGTCTTTTCTTTGGGTGAACTAACCCATTAATGTTTTTTTGCGCCAAAAGATTTATATGACCATTTTTCCTGCAGTGTGTTTTGCTTCTGAAGGTTAGTACAGTATATTCCAAATCCTCAGTACTCATCTTGATGGAACTGTCTGCTGCTTTTGACACAGTTAACAACCAGATCCTCCTGTGATCCTTCATGACAAAGGAACTGTACTCCAGTGGTTCAAGTCTTACCTCTCAGGTAGGTCCTTCAGGGTATCGTGGAGGGGTGAGGTGTCTAAGTCGCAACATCTAGCTACTGGAGTGCCTCAGGGCTCAGTGCTTGGACCACTTCTCTTCTCTTTACATGTCATCACTGCGGTCTGTCATTCAGAAACATGTTTTTTTTCTATCACTGTTATGCTTATGACACAGCTCTATGAACAATGTATATTTTCATCAGTATATTAGTACTCTTTTTATCTAAAACGACCAAGGACTGTTTGATTCATGACTTGAGTCTTTTACAATTTATTGACTGAACCTGCTGAACTTCACCAGGGAGTCACTGTTGCATCGAGGGGAGTGGTGGCTCTCAAAACTAGGCCATCCAACAATCAGCGGCTGACGACACAAGATGATGTTCATGAGTCTCTGTGAAACTGCAAGGTCAGCTGTGCTTCACACCCATCCTCAGACTGCAGTGAATCTCCCAGAGCTGTAAAACTCAATTACACCCAAACACACACCCACTGCTAAGATCATCTGACCTCGAAAACCCACAGTGAACACTTCAGGAGATGACAATTCAGTCGGCATTGACTCACACCCATTCCAAATCAATGATTTTCTTTGGGCCCATTTGTTAAAAGTTTAATCTGGATCACAATGATTTTCGTGTTGGCTTTTAAAGCAAATTGGATTGGATCACCTTGATACAGAAACAAACTATTTACCACATCTGGATTTCCAGTGCTGTAAATGGGATTACATATCACAAAGTAGGCTAATTCGTAGGCGGTTTTTGGCCAAGTGAAAACTTTCTGTGCTTCGTAAAAAATTCATTCTGGTGCATCAGCAGTATTTTTGATTAAATAAATGGAGCCTTAAAACTTAATTATTCCAAATTTTTCACTTATTCTTATAGGGCTTTATACAATACAGATCATTTCAAAGCAGCTTTACAGCAATAAACAGGCAAATAACAGTGTTAATGTTGTAAAATTAAACAAGTATGAAATATTCGTTCTCATCCGATAGTGTCAGTGCAGTCAAATCAATAATATCACTAAATATTTATTGTTTTTTTAAACAAATAAAAAATGTATATGATAGACTGGACTGGATTGCGTGATATAATCTAACTGATGAATAATTTTTTATCAACCCATTTTCAAGATTTGAAAACAACATTTATTTTGAACAACTAGTCCATGATGTTTAGCATGTTTAGCATCTTTTTTCCATTCAAAAATGTAGACAGTGGTTTTAAATGTACTTAAATGTGAGTCTGTTCCACACACACAGCATCATATGACTTCAGAAGACTTGGGATATGCATTTATTTAAGTTGTAAATAAAATGAATATCATTGAAGAAATCTCAAACGTTCTGCCTAGAACCGGATGATTCGGGTAAATTCAGTGAGTTTAGAGTCTGTAAGCCATGTGTTTAGTATGTTGCTCAATGAGTTTCAGATGCTGTTGACTCTTGTGTGCTTTTATCTTTTGCAGATTGCATGGTTTATATGATTCAATATGTTCCCGTAAACCCTCTCTTTAGGCTTGAGTTTACGGTTTGGACTGAAGTTTAAGGTAAGGTCAAATAAAAATACAAATATGGCACATTCTTAATATGCAGTTGATCAGTTTTAATTGTTTTAATTGACAGTTTTCAACTTCTTGGTTGTCTGTATTGTCACAAAATGTAAACAATATTATCAGCCAGCTCTAATCTGCTAAACGCAACTATAAGGCATTATGATATTAAGATATTTCAAAGGGGCGGTTGATTATGATTTCACTTTTTCAACTTTAGTTAGTGTGTAATGTTGCTGTTTGAGCATAAACAACATCTGCAAAGTTAGGACGCTCAAAGTTCAATGCAAAGGGAGATATTTTCTTTTAAAGAATTCGCTGTTTAAGGACTATAACAAACGGCTGTTAGGGACTACAACGAGCTTCTTCCCAGGTTAGGGACATCACTCACCCTAAAATTTACATAAACCCCGCCCCCGAGAACATGCAACAAAGGGTGTGAGGCCATGTTGGGCTGCTTTAGAGAAGAGGAAAAGTTGTTGTAGTCGAGTGTTGTTGTCATGCCGTTATTTTACGCCAGACTGCTTCACAAACAAGGGTCAGTTTAACGCTGGATTTGCACAAAAGATTAACATGACGGCACATGCTAGTCGATGAGTTGAATCAACTCCACAGCAACTACATAAATTTATGCACTAACCATTCAGAAACGTCCAGTTTCATTCTAAAAGTTGTAACTTCTTCCTGAGTCTCTCCATCAGTGTCGACTCCGGTTTGAACAATGTAAGGCTGAACACCGTTACTGACAGTCCTCATTTTGTCTGCGTGAGATTCTCCGGTTTTGTTGTTGTTGAGCAACCGAAGCACGAGCTGTTAAAGCTCCGCCCTCTTCTGGAAAGGGGGCCGGGAGTAGCAGCTAATTTGCATTTAAAGGGACACACACAAAAATTGTGTGTTTTTGCTCACACCCAAATAGGGGCAAATTTGACAAGCTATAATAAACGATCTGTGGGGTATTTTGAGTTGAAACTTCACAGACACATTCTGGAGACACCAGAGACTTATAAAAAGAGCATTATAGATCCCCTTTAAACATTAATATCCTGATTTTTTTTTTTTTTTTTTTTTTTTTTTTTTTGTAAAGCTGCTTTGAAACTTTGTGAAAAGCTCTATATAAAAAAATGTGACTTTGCAATTCTGTATCTTTTTAACTGTACTTCTTTCATGCACTTAAGGACAACTAAGGACTGACCTTGTAATGATTTCACAATGCATATTAAATCATTTCTAAAACTGAATATTCTTAAAGAGCCACAGCTACTGACCTTTAAACAATCAATGATCTGCGGTCGAGCTTCTGTGGTTGATCGAACAGCTTGAATACGATTCACTTAATTTTGTTTCTGATTTTAAAATCTTCTTCTGTTGAAGGACAGACATTCATCTGGACTTATGAGAACGTTTTTATGCCCTGCAGATTCATCTGTTTTGGACACGCTTGTTAGGAGGTGTCTGGGATCTGAAGAGAACAAATGAACTCTAAATGGCCTTTGATGACTGATTCGGTCCCGTGATCCAGAATCAAAATGGACTATTCTTATTTCTATGGAATATTGCAGTGTTTATTATTATTATTATTTTTTGTCTATATTTTGAAGCTGTTTTAAGTGTCTTTCAGTCATATTTGATTGAGAAACCCATCAGTATTGTAATATCGCATTATCATGAATCCGTAGGAATCAAGTGTGTCTTTTGAGAAAGAAAAACAACATCAGTAATTATATTAATAACGTCTGCAGCTCATTAGATTTTATTAGTTGGAGATCTCTGTGAATTTCCTCTAGTTCTTCTGAGAAGATGTTGGCCATCTGCAGGTTACAGCTCTTCTGCCAATGAGACGAGACACTGAAACCGTTTCAGAAATAACAATCATAACATGATATGAAAGGAGACTAGTTCCCTTTCAAAAGGGAACTCTACACTGCGTTTAAACGCATATGGGGAACGTCATCACGTGAACTGGTGTCTGAAAGCAATTATCAAACCTCACCAATCCTATTGGCCGGCATCAGCCTATGACGTCATTATAGACGCAACCCAGAAGTATAAAAGGAGTGCCTAGAGAAGCAGTCAGTATCTTATCGTCTTCAGGGACTGTTTTGTCTGATTGCGTTTCTTCGAATCTGGTAAGAATAATTACTATGTCTAACAAACGTTTCAGGAAGTGTGTGGATCCGTGTCCCAGGTTTTTGACACCCGATGACTTACACAATCTGTGCGTTTTCTGTCTGGGAGAAGAGCATGCACGGACAGTGCACAGTATAATTTCGCTGATGTTGAGGGATTGAGCCAGCATGGGTATGTGTCGATGCCCCCTATTGACAAAACGTTTGCAAACTATCTCGTCACAGGGTGGGCTCTGACACTGAAAGCTCCAGTCCTGCCTTCCAAGCCCCTTAAAATGACTTCTCGTTTAAATGGCAGGGCATACGCAGCAGTGGGTCAGGCTGGTGTCGCCTTACACACCATGGCGGTGTTACAGGCTTACCAGGCTGATCTGCTGAAGGATCTGGATCAGGGGCAGGGTCTGTCCCCTGAGGCGGTAGAAAAGCTGCGCCGCACCACAGATCTAGCTCTCCGGGCCACTAAACAGACTGCTGCCTCAGTTGGAAGATCGATGGCAGCAATGGTGGCCACAGAGAGACATCTGTGGCTGAACATGGCTGACATCGGGGAGAAAGAAAAGGGCTTTTTTTGTGTCAATTTTGCCTTCTGAACTTTTTGATACCTCCGTCGAGGTGGTGGTGGGAAAGTTCAGAGAGGCACTCTCGGCAGCGTTTAAAACCTGCATACCTCTCAGATCCTATCCTGGGCCCAGACATACAGTACGTCCTGGTCTGTCCCGATTCGAAGATCGGAGACAGGGCCAGAGGTTCAGTATTGCCTCTCGGGCACCTCCCCCTTCTTCAGAGCAGGTCCCAGAGAAGGCGGGACTCCAGGAAGAAGAAGCAGGATTTGAGGGAGCGTCGGTGATTGATTTCCTCTCCATGATGGTAGTTACGTCTACCCTCTCCTCTTTTCTTCCACCTCCTGAGTAATGGTTCATTTGACCCAGGCGCTTCTTACATTCAGGCTGAAGGCTGGGCCCATGATGAATATTTTTCTGATGGCTCGCCTTCTAGCTTGATAGTGAAGGGGCTCTTTCAGGCTTGAAAGAACCATAGATTCCATCCTTCTACGATGGTAAGTCTTCGTTCTTCGAGCCGCAGGGAGTAGTTTGGTCTATGTTTATATATTAAATGTGTCGACCTTAGTTTTCCTGTATAGTTTTTTCCTGGGTGTGTAAAAATGTAAGGGGATTCAGGGCCCTGAAGTTCCCATTACGTTGGTTATCTTTGTGCTGGTTATATGGCCACCTTTACAGCCACCATATGGTAGATTAGCTTTTCTCCTCTGGTCATAGCTGGAGTTTGTTTAGAGATTGGCACAATTGGCATTGTTTGGCTTGGGTTTTTTAAGTTTTTCAGAGTTGCCTCCTCTCTATTGAGAGTTTAAGAGGCTGAGTTTGTGCTTTTAACGCCGCCCCCTTTTGCCGGTGACTCTGCTACCACTGTGTGTCATGCAACATTTGTGTCTAATATGTTTATTTTATTTATTTAGTTTAGTTTAATTTTGGATTTTTAGCATGATCGATCTTTGATGACATGATTATGGTTTCACTTAACAGTCGCGCCTTTGTTTGCCTTTTGTGGCTGTGGACATTGATTGTTTGGAATGCCGCACAAACTCTCCAGGTGATGAGAGAGCCGGGCTTGCCGGTCATTACGTACAGCTTCTTCGGCTGCGGGTAAGTTTATTGGATCCTGACGCCAATATGTCAGAAATCAAGCCCAGGGCCAAAGGAAGGAAGAGAGGCAGCAGAGGTGGTGTCCGGGTCAGAAATTGTTGGCGGGGATATAAACCTGTTCTACCCTCTGTTATTATGGGGAATGTCCGCTCCCTGGTCAACAAGGCGGGCGAGTTGACTGCCTGTTTGAAATTCGATCGCATGTTCCGGCAGACCAGTTTAATCTGTTCTTCTGAGAAGTGGCTGTTGGACAGGATACCTGATTCTCATGTGGATATTGAAGATTTCACACTTCATAGGGTGGACAGAGAGCAAGCAAGCACAGGTAAGAAGCAAGGTGGAGGTGTCATACTCAACATGTTACGGTAAAAGAGAGAGTTTGTGCCCCAAACATTGAGCTCATTGCAGTGAGCTGTCGACCTTACTATCTACCCAGGGAGTTTTCCCATGTCATTGTTATGGTGGCGTACATTCCTTCATTGGGTAATGGGAAATGTGCCACTGAGACAATTTCGAGAATTATGCATAACCTACAGTGCTCTTCTCTTGATGCGCTGGTTATCTTAAACGGGGACTTTAATCACTGCACCACCACTTTACCGCCTTTTAAACAAATGGTGACGTATCCTACAAGGGGTGACAAAACTATTGACTTGTTTTATACGAACGTTAAGGATGGCTATGTTGCAAAATTGCTTCCTCCGCTGGGTAAATCTGACCATAATCCTGATATGTCCAAATATTCACCGGTGATACGGAAACAGTCGACTACGTCAAAGACTGTGCGCATCTGGTCAGAGGATGCCTGTGAATCATTAAGGGGGTGCTTTGAATGCACAGATTGGAATGTGTTTTTTTGATGGAGACAGTGATCTGGACAGTATCTCTGACAAAGTGACTTGTTATAATAATTATTGTGTTGAGTCTTTTATTCCTAGTAAACAAATCAAAATTTTTCCCAATAACAAACCATGGGTTACCAGAGAAGTGAAAGCTGCTATTAATAAGAAGAAAGCTGCTTTTTATAGTGATGATAAAGAAAGGATTAAAGATGCTCAAAGAAAGCTGAAAGTCATTATCAGACAGGGCAAACAAAAATATAAGAAAAGGGTTGAAGGAAATATGTCCTGTACCAACACAAGAGGGCTATGGAATAGTATGAAGTCTATTACTGGATATGAGACAGTAATCCCAGTTTTTGTCAATTGGGTATACAGGCTAATGATCCCAATGCTTTTTTTTTTTTTTTTTTTTTGCCAGTTTTGATGAATTTGATCTTTCTTCTCTACATGAGAATGTCCTTTCTAATCTTAGGCAGAGCAGCTTTGATGATTGTAGTCCAGCTATTAATCTTAACATTGAAGAGGTTTGTCAGCAGTTAAGGCATATTAAATCTAATAAGGCAGCAGGCCTTAAAACGCACCCTTAAAGTGTATGCTGACCAGCTATGCTCTGTCCGTCATTCATTGTTTTCTTTGTCTCTGTCCTCTGCTAAGATCCCAGTTATGTGGAAAACATCTTGCCTTGTCCCTATTCCCAAAAAAAGCTAAGGTGTCCAACAACCTTGCTAATCTGAGGCCTATTGCTTTGATCTCACACATTATGAAGTGTTTTGAGAGGGTTGTACTGGATCACCTGACTAGGCAGGTGTCTGTTTTTCAAGACCCCTTGCAATTTGCATATAGGAAGGGTGTTGGGGTAGATGATGCTCTACTTTTTATGGTCCATAACATTTACAGTCATCTTGAAACTACTGCCAGCTCTGTCAGAGTCATGTTTTTTTATTTTTCGAGTGCTTTTAACACTATACAGCCACATATTTTAGCCAATTAATTAATCGATTTCAAACTGCACAATACAGCCATTTCCTGGATTTTAGATTACCTCTTATCACGGCCACAGTTTGTAAGGCTTGGTAATAATCTTTCTGATACCATTTGAACTAATACTGGAGCACATCAGGACACAGTTTTAGCTCCCTTTTTATTCACACTTTATACTGCTGACTATAGGCATAGTCAGCCATCCTGTTGGGTACAAAAATTCTCTGATGATACTGCCTTAGTAGGTTTACTTAATCAGGGTGATGATTTTGCTTATAGAAGGAAGGCTCAGTCTTTTTTCAGTTGGTGTGAGTCTAAAACTGTATGTATAGAAGACTAAAGAACTTGTGTTTCCAGTCACAATTAATGGTCAGTTGATCGAAATTGCGCAGTCATATAAATTCTTAGGCGTCCACTTGGATGAAAAATTGAATTGGAAAGAGAATACTCATGTCCTAATGAAGAAGGCCCAGTCGAGACTTTTCGACTTTTAGATGTTTCTTATCAAGGGATTTTAGCTAGTGTTCTTTTTTATGCTGTACTTTGTTGGTGGGGTGGGGGGTGGGGGTGGGGGGCAGTATACCTGTTGAGGACAAAAATAGGATAAATAAGCTGATCAAGAGGGCTGGTTCCATTATTGGTCTTACTCCAGACTTACTTGAGGTCAAAACTAAAAATCGTTTTGCTTTTTGGAGGCCATCCACTACACAACATTTTTAAAGGACTTAGAAGCTCTTTCAATGAGCGATTGATAATGCCTCGGTGCTCTAGTGAACGAATGAGAAGGTCTTTTGTCCCTGCAGCGGTTAGATATTTCAATGAACACCGTTAAATTTTCTTTTTTTTTTTTTATTGTGAAACTGTATCATGTCTCAATGGTTCTTTTTGATATGGTATTGATAGTCTTATAATTTATCTATGTGTTAATTGTGTGTTGAGTTTGTTGGTTGTATTGTCTAAGTTGGTGGCAAATCAGTTTCCCTTCCCTATCAATGCTTATGTGTGGCGAGATAGGCCCACAGCTATAGCTGGCCTAGGCTAGAACTAGGGTTTAGGTTTTATACTGAAGCATTTCACCTTATGTATTACTTCCCCTGTCAGGAGAGTGTAGTTTCCTAGTTTTGGCCTCCTCTTATCAGAGTTGTCAGGCCAAGGCCCATTACCCCTTTGGTGTAGGTGCATGTTAGATAGCAGCTAAGGTAGCAGGCTATTGCTAGTCTCTCTGATGCCGTTATCTCAGGTGGTAGGCCCCTTATCACTATGTGAATAAGAGAAGGCTAGTGTTGCTGAGGCCCCACTTTTCTAGAACTTTCATTCTATACTTTGTTTAGTCTTTTCCTCTGAACCCCTTGAATTGACATTCAAGTTTAAGTGAAACAGTGTTAGTTTTCATTAGTTCCTGTTCCCTAGGGTTCAGTACAGATATGTCTGTCTTTGGTGAAAAGTGTCCACCCTTGGAATTTCAGGTTAGTATGAATGAAAGTAAAGCATTCCCTGTTTTCTCAGGGTTGTTAATGCTTTAGATCTAGTTTTTGCTCTACACGATGTGAGACCAATAACTCTATTGCTGCCACAGGTTAGCACCTGTTTCTGTAGTAGCAGGCTTTGTTCTAGCTTCCTTCAGAGCATGGTGACTAAGTTGTACTCCCCTTGATTTAAGGGTAAAAACTGTTTACTGAGTATATGGCCTGTTGGAATGCATAGCCCAGGTTGAGTTTGTTTAAGGAACCTCTCTATTCAGTTTGGTTCCTATGTAGCTCCCTTTTAGAGTTTAACACTGCCACAAGATTTGTTTGTGTTTGGAGTAGAAGGCTTGTTTTTGGGCCTCCTTCAGAGTACAATAGCTTGCTGTTGGTAGATGTTTAATTGGAGTTTGCTCACTTAAGACTAGCACTGCCACAGGTTTATGCCCGTGATCATTGAAGTAGTAGGCTTTTTTTACTGTAGGGGTAAAAAGTATTTTTGAGTACATTGCCTGTTGGAATGTGTAGATTTAAGCTCAGGTTGAGTTAAGATAGGTAACCTCACTTGATAGTTTGGTTTTTTAGATTACGCTCCCTTAGAGCTTAGATACTGCCACTGGCTCAGGCCCATGTCTTTCTGGAGTAGTAGGCCCTGCTTGGGCCTCTTTCAGAGCATGGTGGCATAGTTTGTACTCCTCTTGCTTAAAGAGTTTAAGCATTTTACTGAGTACATTGCCTGTTGGAATGTGTTGAATAGAATCAAGCTCAGGTATAGCTAAATAGTTAACCTCACTGGATAGTTTGGTTCTAATGATGGCTCCCTTAGAGCTTGGAAACTGCCACTAGCTGACGCTACATGTCTTTCTGGAAGTTGTAGGCCCTTTTTTGGGCCTCCTGCAGAGCGTGATGGCGTATGTTTGTACTCCTCTTGCTTAAGAGAGTAAAAAATGTTTTTACTGTACTGAGTACACTGCTTGTCGGATTGTGTTAAGGTTGACTGTTATGTGGGCACTCTACAGTCTTATCTGCTAGTTTGACTCCGTTTCATTCTGATCAAGTTCCATGTTTGTGGAATCTTGCTTATCAGCAAGCGAGCTGTTCTAGGTGTGTGGCCTTCACAGGCCGTCCTTTAAGCTTTCCCCCACCACATCTGAGTGTTCTTTAAGCAGATTGAGCATGTAGTTTCACATGTTGGCCTTTCGCAAGGCTGCTGTGATGTATTTCTACATGTTGTAGAGTTTATGTCATGTTGCAGGCCCTTTCCTGGGCCTCCATGATTTGTGCCTACAGTACGGTTTATCTGTTAGGTTGAGCCCTGTACTCCCCTCGTTTGAGGGTTGTCCTGCATAGTACTTAGCTCCCTAAGCTGGTCAATAGTTAAAGGCCTCTCTGAGGCCTCCCTATTGAGGATCAGCCCCTAGGCTAGTAAATGTACTCCCCTGTGTTGGGTTCCTTTAGAGTGCACAGCCTCCTCAGTGCAAATAACCAGGCGCTGAGTAGATCCTAGGATTGAGCAGAGAGTTACTCCCCTCATTGGTAAGGGTAAAAAGCGCTAAGCTGAGTCCTGTTCTCCAGCCCATCTCTACGCTCTGGTCTGAGTTGGTTACTGCCTTATTGCAGTCACTCGTACTGGATATCTTCTCTGAAGAATGTGATTTGAGACTCTGTGATCAAACAGGTTGTTGGCCAAGACTAGGCTGCTTTAATTAGACCAGGTCGGCCTCCCTGGTGGCATTCAGGGTTGACTTTGTTCCCCTGACAAGTGACTGGCTAGGGTTCCTTCAAATGGCTACATTCCCTAAGAGGTGCCCTCTTTTCTTTGGAAAAGAAGTTTGGTCCCAGAAGCCTTTGAGCGGCCTTGGTAGGCCTTCTGTGGAAGGCCTCTTTGAGGCTTATAGCTTGGGCGGTTGGCCACACGGAGTGCTGTCACTGACAGCCTATGTATGACCCGTAGGGAGAGTGGTTATGGCACTTCAGTTGAAGCTGCTAGTTCTGACGTTTGTCTAGCCATTTTTTGGCATGCACTCCTCTCAAGCATGGTGGCGTGGGTATATCGTTCCCCATATGCGTTCAAACGCAGTGTAGAGTTCCCTTTTGAAAGGGAACGTCTCAGGTTATGTATGTAACCATGGTTCCCTGAGAACAGGGAACGAAACACTGCGTTACCTGCAATGCATCGGGGCTGCCTGTTGAACAGTCCCTTCAGACGATAAGGTACTGACTGCTTCTCTAGGTGTTCCTTTTATACTTCTGGGTTGCATCTATAATGATGTCATAGACTGTCGCTGGCCAATAGGATTGGTGAGGTTTGATAATTGCTTTCAAACACCGGTTCACGTGATGACATTCCCCATATGTGTTCAAACGCAGTGTCTCGTTCCCTGTTCTCAGGGAACCATGGTTACATATGTAACCTGAGACGTTCTCTGTCATTTCATGTTCAAATATAAAACTATTTAATATAGATGGAAGCAAATGTTTTGAATGCTGAATCTGAATGATTGTTTTCATCCAGCAGGTCTATAATACCTGGAGTTCCCATTTATCTCAATGGAGCTTCATAAGACCACGACCTGTCAGAAACACACACATTCTATTCACCGGTGAGCATCCTGAGCTATTATATTAGGTTAGTCACTTAAACAATATTAAAGAGCTCAAGGCCACCTGTTTTTAGAATGATTTTACTGTTGGTAAAGGGCTTTTTTTTTGGCAAATATCAAGAGAATGAAGAAGAAACAGCTGGGGCAGATTGAGAAAAGAGACATTAAACCCTGTCTAATGTCAAGAAAGGCGTGGGGGAAAACAAACAGCAGCTTGTAGAGAGTTTCTGTGGAAGCTTGTTTCCTCTGTGGAATGAAAAAAAGAAAAGGTAATTGTGACTTTTTAATCTCACAGTTCTGACTTGGGAGGAAAAAAAAGTAAATTGTGAGCTAAAATGTCGCAACTACCATTTATTTCTTGCCATTAGTTAACTGCATTAGTTTAACCACGTTTATTTTATTAATCTACATTTATTTATTAAACTCTACAACTCTACAACAGTACTAAAAGGTCTTATGAACAAATGGTCATGTTTTATGGCCTTATTTCAGTGAATAAATAAATATGGCCCGAAATAAGGCCATAAAACACATAATGAACATTTGTTCACCAAAAAAAAAAAAAAAAATCTGAACTGCTGAAACGAGTCGTCAGCAATTCCAGTCTCACTTCCTGTTGCATACCTACGTAACAATGTAACAAATTTGCATAATGGTCTTCATTGGCTGCCCACATCTATTTTGCCCCACCCTCAAACACTGTAGTTGTAGCTGTTCATATCACTGTGTATCAAGTGCTGAGGCAGAACTGAAATTCAGATATGGTAATGAGTGCTTGGTTTCCGACACACACTGTAAGTGGTCCACCAATCACAATAGACTGGTCCAGTTGGCTTATATTAATGGGACCTCATTTCTGAAGTGCTATCTTCAAATTATCATTAATTATATGACTATGCAATTCATTTGCCATGTAATACAGTTTATTATTATTACTATAACTTTACATGATTAAGTTGGTGCATTAATTCTTAATGCACTCACAGATCTGCTCATTTTACAACAAAACTCTGAGTGTAATTTAAACATGGTTCTGTGGACTATAAAATGTGGATTCCTTGAATCTGAATTGCTAATTAAAGTACTTACGTCTTATGCAACTCTTCATAAAATAAGGTACATTGCAAAGGAATTCTCTGCCTGGAGCATGAATGCAAATAAATGTAATACAAAGGGCTTGTATATTAGTTCGATGTAGCACATAGTGATTTGTTACACAGTTCTGTTGTTGTTGTGTAAAATAGCCAATAAAAGCAGCAGTCCAAGATATTTTTAACTCAAGCCTTGAATTGAGTGCTGGACCTGGACCACCCCGAAACCGTGTCCTGGAAGCTGCTGTTTACTGAACTGCTGACTAAACAATCACAGCGCTCACGTTACACATGAGGAGACAATAAGATGGGAAGTATCAGATCTGTCCATGCATCAGGACGGAATATACTTTAATTTCTACTCTGCCCTTGAAAAGATGCACATGCTTTGGGTGTTTGAAACAAATAGTGACAAATAGTTCATTCTTTGCCATAATTATTAATAGTAAAGAATGGTCTCGGGTTGCAGTTGGTCAGGAGATGGGTCTTCAGTGGGCACCGCACTTAAAATAGACATGTGACTTATTTTCCAGAGTAAAACCATGACAATCATGCTAACTTGAATCAATGCATATTTGATGTTTAAAAGAATATGTTTCAGTTTATGCATGCTGTGTGCAAAATCACATACTGAGTTGGTACTACATTTATTTTGAAACTTTATTCACAACCGTTAAAAATATATTTTCTATATAGTATGAAGGTGTGTAGTATGAATAAAATTCGGACGTACTACATCTGTCATGTGACCTACAGTGTCAGTTGCGTCGCTTTACCGCCATTCACGAATCCTCTCCCGTGGCCTCATTGGATAGTAATGCATCCATCAGATGCGCAGAAGAATCTTGGTGGTAGTAGTATTACTTAGTGCCTACTTCTTTATGAATGCTGTGTTTTCAGACATACAGGTTGAAAATGGACAAACCCAGTGATTGGGTTGTTTTAACCCAAGTTGGGTTGAAAATAGACAAACCTAGCGATTGGGTTGTTTAAACCCAAGTTGAGTTGAAAATGGACACACCCAGTGATTGGGTTGTTTAAACCCAAGTTGGGTTGAAAATGGAAAACCCAGTGACTGGGTTGTTTAAACCCAAGTTGAGTTGAAAATGGACACACCCAGTGATTGGGTTGTTTAAACCGAAATTGGGTTGAAAATGGACAAACCCAGTGATTGGGTTGTTTAAACCCAAGTTAGGTTGAAAATGGACAACCCCAGTGATTGGGTTGTTTAAACCCAAGTTGGATTGAAAATGGACACATCCAATGATTGGGTTGTTTTAACCCAGCGATTGGGTTGTTTAAACCCAAGTTGGGTTGAAAATGGACAAACCCAGTGATTGGGTTGTTTTAACCCAGCGGTTGGGTTGTTTTTAACCCAAGTTGGGTTGAAAATGGACAAACCCAGCAATTGGGTTGTTTAAACCCAAGTTGAGTTGAAAATGGACAAACCCAGCGATTGGGATGTTTTAACCCAGCGATGATTTGATTGTTTTAACCCAGCGGTTGGGTTGTTTAAACCCAAGTTGAGTTGAAAATGGACAAACCCAGCGATTGGGTTGTTTTAACCCAAGTTGGGTTTAAAATAGACAAACCCAGTGATTGGGTTGTTTTAATCCAGCGATTGTGTTGAAAAAGGACAAACCCAACAATTGGGTTGTTTTAATCCAGCGATTGGGCTAAATGTTTGCTCAATGTGCTGGGCAGTTTTATTTAACTCAACTATTGTTTAAAAATGACTGTATGGCTGGATTAAAATTAACCCAAAAAAGGTTGGAAATTAAAAATCAGACACATAATTACTAGAGGCAACAATAATAACCAAAAGGTGAACATTTATTAATAAGCAATTTAATAAATGTTTATTTATTAAACATATTACTAAATGTTAATTTCCAACATATTTTGGGTTCATTTTAAGCAACAATACAGTAATTTTTAAACATTAGTTGAGTTAAATAAATCTACCCAGCAGGTTGGGCAAACATTTAACCCATTTTCAACCCAACTTGGGTTGTTTTTAACCCAGCATTTTTTAGAGTATACTATATAGTAGGGAAGTATTCAATTTGGGACAAATTAGTGTCAAGAACATTTTAATAATCTAAAGAAACTTTTTTCCTACTATAAAGAACTTGGATGTTCTTCATGGAACCATCAATGCCAATAAAGAACTTTTAGTGTTGCAAAAGTAGCACTTGTATGTTTTTTACCCAGTGGCATCAAACTGAGCAGCTGCAACTGAGCGTTTTCAAAGGAGGGCAGATACTCTGAGGGGGTTGATCTCTTTTAGCCCCTCCTTTCTCAAGCTTGGGTTTCACAATCTCTATTTTCCAGCTCTACTCAGAGTTCCTGTGCAGACGGTGAAGCACCTAACAGGATCCTCATGGAGGCCATTTATTATATGAGCCTTTGAATAAGCATCCCATTTTTCTCTGCTTTTATATTCTTTTCTTTTTTTCTTTTTTTTCTTTTTAATTCTGTTGGCTGTTGCATTTATCAAGTATGAAAACCTGGTGAACATTTAGAAAAGGATGCTGTGATATTCTGGTGAATTCTGTGTGAATCTGATCTGAGTTTTACTTTAAGGAAATGAAGGCTCGAAAAGAGAACATCAAGGTGAGTTTAATTTCATTTTACTTAAGAATCTGAAAACTTCATCTTCATAACATTAAACATAACTTAAACTTGTAATGCTATTCTTTTGGTTTTGTTCTTGTGCTTATTATAAAGTTAAAAAATAATATGTTAAACTTACTCTTGCTTGCTTACTCTGAACTTGTTATACATCTACATTTTTTAGATACATTGTGGAATTTCTTCATGCATTCAGCATTTATCATTGATGTAGACTGTTGGGCTGCTATATGTCTTCATGCTGGCTTAATTTAATTACTAATGCAATTTATTTTAAATGAGTTTTGAAATATCCTCAAGGAATGCAAAAGAAATTTGATTAGAATCTGAAACTAATCTAAAAGATCTCAAGGAGGAATCCAGAAACTGTTCAGTTTATCCAGTAGGATTATATTTGATTCCATAGATGTTATTTTCTGTGAACACCTGTCGGCTGTGTGTAAGATGTGATTCTGTGTCTCAGTGATAGAGGGACGTGAAAGCTTCAGAAGCTCATAATCTCACGGGCATCATGGGCTCTTCATGCTTCGGGCTGATGCTGATGTTGCTCATTAGTTTTCCGGGCTCCAGCGGTGCTTGTCCGCGGCAGTGCGCATGTTCGGTGCCTGCTGAAGTGCACTGCACCTTCCGTGCGCTCCTCGCTGTGCCCGCGGGCATCTCTAAACAAGTGCAGCGCATTAATTTTGGGTAAGTCACTTCTAACCACGTTCTTTAGTATAATGCATGCCAGGTTTATGTTCCAATCATATATCTGTCTTGTACATCATATATGTCTTTTACACGTTTAACTGTAGTGAATGTTTCTTAGGGTGGGTTTGTTTTTGAAAGTCAATACAGTACAATACAGATTGTTTCAAAGCAGCTTTATTTTAATAAAAAAAAAAAAAAAATAGTCCACTTTTGCAATTACATGTCAACTAACTTTCATTAGAGTACAAGTAGACTGTTAGGGTTAATAGAATTTGACATGTACTTGCAAAGTTACTTATAATCAGTAGTATGTTGAGAGCATCAAAATAAAGTGTTACCAGATATTAAGCAGACAGTCTAGTACTAATCTAATGACGATACAGTTATTATAACTCTACGTTATATGGGGTAAGTTGTCAAAATGGAATCAGCCTATAGCCTTTCAGCAAAATTAAACAGTAAAGCAATTGTTAGACTTTGACATTTACTGAAGAAATTGAGAGTAGTGCTGCTCAAGAAAAGTTGGTTGTCTTGCACACTTCAATACTTAGTGTTTGGTATGGAAGCTTGTTTCTGGCATGGAATACAAAAATAAAAAAGGTAATTGCAACTTTTTATCTTGATTTTAATCACAATCGCAAGTTTATATCTCACAATTCTAAGAAAAACAGTCAGTATTCCGAGATATAAACTTGTGATGGTGAGAAAACGGTAAGACTTCCGAGATTTAAACTCACAATTGTGTGATAAGCGGTCAGAATTCCAAGATATAAACTCGCGATTCTGAGAAAAACAGTCAGAATTCCAAGATATAAACTCACGATTGATAAAAACGCTCTGAATTCCGAGATATAAACTCACGATTGTGAGAAAAATGGTCAGAATTCCGAGATATAAACTCGTGATAGTGAGAAAAACGGTAAGAATTCCAAGATATAAACTCACAATTGTGTGATAAACGGTCAGAATTCCAAGATATAAACTCGTGATTGTGAGAAAAACAGTCTGAATTCCGAGATATAAATTCACGATTGATAAAAAAACGGTCTGAATTCTGAGTTATAAACTCACAATTGTGAGAAAAATGGTCAGAATTCCGAAATATAAACTCACAATTGTGCGAAAAATGGTCAGAAATCCGAGATATAAACTCATGATAGTGAGAAAAATGGTCAGAATTCCGAGATATAAACTTGTGATAGGTAGAAAAACGGTCAGAATTCCAAGATATAAACATGCGATTGTGAGAAAAAAAGTCTGAATTCTGAGATATAAACTTGCGATTGTGTGAAAAACTGTCCGAATTCTGAGATATAAACATGATTGTGAGAAAAACGGTTACAATTCCGAGATATAAACTTGCGATTGTAAGAAAAAAAGTCAGAATTGCGAGATAAGTTGCTATAACCTTTTTTTGTGTTTTATTGCGTGGCAGAAACAAGCTTCCATAGTTTGGGGTGTGATCATAGAATATAATTTTTAGAAAATAGCTTTCAACTACATGTTTGAAATCAACATATAAAATCATTCCTAGACGGACAACAATCGTTTACATAATTTGACTTTCGACTCAAAACATTACTGAGATACAGACTTTGAAACAACTTATCCATGTGACAACTAGCCCAGGCCTTCCATGTTACATACTGTACGTGTGCATAAAAATAGAGCATTTTTGGTAAAGAAATAACCCATGTATGGAAGATGGTTTCCGCCACAGAATAAAAAATCTCACAATTCTGACTTTTTTCTTGTAATTTGAGTTTGTAACTTTCTCTTTATAATTCTTTCTAGAATTATGAGAAAAAAGAAAGAATTGTGAGTTGAAAATGTCACAATTACCTTTTTTATTTTTTATTCGGTGGTGGAAACAAGCTTCCATACTGATAATTAAATACAACTTTATTTTGAAAATAGGATTGGTAACAATGCATTTACTATTTAACAGGTTTAACACTATAAATCACATCACAGACGTCTCCTTTAGTGGCCTTCGGAAACTAGAGCTGCTGATGATGCACGGCAACAATGTGCAGAAAATACAGGATGGGGCTTTTCAGGATCTTGTTTCCTTACAGGTAAAATCACAGTCATTTGATGAAGGAGACTAGTCCTTAGTTCTGGCTAGTAAAAGTTACTGTAGTTAGATTGTTTTTGTCATAATGACTCATGTTCAGAGTTCACTGCCAAAGAGTGAATGTGTATTTCCTGCAGGTTTTAAAAATGAGCTACAACAAACTGAGAGTCATTACCGGGCACACCTTCTCTGGTTTGACGGGCCTTATTAGGCTACATCTGGACCACAACCGCATAGAGTTCATCCACCCGCATGCGTTCAGTGGGATGACATCACTTCGTCTGCTCCACCTAGAGGCCAACCATCTGCAAAAGCTCCATCCTGCTACTTTCAGCACCTTCTCACTGCTACAGCGTTTCCCCATGTCTAGCCTTAAGCATCTGTATCTCTCTGACAACCTCCTCCGCACACTGCCCAGAAACATGCTGGAGAACATGCCTCAGCTGGAGAACCTCTTCTTATACAGCAACCCGTGGAGCTGTGACTGCCGGATGAGCTGGTTACAGGATTGGAGTGCACGAAATTCAGGTAATTCATCTGTTTCCGAGTGCTTCAGATGTTCACACTATTACAAAATACAGCAGTATAAACTAGACATGAATTTCCTGAAGGAAATCTCAGTGTTTGTGCAGCAACAGAAGAATAATTTTATATTTTAAGGTCAGTTCAGGTTGTAGTCTAAAATGCTGCCAATAACAATTCATTATGATCAGAATTGTTTGTTTTTAGTATTATAAAGTCCTCATCACTGTCGAATGCTAAACATTCTATGAATGTAAGTCAAAGGAGGATTTTCAGACTTTAATCTTCTTCTAAAAAAGAAAGCGTTCTAAAAATCTAATTGAATGAAGTACATAAATTGAAGTACAAATTCCATCTTCTAAAGTCTGAATTTGTTTCCTTTTCCAAGGGGTGTTGAAATGCAAGAAGGACAGAACATTTGCTGGCGGCCAGCTCTGCCCACTGTGCGCGTTTCCTAAACACCTTAAAGGAAAAGAAATCTCGGATCTCAAAGAGTTTATCTGCTCTGGACCAGCTATCAGCTCTCCAGGAAAGAACATCTCACATGAGGACAGCATCAGTGAACTTCTGCCCATCGACAGGATCAAACCACCTTTTGGAAATGTCTCCTTTGGTTTATCCGACGAGCATGGGACCAAAGTGGACTTGATCTGCCAAATACTTGAACCAAGAGAGTCCACTAAAATCAGCTGGAATTACACTAAATCTCTGCAGATCGCTGCAAACATGACTCTCTTCTTTGACGTTGAGTGTCCTGTGGACAGAGACAGCTATGAAAGCTTTTGGAGGCTTCTTGCTTACTACAGTGAAGTTCCCATGCATCTGCAAAGGGAAATCATGCTGAGCAGAGAGCCAGAGCTGAGCTACAGATACAGACAGGACATTGAAAAGGATTCCTTCTTTTACACTGGTGTCCGAGCTAATGTTTTAGCCCATCCACCTTGGCTCATGCAGTCCTTCATGAACGTCAAGTTAAACAGGCCTTATTCCTCATCCAAAAGCGTGAGACTCATTCTTAATACTCATTTGACAACCACCTCAGACGAGGAGCTCGTCAGACCTTGGGTCATGATTGAACATTACAATAAAACCCAGACAAGCTTCAGTTCTGTTGTCGGTGGAGTGATTGAAATGGACTGCTGTGTGCAAAGCTCTGGAAACGCAGCCGTTCAGTGGATGATGCCTGATGGGTCAAAGATTAAAGCTGCGTTCAGCTCGTCTGACAACAGAGTGACCGTCTCTAGAAGCGGCAAGCTTCACATTAAATCTGTTGAGTACAGAGACTCTGGAGTTTATTACTGCATTGCTGAGGTTGCAGGAGATATCGATGTTCTGCCTTTCCGTTTATCAGTTATGGAGTCTTCAACCCCTCTTCCAGGTCAGCAAGTTGGGAAAGCTTTAACCAAGTTTGTTGGTGAGCCTGCTTCTTTGCTCTGTCTTACTACGGCAACACCAGATGCTGTGGTGAACTGGATATTTCCAGATGGCAGTGTACTGAATGCCAAAGCAAATACATCCAGGGCTTTAGTCTTTTCCAATGGGACTTTATTCATTCCTTATAGTCAGCTTGACAACAATGGATATTACAAATGTGTTGCCATGAACCAGCATGGTGTGGATGTACTGGCTACTAAACTAACTGTCATGAGACGGAGAGGAATCCAGCCACTTCGACAGTATCCCATTAGACCGCAGTCTGCTGCGGGAGTGTCCACTAAGGTAAAAGCCTTTTTGGAGGATATGGAAGATGCTTCTGGAGATGGTCCTGAAACTCAAGAGAGAAATGTACCAAACAGAAGCTTTATTAATCGAAGGAGGGGTCAGAATGCAAGAACACAAGGCAGCATCCGCCGTAGACGGCCCTTTAGAAAGGGAATGCATGGAGAACAAAACAGAACTGCCTTCACAAATCCAAGAATTGTTAATACAAAGAACAAAATAGACCCTCAGAAATGGGCCGATCTTTTGGCCAAAATCCGTGAGAAAACATCTTCAAAAAACTCATCAATTCACATTGGCACTCCAAGAAAAAGTCTACAGATTGTGAATGAAGATCATCCAGGATTGATTGACAACAACGAGAGTTCTTCTGGTGACTCCGGTCCACAGGAGGAATCAAACACTTTCAGCACTCCACACCAAACGGATGTTTACCACACGCATGCAATTACACCTCATATTGAGGGACAAAATAATAACATCTATCAAACGGCAGCTCCAGAATTACACACTAGTTCAGACGAAGTGGCTTACATCTCAAATCCCACATCTGGACCTCATTATGTTATGACAGAGGTGAACATCGCCAAAGGAGGGCATGTGAGCACCATAAGTGCCATAAATAACCAAGTATACTCTGGGTCTGTCATCAAACCGAAGTCTGAGACAGAAAATGAACTTAATTTCTCCGGAAAGACACAGATTGGAGGTTTTGATTCTGGACAGCTTGAAAGCACTTCATTTTCTACCACATCAACTGGCAGCATTAGCCCACGTGCTCCACCAAGTTCAACACAATCGAGGGCAAAAGATCACTGGAGCTCGAGGCGAAGATTTGGAGGCAGACGACGAATAAAATTCAGAAGGCCATTCTCAAACCTTCCTACAAGAAGACCTTGGGTAACATCTACAGCTACAGCTGTAACTTTGAATACAGATCCCACAAAGCCAACTGAAGACACATTGATCTATCCAGCTACTGCTAACTCCACGTCCACATCTCCAGCTGAAAGCACGTCAATCCATCCAACTATCCCAGTAACTGCTCGCATGTCTGAATATCCGACTACTACCCACATATACCCCACAACCCTAACTGAAGGCACGCCATCTACTTATCACATTTATCCCACAGTGCAGAGGGAATTAACAAATGCCATTAATGAGGAAGATACCATCTCTCTCCCTGTTGAGAAAACTGGTTCAGAAAACCACCAAGCGAAGGCAAGTAATTTCCTCCAAATTCATGAGATGACAAGCTTTAGATCTCACCCCATGAGCACAACATCAGCAACGGTTTCAGGGTTTGAAAATGAAGACATTACTTCTTTAGAGGAGGAAGAGGGTGAAAGCATTGCATCTGCAGAGGAGATTGTCGAGTACATGGTTCCCATGAGTAAAACTCCAACATCTCGACTTGGCACTGAAACTGCCCCACTGACAACTGCTCGGCAGGAGTTTACAAGCATGCTTTCAACAGCGTTACCAGAAGCCAACAAAGAGATGGATCCACCAGAGATCGTCTTTACTTTGGATGCAGATGAGCAGGATGTCTCAAACTTACCTGAATCACACTTTAGAGATGTTCCAAGAGAGAATGACACATTGGAAGCAACTAATACTAGAGAAAATATTACTTCCATAAAAGAATCTATAGTCACCTCCATGTCACAATCCCGAGACTACCCACTTTCACAACCAAATCAAAACATTATAGAAGAAGAGTCAGTTTACAACAAGGTATCTTTTTCCACAACAACAGAATCCATAATATCTGTTGGGACAAAAACCAACTCTTTAGCTACCAATTCACAAATGCCTACTCATACTACTCGCAATGAAACCAATGTGATTAGCTTCTTACAACCAAACTTGATTTCTAAAGTTGACCAAAGGGAAAGGTTAGTCCATGAACTCGATAAACTTTTGATTGTTCCTACAACATCACTGAATACTTCATCCACAATTACATTACCAGCAACTACAGTCATGATTCCCATTACAACCAAACTCATTAGAATAATGACACCATCTACTACACGGTCGACAACTGCCACATTATATTCTACTACTACTACTACTACTACTACTACTGCTACACCTGCTCTAAACTTAACACCACAATATCCCTTACCAGACAACAGAATCCCATTTTACTCAAGAAATCCTGGAACGAACTACATCGATTCCAGGCACAGGGGAAAAATTCCCAGCACTAATCACAGGTATCCGTACTATCATAACAGAAACCCAACTGTCAATATGAGACCCAATATTCACAGAACACTTTCCATGACCACCTCATCTGTGGATTTAAATTCTGTCAACAACATCAAATCCACTACAGCACCTAAAATATTGACATCAACTGCTAGATCAGCCGACTCAAGTCCCACAACTACATCAAGCGCCACACAGCCAAACAATCAGATCCATCAGTCAATGAACAGACAGTCAAGTGCAGTTCTTTCATCTCAAGGATCGCAAACTCTTCCTGTCCTGCAAATGAGACCCAGAATCACTGCTGCCAAACTCCACACAGTGACTGTGAATGCTGGGACAGATGTGAAGTTACCATGTGATTCTGTGGGGGAGCCGAAGCCCCTCCTGATCTGGACCAAAGTCTCCACAGGTAACTCTTATATAACATGATGACATGACAAGTACTTAAAGTTTCAACATATTCAGAAAATAGAGTATAACCTTAATGCATTAACCAAACCTGATCTTGATACTTATTTATTGTTTATTGTTTTACAATTTTACAAATTTTTGATTTTGTTAATATCTTTTTTGTAGAAAGACAAACATAAATAAGTGATGAAAGCCAAAATATTAAATCTCACAGATGTATATTTAATGAGTAATCCACTATTTTGTACAGCGGGGTCAAAATGACCATTTTCACCTGAGATTTGGAGCCAATTTACAGGAGTGTAAAATGACTTTAGAAAGATGGCAGCATCATAATTTTATTTTTACACAGAGATTGGTAGATCTATTAGTAAAAACTGTTTACTTTAGCAATCTTTGTTTCATTGTATATCAACAATGACAGTTCAAAAATGGCACTTCTTGTGTTTTTTGCCTCAAGTTTGCATGCATGAAACTCAAGAAGTATTAATGATATCTTGATATAATTTTAGATTCTGGTTCTTAACAAACATTTCTTTTGGTATCTTCGTTTTAAAGGCCCTCGATGGTTCAGTTCCAGAGATATGGAGATTTTAATGCGGCTCCATGAGTAAATTGGTAAATTGTACACATTTTCAGTAGTCAAAAACCAAATGTGGGTCACTTTACATACAGCTGATACTTTTTTCTTTTGAAGAGGAATATCTGAAGAACAAAATAATATTGAAACTAGAATTGTATCTTGTGTTTTTCTATCAACTAGAACATACCTGTCTGAGTGCCATAAATATTCCTTTTCCAAAGTTTGCATGCCTGTAACTCTAAAAGTATCTTAATATGCTTTTAAATTCTAAATAATATCCTTCTAAAGCCCTCTAAAAAGTGGAGTACTCAGTAAATATATATTTGTGACATTTAATATTCTGGCTTTCATCAATATTTATGTTTGTCTTTCTACAGAAAAAATATTAACAAAATTAAAATTTTGAGCCGGGGAAGATTCTGAAATTTTTTTCTTATAGACTTCCACACTTTTGTTTTCTTATCTATTTTCCATCTCTTTCTCTCTTTATATATATATATATATATATATATAGATAGATAGATAGATAGATAGATAGATAAAGAGACTATGCAGAGATTATGAAAACTAAAAGTATTGTTTTGTGTGCATATATATATATATATATATATATATATATACACACACACACACATACACAAAATATTTATACATATATATAAAATATAATATATGTATAAATAAATATGTATAATATTATTATATATAATAAATAATATAAATATAATAATAAATATAAATATATAAAATATACGTGTGTGTGTGCATATACATATATATATAAATATATTATTATATTTTAAAGATATGATATTACATTAAAAATATATATTACAATATGTTATAAATTTGACACTTTCATTGTCTTCAATGTCTCTTTCTCTCTCTTTTTCTGTATATACATGTCAGAATGAGTAAAAGCAGCTGTCCACATGTTTAAATTAATTAATCTCCTTCCCCACATTTTATTTTCCACAGGAGCCGTCATGTCGACCAATACCATAATCCAGCGGTTTGAAATCCAGTCCAACGGCACTTTTGTCATCCACAATGTCCAGCTTCAGGACCGCGGGCAGTATCTGTGCAGCGCTCGCAATCTGCACGGCATTGATAAAATGATGGTGACCCTTGTGGTGTTGGCTCACGCGCCCAGGATGATGCTTCCACGTCATCAGGATGTGACAGTGTTTCTAGGAGACAGTGCACTCTTGGAATGCCAAGCACAGGGTCTCCCAATCCCAAACATTAGCTGGGTGCTTCCTGACGGATCGGTGGTGCGTGCAGTTAGTAACAGCGAACAGAAGGTCATGCTCTTCACCAATGGGACGCTTCAAGTCAAACACTCCAATTACCTGGACAAGGGCCTCTACAAATGCATAGCGAGCAATGCTGCTGGAGCCGACATGCTTTCCGTGAGGCTCCAAATTGCAGCGTTGCCTCCCACAATCCAAGAGCAGCGCTGGGAGAACCAAACCGTCTCTGACGGCCAGTCAGCGTTCATCCACTGCACTGCTAAGGGCGCGCCCAGTCCAGCCATCCGATGGGTCACGTTTAGCGGCACGCAGCTTCGCACCTCGCAGTTCGTCAATAGCAACTTGTTTGTTTTCCCCAACGGGACGCTGTTTATTCGCAGTCCTACAGAGAAGGATTCTGGGAATTATGAATGTGTGGCTGTGAATTCTGTGGGCGTGGCTAAAAGGAGTGTAAATCTGCAGATGAGGAGGAACTCGACCACTGCCAGAATCCTGTCCACTTCTGCACACAACACTGTTGTCCGCTACGGAGGTCAGCTGAGTCTCAACTGTTCGGCCACTGGAAGCCCCAATCCTAGGATCATCTGGAGGACACCATCTAAAAAACTGGTTGATGCATTTTACAGGTACAGGAACTTATATATTACCATGTTTTCATTTTGAATTTGTCTTCTGGTTAATTACCGGGGTCATTTAATGAGGAATCAAGTTTTCTTTGTTCAGAATGTCAGCAATGCCTATTGAGTGTTTAGAAACTTGGATTAGACCATTTAGGATACTCGTATTTTAAGATCCATGATCATTTTGGTGAGTTTGAGTGGCACATTTCAGAATGTCTTGTGAATCTGTCACAATCAAATGCAGACTTTGCAAAGATGCAAAGTGAATGATGGAAAAGCTGAATAAACATATAAATAATAAAACATTTCACATGCAAAGAGGGCATTTAGTCAGAGTTAACTTAAACATATAAAAAAGAGTAATTGAGAATTTAAATCTATTAACCATCAATACTACTCCACACATAAGGTTTTTACTGCCTCTTTTGAAATTCGTTTAATTATATCCATATACACTGTTGGTTACAAAGCATTATTAACAAAATGGCAAAACAGCATGAAGTGTAATTAATTACAGAGGACAGGCAAATAAGAAAAAAATAAATGGATACAGAGGGAAGAAAAACAATAAAGCAACTGCAAAGTGGCAAAAATAAAACAACATTAGTTCTGAATTAACTTTTTGATGATCGTCGATAATTGAAACCATTGGCACCCAATGGTCTCTATGATCTGCTCAGGCTTACAGACCAGGCAGTCTTGATCTCATTAGGATTCTTATGTACATTTTTGGCCCTATTTGGATAAAATGTAATATAGCACTACTAAAACATAAACCATTTTGCATATGTGCCACTGTAGAAATACAACTAGGCATTGTTTATTTGTAAATGTGGGCGGTCGTTTGCTTAAATTTGGTATTCTGACACTAATTTTTTATTAGTAATTTTATAAATTATTTCAGAATGAGTCATTTTTGTAGTTTTGTTTCAATAAATGCTCATTTTTCCAGTGACAGTATGATTTCTGAAAGTTTTTTTGAGTGTACACTGAGCTCTTTTTTTCCTCAAAAGATCAATGCAAAGTTGATTGCTCCAATTATATGAGCCCTTTAATAAATCATACATTTACTAGTCTACTAGTATCAGAATGTAACCGTTCTCTTTATCACTCGTTTCAGCTTTGATCGCAGAATGAAAGTGTTCGCTAACGGCACCCTCACCATCGCATCAGTGACCGAGAAGGATGAGGGCGACTATCTCTGTGTGGCCAGAAACAAAATGGGCGACGACTACGTTCTCCTTAAAGTCAACGTGATGATGAAAGCCGCTAAAATCGACCACAAGTCACTGAGCGATCACAAGGTGTCGTACGGAGGAGAGCTGAAAGTGGACTGCGTCGCTTCCGGTTTTCCCAATCCAGAGATCACGTGGAGTCTTCCCGACGGAACCATGGTGAACAGCATCCTACAGTCTGACGATAACTGGGTCCGCACCAAGAGATACGTGATGTTTGACAATGGCACGTTGTATTTAAATGAAGTGGGAATGAAAGAGGAAGGCGACTACACGTGCTACGCCGAGAATCGGATTGGGAAAGATGAAATGAAGGTTCATATCAAGGTCTTGGCGGATGCTCCGATCATCCGAAATAATGTTTACAGTGTCATCAAAGTTCCTTACGGGGAAACCGCCGTCCTCAACTGCAGCGCCAAAGGAGAACCGACTCCCACCATCACATGGACGTCTCCGGCTCAACGCGTCATAGTGCCAGTATCCGACAAATACCAGGTCACCAACGATGGCACCTTGCACATTCAGAAGATCCAGAGGTTTCACACCGGAAATTATACTTGCTCAGCCAGGAATGTTGTGGGAATGGACAAGAAAGTCGTTTATGTTGAAGTCCTTGTGTCATTGCCGGTCATCAGCGGATTCGAGAGTCCCGGGATCATCCGTAAAACTGTCGTGAAAGATCAGCGTGTGCTTTTAGACTGCAAAGCAAACGGAAACCCCCTTCCAAGGATCATGTGGGTGTTTCCCAACAACGTCATTCTTCCCGCGCCACACTATGGCTCACGGATCAGGGTCCACCTCAACGGAACGCTGGACATTCTTGCGGCACGGATAAGTGATTCTGCTGCGCTTCTTTGCATTGCACGCAATGAAGGTGGAGAAGCCAAACTCCAGGTTCATCTTGAGGTGACTGAGGATGTTGAAAAGCCACGGTTGAGAAGTCCGCCTACAGAGTCCGTCCTGCTTACCAATGGGATATCAGTGAGTCTAAACTGTTCCGTAGAGGGAAGACCAACTCCGGAGATCACCTGGATTCTCCCCAATGGGACTTCTCTTCTCAGGGGAACCAGCATTTTCCGTTTCAATCACCGGTTTGATGGAACGCTGGTCATTAGAGAGCCAACGGTTTCCGAGGTGGGCCAATATCGCTGCATTGGCCGCAACAGCGCCGGATATGTCGAGCGGACCGTGACGTTGGAGCCCAACAGAAAGCCAGACATCATCAACCAATACAGCTCCCTCGTCAGCATCGTAAATGGTGAGAATCTGCAGCTCAATTGTTTGTCCGCTGGTCATCCGTTTCCCAAACTCACGTGGACCTTGCCGAACGGAGTCGTCCTAACCAGGCCGCAGGCGACGGGACGTTATGCTGTTCTGAATAACGGCACTCTGACTGTCCAAAGGACTTCTGTGTACGACAGGGGAATGTACATCTGCCAGACCATTAATGAACACGGATCTTCCAGTCTGTCAGTTTCAGTGATAGTAATCGCGTATCCTCCGCGCATAACCAGTGGACCAGCGCCGGTGACCTACGCCCGGCCGGGTGTGGCGGTTCAGTTAAACTGCATACCTCTTGCCACACCTAAAGCCGAGGTGGTTTGGGAAATGTCCGACGGCCTTCAGCTGAAGGTTGGCATCCAGCCGCGTCTTTACGGAAACAAGTATCTCCATCCGCAGGGTTCACTGGTCATTCAGAACCCTTCCAGCAGAGACAATGGCGTCTATAAGTGCACCGCCAAAAACGTGGTGGGTAGCGACAGCCGATCAACTTACGTTTATGTGTTTTGATACGAACTGACTAACTTTACAGACATGCCCGAAGAACTGCGTTAGACAGTGTAGTGCTGTGGTCTTTTGGAAACACACTATGTGTTTTGAACACTTCTACTGACCGTCTTGTAAATATGAAAACATGATATTTTAATCCACTTCAAATGATGCAACTCAGAGAGAGAAACAAGTTGGTTACGTTAATGGATATGTTCTTGGGAATTAAAGGGATAGTTCACCCAAAAATGAAAATGGTCATCATTTACTCACCCTCATGTTGTTCCAAACCTGTATATATGAGTTTCTTTCTTCTGATGAACACAAAAGAAGATATTTTGAAGAATGTTGGTAATCAAAGAGTTGACTATGGAAGTCAATGGCTATTTGCTGTCTGGTTACCAATATTCTTCAAAATATCTTCTTTTTTTCTTCGACAGAAGAAAGAAACTCAACATGAAGGTGAGTAAATTACAGAATTTTCATTTTTGGGTGAACTATCCCTTTAAACTGATACTCAATTGAACAACTCAACAAACTTCAGTAATTTTTACATATTCTTGTTTGTTTATTTTATGTTTTGGCAATTTTGATTGCGCTTTCATTCATCAACAGAAGCATCAGCACCATTTGACACATTTTACCATTGAATTTATTGGTGTAATTTTACAATAAGGTCCTGTTAGTTAATGTTAGTTAATGCATTAATTAACAATGACCGACATTGGTGAATCTTGCAGATTTTCGCCCCCATTTAGCAGATGCTTTTATCCAAAGCGTTAGTGACGGAAATGACTGATGTCGGACAAAAGCATTCAGTCATTTTCTCTTTCAAACAGTAAGAGTTCTTACTAATAGTATTTACTTGTGGTTGGTACATAACGGCTGTGTCTCAAAACCAGTGAACTCCTACTAACTACATGGGCATCTATCTTGACTAACATTTATATGTATTTTTGACGCAAAATTTTGATCCACAGCGCTTACAACAGCAACTGGTCACAGAGCCAACAATATTCATAATGCACAATGTCAGGTTTATTAGAAAGCTAGATTGCTACACTGTAAAAAAAACAAAATCTTAGTATCTTTGTCTTATTTTCCAGCACGAATATCTCAACATTCTTAAATCAAGATTTACTGGAGAAGCAAAATGACTTAAAATATTAGGTCTTGAATGCTGAAAAACGTTGAAAACAAGAACAAATATCTACCTGTGAGGTCAGAAAAATAAATGTAATTCAAAGGAAAAACAAGATTATTTTTTCAGCACCCTGGCAACCACCCCAAGTACCCAAGCTACCGCATAGCAACCACCCAGAGTATCCTAGAAACCACATAGCAACACCCTAACAACCACCCAGACTATCCTAGAAACTGCATAGCAAACAATTTATCTGAGAGACTTAAAACCTTCAAAATGAGCTTTTTCAAACTTAAAAACCTTCAAGTCATTTAAACTCCCTCTCACTATTTCACTGCAAACTTTCAGGTTCCCAAGCCAACATCAAAGTTTGTTTACATTTAATCATCTAGTTGTTCTTGTTTTAAGCATAAACTAACTTCATTTTGATTCATTTTTCAGAATATCTGCTTCTCCAGGAAATGTATCTTGATATGTTTAGATATTTGTGCTGGAAAACAAACCAGAAATACTGAGTAATAACTATATATATATATATATTTTTTTTTTTTTTTTTTTTTTTTTTTGCAGCTGATCACTCTGCACTGCAGGTGTAAAGTGAACCTAATCACGAATATTGCAAGTAATGAAATACGTTAAATATGTTGCTCAGCTAATATGCTCAGTATTAAGTGCAATTACACATTCTTATTCTTATGGTGCTTTTTAGTATTGAAAATCATCATTGTGTGTCATCTTGGAAGTGTTTTGCTAGGCTTGGCACAATGCATTTTAGACTTTATGCAATATGTTTCTTCTGATTTTGGCAAAGAATAAGTAGAGAAAGTAGTATGATTTCACTAGCTACAGTTTGAAACAGCCTTTGTATCCTTTTTATCAGGTCTTGAGACACAGCTACTTGAGGTGCTTGGCTAACATGAAAATATAGAAATGTATTTATATATTAAATTTAATCAGGGATTACTTCCAGTGCACAATATTGTTAAGCAATTTATATTTTCTCTTGCCACATTAACAGTGATGTTGTTCTACTTCTGCACTGAAAAACAAAATTGGTGTAGAAACTATTTTTTTATTTAGTAAATTTTTTATTTAGTAAATTTCACAAACAATTACAAAGGAAAGGCGTTGAAATAAACATGAAGTTATGAATTTGCAAGCCTGAAAAAGTTTTTTTGTTGTTGTTGTTGTAAATCGTGCTCCAATAATCTTTGGTTTATTTACAACTTACAACTACAAATAATGTAAACCGTGACTTGCAGCTTGTCTTTAGTAGAAACTGTGGTGAAATAAAGTTAATACATTAGACTGAATATTGTTCACATAAAATAGTCTTAGATCTGTTTATGCCTTCTCTGTATATCATCTCTCATTTTTTTAATAAATTATTTGTCCACATCATAACTGAATGAACATTTTACAAACAGTTTTTGGTACACGTTGTTGTCAGATTATTGCTGATTTGGTCTCTAAAATGGTTTGTCAGTGGATATACTGTATTATACAGTACTTATCCTCTGTATATTTTTGTCTTGTTTTCCAGTACAAATATCTTCTTACATTCTTAAATCAAGATACATTTACTTGAAAATCTATCAAAATGAGGTTTATGCTTAAAACAAGAACAAATATCTGTCAATGGGGTCAGAAAAATTGTTTTCCCTGAATTAAGTTTAGATTTCTGAGCCCATTGGCAGATATTTGTTCTTGTTTTTTAAGCATGAACTTACTTAATTTTGATGATTTTTATTTATTTTATTTTTTTCTTCAGTCATTTCTCTTCTCCAGTAAATGTATCTTGATTTAAGAATGTTTAGATATTATTTAGATAAAACAAGACAGAAACACTGAGGAAGAGCATCATTTATTCATTTTCTGTAAACAATTAAACATTTAGTCAAAACCTGCTGAATTACCTTGTATTTTCAGATGTGTTCGCAATTAAGGACAAACTGAAGAACGATGACAAGGTAGAACCTTGATTTTTACTGTGAAACTCTTGACAGGGACTCGACAACTCCTCGGTTTTGGCATTTACATTAATATGTAATGATTTACACATGGTCACTGGAGCACAACTGACCTTGACTTGAAGAAATAGTGGTGACAACTGTCGTTAGGTTTATTAAAGACTGTTGCAGGGTTTATATTGTTATTTTAGTTCCATATATACAGCGATAAAACAAACATTTACTAAAACCTAATTGGACTATTTACATATTACAATATAATAAGCCATGCTTGAAAGAAATGACCTCAGATCCCCCACAGGTTCATATCTAAACCAGTCTGAAAAGTATTGATGGTTTGCGGATCATAGATTTATGGTTTATAAGGTCAAAAAAGAGACAGTCCAAGTGGAAAAGCAGGCCTCACGCAGCTGTTTCTGAGTCACAACTCTTAAATTTATGTCTGCATCCGTCCTTCCCAAAATGCTGTGAAGTTTGTTACACATCTCTGAAGTGTCATTCAGTCTGGTTAGTTTACTGTACAGTGTGTCAGATGGTTTTCCACCTTAATCAGAACATCTGCTTGAGCTTCAGTTTTCCAGCACAAATATCTACACATTCTTAAATCAAGATACATTTACTGGAGAAGAGAAATGACTGAAGATGTTCATCAAAATGTATGCTTGACCCTCTGGTGTTCCTTGCGTGGTGGTCAAAAATGACCTCTTTTTTTCCCAATGAAATGAAGGTGTTAGTTTGATAATGCCTTTCATTTAATATTTTTTGGTATATTTTATGGTATTGATTTATATTTATTCAGTAGTTATAATCCATTTATTCACTTTTTGAGCATAGAGCTGAAAATGAAATTTGATTTAAACTGAAGTCTTTTTAACTTTCTGGTGCTGTTTGGTCATTTTTGGCCGAAAAATGTTACGTTTTGCTTTTCTTTTTTTTTTTTTTTTTACTTCATCAGAATGGTACGAAACTTTTGGCACTGGCTATGTGAACACACACACACAAAAAATCATGGACACGATTCGAAATGGTTAAATGGTCCTGAATAAAATAGTCACACTTGTATTGTTCAGGGTCAGAAATGAGCGCATTGGAAATTAATGGGTAGCAAATTTCATCTAGTGGAAGCGTTTGGTACTGCGCCCAAACAAAATCTTACTGAAAGCTCAACCTTAGATTTGGACAGAACTTGTTTAGATTTATGGCTGTTTTAGAGTAAAACATGTTTTGGAAAATATATATTTCATATCAAAATTGAAAATGGTATTTCTGTGCATTTTTCATAACAATAAATGTAAAAAAACTTTTTTTTAGTTTCACTTTTTAAAATGTTTTTCACTTTAGCAATAATCTGCCAAGCGTCGTCTTTAAAAAGAGACCAAACTGAAGTTTGTCCTCCGAAGAATTTAAGATTTATTAGAGTTTAATTTAGAAATTTAATTTTATGAAATGCTCAGAAAATGAATAAATGAATTATAATTACTGCATAAATATTATTTAGTACCATAAAATACTCTAAAAATACAACATATTAAATAAGTTGTTAGAAAAGTCATAAATCTAAACAAGTTCCAAATTTGAGGTTGATATCTCAAAAAATGAGCTTTCAGTCAGATTTTGTTTGGGCGCAGTACCAAACGCTTCCACTAGATGAAATTAATTTTTGACCATGCAAGTACAAGTGTGCTAATGGGGTCAGAATGTTTAGGTACTGGAAAACAAGATAAGAACATAATTTTTTGCAGAACTGGTCTGGTTTCTCTTTAGGATGCTTTTTGACCTGAAAAGAGTTTTGTTGGTAATCCTTCTGGATGGAAAGTTGGACATGTACATGAAAAGCATTTGAAGATTTGCGTCCACTCTTAACAGGCCTGATCAACTGTTTATGTGTCTCCTAAAGCTGAATGATCAAATACTTCCTTGAATCGACGTTCAAACAGACTGTATGAGTTTATAGCATCCATTTGCTTGATTCCATACAGATGTTGCTCAAACGTACTTCAAAGATCTCCTGGTCAGCAATGAAATGAAAGCTTTAGTACTCGCTTAGTCATTTGAAATAAATTGAGCATTGATATAAAATTCCTTTACAGTGGTCTGGGGATTCATCCATTTTCAGGCAAATCAAGCTTTTGTGATTGGATTTACAGGACTGGATGAACATCTGTATGTTAATGGTTTTGCAGAAACACATTCTTGATCGTGAGAGAAAAAAAATCACACCCTGAGAAAGAATGAAGGCCCGTTTTAAGAGAACTTGAATGATGTGATGTTCTTCCACAGTCTTGTTTTCCAGCACAAATATCTAAAGATTCATAAATCAAGATACATTTACTGGAGAAGCAAAATGACTGAAGATATTAAGACTTATTAATTGAGTTTGTGCTTAAAACAAGAACAAATATCTGCCAGTGGCGTCCGAAAAATAAACTTCAAGATTTTTTTGCCATCTTTACAGGGACATTTTGTCCATATAACACAGGGAATACCTGAACCACACAGTAAATGCATCTTGATATAAGAATGTTTTGATATTTGTACTCGAAAACAAGACAAAAATACTGAAGAAGACCATCATTTTTTGGAGTGCATTAATGCAACATCAGGATAGTTCCCATCTGTGTGTTTTATAGATCCTCAAAGATCTCATACAGTATTTTTATAGTAGAACTTCAAAGTAAAGCAGTTCAAAAGTGTCTTCAGCAAAACTGTTGACACCAAGAGACAGAGAACTAAACAGCTGAAGCAATAAGACCACACTGAGACAGAGAGCTTCATGATCAGACAGAGTGTGTGTGTGTGTGTGTTTGTGACGTATCAGGACTCAAATTTGTATAATGACATGGGTATTACAAGGAGAGCGTGATTTATGAGGACATTACCCCATGTCCCCATTTTTCAAAAGGCTTATAAATCATACAGAATGAGTTTTTGTTTTTGTTTTTTTGAGAAAGTAAAAATGTGTACAGTTTCCTGTGATGGGTAGGTTTAGGGGTAGGGGATAGAATATACAGTTTGTACAGTATAAAGATTATTTTGTCTATGGAAAGTCCCCATAAAACATGAAAATCCAACGTGTGTGTGCGTGTGTTTGTGTATCTACTTAACCATATATTTTTTTTTTGTACTTAGAAGTGAGATAAACCTGACAAAATCTCTTTTTGAGGATGTCCTCATTTGTAAAAACAGCACACCGCACAAATACTGAGGAAGAGCATCATTTCCTGCAGTGTGATTTCCATCATGAAGAGACAGAAGAACTGCAGCAGCTGGACTGAAGGAAGATGATTTACTGTGTGCAGGATAAAAGAGAAACGTAGCCTGAAGGCAGTGAGGTACCTCTTCACTCAAGTGTGATGATAAACCATGTTTCTGCCCTCAGAGAGCTGAAAATGAGAGAAACGCACTTCACCGGCTGATGCACAGCCTGAGTCTGACCGGCGGGAAAGAAACGCGGTTCCACGTGAGCCAGACGGATCCTGTCAGCAAATTGGTAAAAGTGGCCTACACCTTCACCCGAGGTCTGAGCAACACTTAAACAATCATAAACAGCTTCATCTCAAGCAAAATCATGCCAGATGTGAAACGTGTGTGTGTGTGAATGATCTTTTTCATTTGTTGAAACTGATGAACTTTGCAGCATTGACAGCTGATATTGAGCAGACCGTCTACTAATGACTGCTAGTTGACATGTAGTTACTTATAGTCTAGCCTCTAAAGTGGACTATTGAAATGAAGTGTCACCTGATATTATAGCCCATAACCACAAAATGCATTTGATTAAATCAGCCTTGGATCCTTGAATCCAGTCGTGTCTGTGCGGTCAGTGTTCTGCTCCACCTACACTGTTAAATCACACAGAAGAGGTTTAAATGGACAAACATCTCTTGTTTTATTGGTGAAGGTCTGTGTCCTGGTCAGTCGTCTCAGGTTTCTGTCAAATGCTGAGAGGATTAGACACACGTGCTTTTCATTTTCACATGAAAACATCACTGCGTCTCAGCATCCGCTCACGGCCAGTAGTATAAAATACACCAGCCTAGTTAGAAATGCTTTAGAAAAACTTCAGTGTGATTTTAGCCTCTTCTACGCAGCCTAAGGGGATATGCTGATGGAAAAATGATGAGATGGGAGGAAAAATGATATATTACTTGGCAAAACAATTGTGTTCCTCCAAAATGTGCATTAACTCGCAAAACGATTGCGTTTCTCTGAGAACAATTTGAATGTGTTGCTATGAGGTTGCTAGGGTGTTGCTATGCAGTTAAGCTGCTCTGAGTGTTTTTAGTGTGTGGCTGTACATTTGCCAGGGTGTTCTGGTTGATGGCTAAGGTGTTGCTATGCAGTTAAGCTGCTCTGGGTGTTTTAGTGTGTTACTATGCAGTTACTATGGTGTTCTGGGTGGTTGCTAGAGTGTTTCTATGCAGCTAAGATGCACTGGGTGTTTTAGTGTGTTATTATGAGGTTGCTATGGTGGAGTTATGCAGTTAAGCTGCTCTGAGTGTTTTTAGTGTGTGACTATGCGTTTGCCAGGGAGTTTTGGGTGGTTGCTAGGGTGTTGTTATGCATTTAAGCTGCTCTGAGTGTTTTTAGTGTGTGACTATGCTTTTGTCAGGGTGTTCTGGGTGGTTGCTAGGGTGTTGCTATGCAGTTAAGCTGCTGTGAGTGTTTTTGAGTGTGTTGCTATGCAGTTACTAGGGTGTTCTGAGTAGTTGCTAGGGTGCTGTTATGCAGTTAAGCTGTTCTGGGTGTTTTAGTGTGTTGCAATGAGGTTGTTAGGGTGTTGTTGTGCAGTTAGGCTGCTCTAAGTGTTTTTAGTGTGTGGCTATTCATTTGCCAGAGTGTTCTGGGTGGTTACTAGGGTGTTGTTATGCAGTTAAGCTGCTCTGAGTGTTTTTAGTGTGTGACTATGCGTTTTCCAGGGAGTTTTGGGTGGTTGCTAGGGTGTTGTTATGCATTTAAGCTGCTCTGAGTGTTTTTAGTGTGTGACTATGCTTTTGTCAGGGTGTTCTGGGTGGTTGCTAGGGTGTTGCTATGCAGTTAAGCTGCTGTGAGTGTTTTTGAGTGTGTTGCTATGCAGTTACTAGGGTGTTCTGAGTAGTTGCTAGGGTGCTGCTATGCAGTTAAGCTGTTCTGGGTGTTTTAGTGTGTTGCAATAAGGTTGTTAGGGTGTTGTTGTGCAGTTAGGCTGCTCTAAGTGTTTTTAGTGTGTGGCTATTCATTTGCCAGAGTGTTCTGGGTGGTTACTAGGGTGTTGTTATGCAGTTAAGCTGCTCTGAGTGTTTTTAGTGTGTGACTATGCGTTTTCCAGGGAGTTTTGGGTGGTTGCTAGGGTGTTGTTATGCATTTAAGCTGCTCTGAGTGTTTTTAGTGTGTGACTATGCTTTTGTCAGGGTGTTCTGGGTGGTTGCTAGGGTGTTGCTATGCAGTTAAGCTGCTGTGAGTGTTTTTGAGTGTGTTGCTATGCAGTTACTAGGGTGTTCTGAGTAGTTGCTAGGGTGCTGTTATGCAGTTAAGCTGTTCTGGGTGTTTTAGTGTGTTGCAATGAGGTTGTTAGGGTGTTGTTGTGCAGTTAGGCTGCTCTAAGTGTTTTTAGTGTGTGGCTATTCATTTGCCAGAGTGTTCTGGGTGGTTACTAGGGTGTTGTTATGCAGTTAAGCTGCTCTGAGTGTTTTTAGTGTGTGACTATGCGTTTGCCAGGGAGTTTTGGGTGGTTGCTAGGGTGTTGTTATGCATTTAAGCTGCTCTGAGTGTTTTTTAGTGTGTGACTATGCGTTTGCCAGGGTGATCTGGGTGGTTGCTAGGGTGTTGTTATGCAGTTAAGCTGCTCTGAGTGTTTTTAGTGTGTGGCTATACATTTGCCAGGGTGTTCTGGGTGGTCGTTAGAGTGTTTCTATGCAGTTAAGCTGCTCTGGGTGTTTTAGTGTGTTACTATGCAGTTACTATGGTGTTCTGGGTGGTTGCTAGGGTGTTTCTATGCAGTTAAGCTGTTCTGGGTGTTTTAGTGTGTTGCTATGAAGTTGTTAGGGTGTTGTTGTGCAGTTAGGCTGCTCTAAGTGTTTTTAGTGTGTGGCTGTGCTTTTGCCAGGGTGTTCTGGGTGGTTGCTAGAGTGTTGCTATGTAGTTAAGCTGCTCTGTGTTCTAAAGTGTTGTTATGCGGTTACCAGGGTGTTCTGGGTGGTTGCTAGGGTGTTACTATGCAGTTAAGCTGTTCTGGGTGTCTTTAAGTGTTGCAATGTGGTTGCCAAGATGTTCTGGGTTGTTGCTATGGAGTTGCTAAGTGTTTTCTCATATTTGGTGTTGAAAAGTTCTGCATCCTCGTGTCTCAGTGGTCTCAGCATCTTCTGGTCTGTATGTGTGGTTCGGGTTCATCCTTCAATGTGTGCATTTTTCAGCCGTTTTCTAGTGCAAAAAATGAATCTGATCACTTGGTAAACTGCACACTTTCCTCAACAACACACATGATTTGGGGAATCATTCACATCCTGAACACAAAAACACTGTTTGCACTCAACTTTAGTACTTAGTGCTAGAGTTTTCAGCAGGCGTTTTGGCATCTCTGTTGTCTTGAGAGAGAATAGCTTTGTATTTGTGTTTGCCACAAGCCGTATTCTCTCTAATTCTCTCCAGATGGACCTTCATGTCTTGTGCATCTGTAGGGTTTGTTCAAATGTTCAAACAGGGTGTTTATCCAATGAGATGATGAAGACCCAAGAAAATCATCAAGAAAGATGGATGTAGTCTTGAGTAAAGCTGGATGAATCTAAACAATAAAATGAAATAAATAAAAAATCTAAGTGAATATTGATATATGTTGAATATACAGGTGCTGGTCATATAATTAGAATATCATAAAAAAGTTGATTTATTTCACTAATTGAATAAAAAAGTGAAATGTGTATATTATATTCATTCATTACACACTGACTGATATATTTCAAATGTTTATTTCTTTTAATTTTGATGATTATAACTGACAACTAAGGAAAATCCCAAATTCAGCATCTCAGAAAATTAGAATATTACTTAAGACCAATACAAAGAAAGGATTTTTAGAAATCTTGGCCAACTGAAAAGTATGAATATGAAAAGTATGAGCATGTACAGCACTCAATACTTAGTTGGGGCTCCTTTTGCCTGAATTACTGCAGCAATGCGGCATGGCATGGAGTCGATCAGTCTGTGGCACTGCTCAGGTGTTATAAGAGCCCAGGTTGCTCTGATAGTGGCCTTCAGCTCTTCTGCATTGTTGGGTCTGGCATATCGCATCTTCCTCTTCACAATACCCCATAGATTTTCTATGGGTTTGCTGGCCAATTAAGAACAGGGATACCATGGTCCTTAAACCAGGTACTGGTAGCTTTGGCACTGTGTGCAGGTGCCAAGTCCTGTTGGAAAATGAATCTGCATCTCCATAAAGTTGGTCAGCAGCAAGAAGCATGAAGTGCTCTAAAACTTCCTGGTATACGGCTGCGTTGACCTTGGACCTCAGAAAACACAGTGGACCAACACCAGCAGATGACATGGCACCCCAAACCCCAAAGCAATGTGGATTGTGTGCCTCTCCTCTCTTCCTCCAGACTCTGGGACCCTGATTTCCAAAGGAAATGCAAAATTTACTTTCATCAGAGAACATAACTTTGGACCACTCAGCAGCAGTCCAGTCCTTTTTGTCTTTAGCCCAGGCGAGACGCTTCTGTTGTTCAAGAGTGGCTTGACACAAGGAATGCGACAGCTGAAACCCATGTCTTGCATACGTCTGTGCGTAGTGGTTCTTGAAGCACTGACTCCAGCTGCAGTCCACTCTTTGTGAATCTCCCCCACATTTTTGAATGGGTTTTGTTTCACAATCCTCTCCAGGGTGCGGTTATCCTTATTGCTTGTACACTTTTTTCTACCACATCTTTTCCTTCCCTTCACCTCTCTATTAATGTGCTTGGACACAGAGCTCTGTGAACAGCCAGCCTCTTTTGCAATGACCTTTTGTGTCTTGCCCTCCTTGTGCAAGGTGTCAATGGTCGTCTTTTGGACAACTGTCAAGTCAGCAGTCTTCCCCATGATTGTGTAGCCTACAGAACTAGACTGAGAGACCATTTAAAGGCCTTTGCAGGTGTTTTGAGTTAATTAGCTGATTAGAGTGTGGCACCAGGTGTCTTCAATATTGAACCTTTTCACAATATTCTAATTTTCTGAGATACTGAATTTGGGATTTTCCTTAGTTGTCAGTTATAATCATCAAAATTAAAAGAAATAAACATTTGAAATATATCAGTCTGTGTGTAATGAAAGTTTCACTTTTTGAATGGAATTAGTGAAATAAATCAACTTTTTGATGATATTCTAATTATATGACCAGCACCTTTATTGATATAAATCACCACAGAAATGTGCAGAACATAATTTTTCTCAGCTGAAAGTGTTTCTTTTTGACACGGCGGTCTAATAAAACCAGTTCTGAAACAGCAGCAGGTAATGTTTATGACCATGATGAGGTTTTGATCCTTAAAGAATAGACACCTTAGAAAACATGCATTATCGTGTTTTTATATCTCGACTTCAGTGTTGTTTTTCCTTGAAGGTAACGAGCTAATTCACTGCAAAAAAAAATTCTTCCTCAGTATTTCTGTCTTGTTTTCCAGCACAAATATCTAAACATTCTTAAATCAAGATACATTTACTGGAGAAGAGAAATGTCTGAAGATATTAAGAGTATTATTAAAAAATTTATATAAAAAATTTTTACGCTTAAAACAAGAACAAATATCTGCCAATGGGGTCAGAAAAATAAACTTAATTCAAAGGGAAAACAATATTATTCGTAGTAATGTTTTGGTTTTAGACTCCTTTGATGTCTGTCAGTAATGAACCTGGTTGGAAACAGCAGCTCAGATGTTCTGCTGAACATCTTCTTTTGATTTCCAGAGAAGAACGACACTCATGCAGGCTTGAAACAACATGAAGGTGAGTAAATAATGATTGGGTGAACTAGTCTTTTAATGGCCTGACACATCAGTTGAAGTTTGAGACAGCTGGTTTAACTGAGGGAAGTTTGAGTTCTTTATATACACTGTCCTAAAGACATGATGATAGGATGGATGGATGGATGGATGGATGGATGGATGGTCAGCTGGTTGAGTTTTCCCAGAGGTCAACAGTCAAAGGTCAACAGTGAAGGGCTGGAGGAGCCAAATTCTCCTTTGTAATTTACTGGCGGTTTGAAACACAAAATCAGTGGACACTTTTCACATTTTCATGGTTCTTACAAGCAAAAGTTGTCATGTTTCCATCCAAAGTTGCGAATTTAACTTATGCGCAAAATTGAAATATTGTGTAAAACATTGGCGAATAAAGGGCTTTTCCATTTCCATGTGTTCAAGAGAACAAAATCGTCACTTCCTGGGAAATTGGCACAAAATTGGTTCCCAAACTGTAGCTCTTTTTCCCTCCATCATAAATAAGTTCGGATGCTGGTGTTTGGGAACACATTCGTGTGAGACGCTTCTGGTGGAATTAAACCAAATGACAGACGTTTCAGAACCACCAAACCAACATTTGAGATACTGTGATGTGATTGGTCCGCTGGTTAGTCCAGTTATCCAATCACAGCCTCTGCTGAGCCAAAGTCACCTGAGATTTGTGTTGCTCATCGAGGGGTTAATTCGGTAAATGTTTCCACTGTAGTTTATGCACGTCGTCTTATTGGATAAAAAAATGATCCACCTCAACTGAGTGGTGTTTCCTTCCAGTGTTTTTTATGCAATATCCCAAAAGGCTGTGCTGCTACTACAGCATTTCCTTCAAAGAGACTCAAAATATTTGCTCTGGCAAACAGCTTCATCAAAAGTTCAGCAGTATGGAAGTGATATTGTGTTTGATTGAATTACACATTACGTTTCTGTTGTAAATTCTTTTGAAATGGAGAGCAAAGCAGATGTTCATGCATGTCATGGAAAATATTCTAGTAAACACTGAATTCTTCTTGCAGATTTTAATTTCAAGAGAGGGTCTCATTTCAAGCAAGTTCCTGAAATCCTTTAGAGGAACCAAATGTTCTCGTGTTTTCAGGAAAAGCCATCTGCTCACTTTTGTTCATCGCTGCTGATTGTTGGCCGGCTGTCGAAAGTAAACGACACAAACAACTTTATTCAGCAGCACTACACCTCAAGATAATAAAGTCAGTGAAATCACAAAATAAAGATGTCTTCTGATACCTATGGAAGCTTGTTTGTTAATATTATATAAAGGTAAACTATGTAACCACAAGCCATCTAGTGATTAAAAACCGCATGCATTTTGCAGAAGAGCATTGTTTTGGCTGTGCTTCGGCAATGCGTGCCTCATAAAACATTCACTACAAGGCTTAAGAGATATAACGAGTTTAGATGGAAAGGATCTCAAGCTGACTAGCTGAAGACGTTAATGTAGCTTTACACATTAATAGACATGGTACACTGTAAAAAAAAAAAACATAAAAGATTGTTGTTTTAACTTAAAGTGTTCGTGCTGCCTTAAAACTTTAAGTGCAGTCAACTTGAAATATGAAGTTGTACTAAGTGACAATTTGAATTGATTAAACTTAAAATTTTTAAGGCAGCATCTCGACATACTACGATTTGGGACTCTAATTCTAGTATCTAATTCACACTAATTCTAATTCTACTATTTAGGACGGATAGTATGTGAATTAAGACGTCAGTGCCACTGAAACAGTTGATGTATTTGAGTATTTTTCCTTCTATGGATGTTATTTTTCTAATTCACATCTTGTGTAAGTCCTGTCTGTCTGTAGAAACAAAATATCAAAGACATTTTCAGCTCCCCGCATTTTAATAGGCAACCATTTTACAGCAAATGAAAAGAGAAAACCCTAAGTCAACTTCAAAAGACTCACAATTCATTACAGAAGAACATTTTGTATTTGTTCAATGTGTGCTTAAGCTTATTTGCTTCAACAATCAAACGATAAAAGATGAATTTCAGAAATGACTCGACTCAAAGGATCAACTTCATGAACACATTGGGAATCTAATGACTCATAAAGGCCAGTAAAACTCAAAACTGTTTTAAATTCTTTTATTCTGAAATTATAGTGGCATCAGACTGAGGTGCTCGGTAACAAGATTTTGGTAACAAGGTGTTTTCTGAACAGATTGTGGACTGAAACATTGCTCTATTGCTGTCGAATCAACTATAATATGATAAACCTGACATTAATGGCACTTAAGATCCAAACAAACTGCGGTTTGTCACTTTCTGTGTCAGTCGTATGTCTTTATGTTTAAGTGGGCAGTTCTTGAACAGAATAAGTTTAATTGAAAACTAGTGTTTATAATGTTAATCAAACGTTTTTCTAAGAGACTAGATGCAAATCAGAGCTGCATTGTCATATAAAGGCAGTTATAAATGGCTGAATGTATGGAGCAAAAGAGCAACAATTCAATAAACAAATAGATGTTAGAAAAAAAACTGATTTGAATTCAGTATGCAAATAATTCTTACTAAAAATTGTAAAAATGTAGAGATACACTACCAGTCAAAAGGCTGGAATAATTAGAGGCCAAGCACCGAAGGTACTATAGCCCCTATTATAATTTAGTTTTCTTAATATTTTTCCCCAATGGGAATCTATGGCAGCCATATGACCCATAAATAGGAAAATGATGAAAATTGGCACACTTGAAGTGATTGTAATGAAAAGTAATCTGACCAGCTTTGGGGTCTCTAGGACCAACTCTATAGCGCCACCACAAGTTCAAAAATTCATATTTGAAACGGCTATAACTTTTGAACCATGAAAAGTGCACCTAATTCCTCTCTTCATGCTGATCACATTTTTGCTGCTCGAGAATCATTTCTGATTATTATCAATATTGAAAACAGTTGTGCTGCTTCATATTTTTGTGGAAACCATCATAAACTACCATTCAAAAGTATGGGGACAGTAAGACATGAAAGACATTTATAACGTCACAAAAGATTTTATTTCAAATAAATGCTGTTCTTTTGCACGTTCTATTCATCAAAGAATCATGAAAAATTAAATGTATCGGGGTTTCCACAAAAATATGAACAGAACAAAAATGTTTGTTGAGCAGCAAATCATCATATCAGAATGATTTGTGAAGGATCATGTGACACTGAAGACTGGAGTAATGATGCTGAAAATTCAGGAATAAATTACACTTTACTATATATTCACATTGGAATAATATTTCACAATGTTTACTGTATTTTTGATCAAATAAATGCAGCCTTGATTAGCAGAAGAGACTTTCAAAAACATTAAAGTCTCAATTACTCCAACCTTTTGACCGCTAGTGTACTTAAACTGGAATATCTGAGCTTACTTCTGATTCTCTACAGAGGAGTTTCTGCCTGAGTAACTGCAGAAGCAGACCATCCAAAGATTGTAGTGACCAAAAATTGACATCTTCACCCTTTATTCAAATATTATTATAGATTTTGTAGTCATATTGTGTAGCTGTGCTTGGATTTGATTGTTTTATTTGTGATAATAACACAATGAAACATGACAAATTGTGTGACATAATTTTTATCCAGAAGAAATTATGAACACATGCAAGAACAAAAGAGAAACAATGGAATATTAACTGTTGTAATCAATGTCAGCTTTTTGTTTCTTATTTTGTTCATTTTTATAAATCACTTTTGGCCACTATTGTATATCTGTCACAATTATTTGTAACAATCTAATAAATAGGAATTTCTTTTTATTATAATAATAATAATACTATTACAGTAAATTGCAGTAATCATGTCCCAGATTATTACAATAATAATAAAAAGTTATCTTATGGCAGAATCTCTCATTTTTTCCCCCCATTAAGTTTCTCTAAAACACTTTTACACGGATGTCTCCCTCTGCTGGACGCGCCAAATTCATCAAGTCGTTCATTGAAATAATTCAAATGTATCAGTGTGATTTTGATCAAACAGGATTTAATGTTTTAAAAACTTAAACAACAAAACAGAATTCTTCCACTGATTTCAAATACTGACAAAAGAAAATAAATATGATTTCCCTCTTTAAAAAAAATGAGTGACACTTTACAATAAGGTTCTATCAGTTAACATGAACTAACAATGAGAAATCTATTAATATTGGTTAATGTTAGTTAATAGAAATGTTAGTTCACAGTGCATTAACTTTTGATTTAAAAACATGAGTAACTGTTGAAATTAAGATTAATTAAGGCAACAAATGAAACCATATTGTAAAGCGTCACCAAAATGTTAAATATTTAATGCAAATATGTCTGGACAAGAATTTAATGAGTTGGAAACACCTTAAGGTTCCATTTTGTGACATTACTTAACTATATTGGTTGACATGAACTAATTTAAGTTACTGTAACACTTGTCTTGCTCAGTGTTAGTTTAAAGCATTAAGTAATGTTATCTAATGGGACCTTGTTGTAGTGTCAGCAGAAAATGTTTAATATTTAATGTAAAAAAAATGTCAGGACAAATATTACAATTTTTTAAATATTTTACCCAGTACTTTCAGACATGTTCTGCACAGCAGGATCGATTCTCTTTATATTAAATCAAAGCCATACAGTTCCCTTCTTCTGAAGCAGTAATATCATCAGCACTTCACTCTCTGGTTTCTGAAGTGTTTGTTTCTGAGCAGGAGCAGAAGGGGAAGGTCCCGCAGCAGGGCTGCAGCCACGGCTTCCACAGGACGTTTCTCCACGTCAGCTGTTTCTCCACCGGCGTCAGAGTTTTGCGGTGGTCCGTCACGGCCCGTCCCACGCGCTCCAGCACCTCCGCGAACCGCGGCTCCGTCTCCGGTGAGAGCTGACGGCTCTCTGACGGGTCCCTGCTGAGCTCGAACACCAGCGGCGGGTCGTGGTACGTCACCGAGTCCCCGTGACACATGCACACCTTGGTGTCGTAACAGCCGACGGCTCCCGCGGGAGAAAAGTTCGGTGTGAAGAAATGGACCTTGAAGATGGATTCACCTGAGGAGGGCATGTTTCATCTTTAATAATTCATTTTAATAATCAACACTATCATTTTGATGTCTTTCACAGTATGTGGGTAATCTAGTGTCTCGTTCAGACAGAGATGATTTTTTGAGTGTGTGTGTGTGTGTGTGTGTGTGACGTCACTCACTGTCGTGCGGATGCCAGCGCACAGCGTTCAGATACATGCCGCAGTAATGGAACATGAACTCGTGCTCCGAGCGGTTGGTTTTGCCCTCTAACAGCGGCATCAGGTCATGACCGTCCAGGATCCTCAGGGCACACACAAACATGAATGACGTCACGCAGGTGGTGAGTAATAACTTCTTTAAACGAATCCGTTTGAGATCGAACTAATGCTACATTTTTCGCTATAAACTATGGACGTGGCACCAGAGGACTACACAAGTTTACGATGCAGTTTGCGAATGTTCGTTTGAACGATGGTCTCAGGAAACACCAATTCGCTGAACTATGTTATGCTTTTGGGAAACGCACCCCTGTGTGGTTGTGAGGCTGCAGCTAGAGTATTTTGGGTGGTTGCTAAAGTGTTGCCAGGTAGTTGGTAAGAAGATGCTAGGGTGCTCAGGGTTGTTGCTAGGGTGATGCTAGAGTGTTCCAGGTGGTCAAGTCAAGTCATCTTCATTTATATAGCGCTTTTCACAATACATATTGCTTCAAAGCAGCTTCAGTGACTATAGGAAAATTCTTATCGAGCTAAAGTAGAAAGTTCTAGGTGGTTGATAAAGTGTTGCTAGGTGGTTACTACATGGTTACTAGGGTGTCCTGGTGGTTGCTAGGGTGATGCAAGGGTGTTCTGTGTGTTTTGCTAAAATGATTCTAGGTTGTTGCAAAGGTATTCAGGGTGGTTGCTAGGGTGTTGCTATGGTGTTCTATAAATAAAGGTGGCAGGACTTCTGGGTGGTTGCTAAAGTGTTGCTAGGGTAATGCTAGAGTGTTCTGTGTGGTTGCTAAAGTGTTGCTAGGGTGTTCTAGGTGGTTGCTAAAGTGTTGCTAGGGTGTTCTATAAATAAAGGTGACTTGACTTCTGGGTGGTTGCTAAAGTGTTGCTAGGGTAGTTGCTAGGGTAATCCTAGAAAGTTCTAGGTGGTTGCTAAAGTGGTGCTAGGGTGCTCTATAAGTAAAGGTGACTTGACTTCTGGGTGGTTGCTACATGGTTACTAGGGTGTCTTGGTGGTTGCTAGGGTGATGCAAATTTTGCTAGGTTGTTGCTAAGTTGTTCAGGCTGGTTGCTAGGTGTTGCTATGGTAATGCTAGAGTGTTCTGTGTGGTTGCTAAAGTGTTGCTAGGGTGTTCTAGGTGGTTGCTAAAGTGTTGCTAGGGTGTTCTATAAATAAAGGTGACTTGACTTCTGGGTGGTTGCTAAAGTGTTGCTAGGGTGTTCTAGGTGGTTGCTAAAGTGTTGCTAGGGTGTTCTATAAGTAAAGGTGACTTGACTTCTGGGTGGTTGCTACATGGTTACTAGGGTGTCTTGGTGGTTGCTAGGGTGATGCAAATTTTGCTAGGTTGTTGCTAAGTTGTTCAGGGTGGTTGCTAGGTGTTGCTATGGTAATGCTAGAATGTTCTAGGTGGTTGCTAAAGTGTTGTTAGGGTGTTTTGGGTAGTTACTAAAGTGTTGCTAGGGTATACTATAAATAAAGGTGACGACTTCTGGGTGGTTGCTAAAGTGTTGCTAGGGTGTTCTATAAATAAAGGTGGCTAGACTTCTGGGTGGTTGCTAGAGTGTTTAGGGTAGTTGCTAGGGTAATGCTAGAGTGTTCTATGTGGTTGCTAAAGTGTTGCTAGGGTGTTCTATAAATAAAGGTGGCAGGACTTCTGGGTGGTTGCTAAAGTGTTGCTAGGTGGTTGCTAGGGTAATGCTAGAGTGTTCTGTGTGGTTGCTAAAGTGTTGCTGGGGTAGTTGCTAGGGTAGTCCTAGAAAGTTCTAGGTGGTTGCTAAAGTGTTGCTAGGTGGTTGCTAGGGTAATGCTAGAGTGTTCTGTGTGGTTGCTAAAGTGTTGCTAGGGTGTTCTATAAGTAAAGGTGACTTGAATTCTAGGTGATTACTAAAGTGTTGCTTGGTGGTTGCTATATGGTTACTAGGGTGTCCTGATGGTTGCTAGAGTGATACAAGGGTGTTCTGGGTGGTTGCAAGGCAGATGCTAGGCTATAATAATATAATCTGTATTATCTACAAAGGATAAGTGTGTATGGCTGTCTGACCTACAGTAATATAGCGTTGAGTGTTGTACCTGTCCTCTGGCAGTGCTCCCCCGGCGAGCTTCACCACTGTGGGAAAAACATCCATCAGACTTGTTGGTTCCGATACCCGTCGACCTGCAGTGAGACGCCCGGGCCAGTGGAATATTCCCGGCACTCGGATTCCTCCCTCCCAGCCGCCCATGGCTTTACCACCTAAGCATAAGAGGGTCAGTAAAAACACAAAATCATACACTGTATTTGCCTGTTTTTTTGTTCTTTCAAAGCTTGACTGAGCACTATTTGCCCTTATGGCATTTGTGAAGAGCAGCGTGAACATTCCTTCAAACGTCTGCTTTTGCGTTTCACAGGTTCATACAGGTGTGGAGCGACATTAGGTTGAGTAAATGATGACAGGATGATAATTCCATCTGAGTGTTTGTACCTCGATAGATTCCATTCCAGCCTCCTCTCTGAGCGTCTTCGATGTGGCCGCCATGGTCAGATGTGAAGTACATCAAGGTTTTCTCCGACAGGCCGAACCTTTCGATGGTCTTCATCATTCTACCTGTGACCAAACATGTGATCTTTAGTCTGAGTCACATTCAGACCTCGATGCAATTGAGATTTTTATGTTACATTAACTGCTACATTGTTACATTTAATTCATGAGAAGAAAAGAAGAGAAAGAAGTTCTATTTTGCATGATTTTTTTAAAAGATTGTTTTGCATTGTGGTATTGAATCATAACTAAGTAATTTACGGAAAACAAATCTCATTTTTATTACTGTAATAAAAATTATATTAAATATAAAAATATAAAGTATTAATATTGCAGTAATAAAAAATCTGATGTTTGCACTGTGGTAAATTAATTAGTTATAATTAAATACCATAATGCAAAATAATCATGTATAGATGGTTGCTAGGGTGTTCTGGATGGTTGCTAGGGTGATGCTAGAGTTTTCTAGGTTATAACTATAATGCTGCTAAGTAGTTGCTAGGGTGTTCTGAATAGTTGCTAGGGTGATGCTAAAGTGTTCTGGGTTATGGTTGTTGCTATAGTGTTGATAGGTGTTTGTTAGGGTTTTTTTCTGGATGGTTGCTAGGGTGATGCAATAGTTTTCTGGTTTGTTACTATAGCGCTGCTAGGTGGTTGCTATAGTTTTCTGGTTTGTTACTATAGTGCTGCTAGGTGGTTGCTAGGGTGTTCTGGATAGTTGCTATGGTGATGCTAGAGTGTTCTAGGTTGTTGGTATAGTGTTGCTAGGTGGTTGCTAGAGTGTTCTGATAGTTGCTAGGGCATTGCTAGGATGATGCTAGTGTGTTCTGGGTTGTTGCTATAGTGCTGCTATGTGGTTGTTTGGGTATTCTGTGTGGTTGCTAGGGTGATGCTACAGTTTTCTGGGCTGTTACTATAGTACTGCTAGGTGGTTGCAAGGGTGATCTAGATGGTTGCTAGGGTGATGCAAGAGTGTTCTGGGTAGTTTCTAGGGCATCGCTAGGGTGATGCTAGTGTGTTCTGGGTTGTTGCTATAGTGCTGCTATGTGGTTGTTAGGGCATTCTGTGTGGTTGCTAGGGTGATGCTACAGTTTTCTGGGCTGTTACTATAGTGCTGCTAGGTGGTTGCAAGGGTGATCTAGATGGTTGCTAGGGTGATGCTAGAGTGTTCTGGGTTGTTGCTATAGTGCTGCTATGTGGTTGCTAGGGTATTATGTGTGGTTGCTAGGGTGATGCTACAGTTTTCTGGGCTGTTACTATAGTGCTGCTAGGTGGTTGCAAGGGTGATCTAGATGGTTGCTAGGGTGATGCAAGAGTGTTCTGGGTAGTTACTAGGGCATCACTAGGGTGATGCTAGAGTGTTCTGGGTTGTTGCTATAGTGCTGCTATGTGGTTGTTAGGGTATTCTGTGTGGTTGCTAGGGTGATGCTACAGTTTTCTGGGCTGTTACTATAGTGCTGCTAGGTGGTTGCAAGGGTGATCTAGATGGTTGCTAGGGTGATGCTAGAGTGTTCTGGGTTGTTGCTATAGTGCTGCTATGTGGTTGCTAGGGTATTATGTGTGGTTGCTAGGGTGATGCTACAGTTTTCTGGGCTGTTACTATAGTGCTGCTAGGTGGTTGCAAGGGTGATCTAGATGGTTGCTAGGGTGATGCAAGAGTGTTCTGGGTAGTTGCTAGGGCATCGCTAGGGTGATGCTAGAGTGTTCTGGGTTGTTGCTATAGTGTTGCTATGTGGTTGCTAGGGTGTTCTGTGTGGTTGCTAGGACGTTGCCAGGGTGATGCTAGAGTGTTCTGGGTGCTAGGGGGTTGCTAGTTTAATTCAAGATATGATTCTTTCTTTCTTGGTGGATTTGTCTATTTAGAATGACATTTTACAGTAGCAGTAAAACATCTCATAATTTGTGAACAAATCAAAGGCTCTGGTCTGTTGTACTGTCCACCAATCACGTTAGAGCATCCAGCTGTAGACACGCCCATTGTGACCAACAATACAGCACAGTCAGCACGATGCTGGAAAGAAATCCAAAACTTACCAACCATCCAGTCCGCTTCTTCAACGTTGTCCCCATACAGCCCATGTTTGCTCTTTCCGGCGAAGCCCTCGGACACGAAAAGGGGCGTGTGCACATGTGCCAGTGACAGGAAGAGCAGGAAGGGCCCGTCTCTGTGTCTGACATCATAAAATCACATGATGAACAGAAACCAAAGAAGTTTCCCATCACAGGCCCAAGAAACAGCCCATAATCGTAAGCATCTGGACAGGTTTAATGTTTTCTGCATTGCCACAATATTAAGCAAGCATGCATGCAGCGGAGCATTAAAGCTTCCTGCTCACGGGGAATCTCAGCAAACACGTGCAGACCATATATCAGCACAAATTCAAAAGAAACAAATAAGAAATTATATTTACAGGAAAAACATTGTGTGGCATTTAAATAGAACAATTTAATTCACAGAAAACAAATCCAATTTTAATTACTGTAATAAAAAAGATAATTAAATTGTAAAGTACTTCATAATTTAACTACTTTGCAGTCATTTTGCACTGTGGTAAATTAATTAGTTGTAATTAAATGACTCGATGCAAAACTATCTTATATATAGGTGGTTGTTAGGGTATTCCGGGTGGTTGCTAAAGTGTTACTAGGGAGTTCAGGATGGTTGCTAGGGCATTGCTAGGATTATATTCGGGTATTCTGGGTGGTTCCTAAAGTGTTGCTAGGGTGTTCTGGGTGGTTGCTAAAGTGTTGCCAGGGTGTTCTGGGTGGTTGCTAAGGCATTGCTAGGATGATATTGGTGTTCTGTGTGGTTGCTAGGGCATTTATAGGATGACATTAGGGTGTTCTGGGTGGTAGCTAAAGTGTTGCTAGGGTGTTCTGGGTGGTTGCTAAAGTGTTGCTAGGGTGTTCTGGGTGGTTGCTAGGGCATTGATAGGATGATATTAGGGTGTTCTGGGTGGTTGCTAAAGTGTTGCTAGGGTGTTCTGGATGGTTGCTGGGACATTGCTAGGATGATATTAGGGTGTTCTGGGTGGTTGCTATAGTGTTGCTATGTGGTTGCTAGGGTGTTCTGTATGGTTGCTAGGGCGTTGCCAGGGTGATGCTAGAGTGTTCTGGGTGCTAGGGGGTTGCTAGTTTGATTCAAGATATGATTCTTTCTTTCTTGGTGGATTTGTTGCTAGGATGATACTATGATGTTCTGGGTGGTTGCTAGGATGATATTATGATGTTCTAGGTGGTTGCTAGGGTGTTGCTAGTGTGATATTAGGGTGTTCTGTGTTGCTAGCCCCCCCCCCCCCCCCCCCAAAAAAAAAAATACAGTGGGTACGGAAAGTATTCAGACCCCCTTAAATTTTTCACTCTTTGTTATATTGCAGCCATTTGCTAAAATCATTTAAGTTCATTTTTTTCCTCATTAATGTACACACAGCACCCCATATTGACAGAAAAACACAGAATTGTTAACATTTTTGCAGATTTATTAAAAAAGAAAAACTGAAATATCACATGGTCCTAAGTATTCAGACCCTTTGCTCAGTATTTAGTAGAAGCACCCTTTTGATCTAATACAGCCATGAGTCTTTTTGGGAAAGATGCAACAAGTTTTTCACACCTGGATTTGGGGATCCTCTGCCATTCCTCCTTGCAGATCCTCTCCAGTTCTGTCAGGTTGGATGGTAAACGTTGGTGGACAGCCATTTTTAGGTCTCTCCAGAGATGCTCAATTGGGTTTAAGTCAGGGCTCTGGCTGGGCCATTCAAGAACAGTCACAGAGTTGTTGTGAAGCCACTCCTTCGTTATTTTAGCTGTGTGCTTAGGGTCATTGTCTTGTTGGAAGGTAAACCTTCGGCCCAGTCTGAGGTCCTGAGCACTCTGGAGAAGGTTTTCGTCCAGGATATCCCTGTACTTGGCCGCATTCATCTTTCCCTCGATTGCAACCAGTCATCCTGTCCCTGCAGCTGAAAAACACCCCCACAGCATGATGCTGCCACCACCATGCTTCACTGTTGGGACTGTACTGGACAGGTGATGAGCAGTGCCTGGTTTTCTCCACACATACCGCTCAGAATTAAGGCCAAAAAGTTCTATCTTGGTCTCATCAGACCAGAGAATCTTATTTCTCACCATCTTGGAGTCCTTCAGGTGTTTTTTAGCAAACTCCATGCGGGCTTTCATGTGTCTTGCACTGAGGAGAGGCTTCCGTCGGGCCGCTCTGCCATAAAGCCCCGACTGGTGGAGGGCTGCAGTGATGGTTGACTTTCTACAACTTTCTCCCATCTCCCGACTGCATCTCTGGAGCTCAGCCACAGTGATCTTTGGGTTCTTCTTTACCTCTCTCACCAAGGCTCTTCTCCCCAGATAGCTCAGTTTGGCCGGACGGCCAGCTCTAGGAAGGGCTCTGGTCGCCCCAAACGTCTTCCATTTAAGGATTATGGAGGCCACTGTGCTCTTAGGAACCTTAAGTGCAGCAGAAATGTTTTTGTAACCATGGCCAGATCTGTGCCTTGCCACAATTCTGTCTCTGAGCTCTTCAGGCAGTTCCTTTGACCTCATGATTCTCATTTGCTCTGACATGCACTGTGAGCTGTAAGGTCTTATATAGACAGGTGTGTGGCTTTCCTAATCAAGTCCAATCAGTATAATCAGACACAATTGGACTCAAATGAAGGTACAGAACCATCTCAAGGATGATCAGAAGAAATGGACAGCACCCGAGTTAAATATATGAGGGTCACAGCAAAGGGTCTGAATACTTAGGACCATGTGATATTTCAGTTTTTCTTTTTTAATAAATCTGCAAAAATGTCAACAATTCTGTGTTTTTCTGTCAATATGGGGTGCTGTGTGTACATTAATGAGGAAAAAAATGAACTTAAATGATTTTAGCAAATGGCTGCAATATAACAAAGAGTGAAAAATTTAAGGGGGTCTGAATACTTTCCGTACCCACTATATATGTATATACATGGTTAGTATTTGTTAATTTTGTATTAATATTTATCATTAATATTTAATGATAATCTATATTTCTGCATTTTTTTTTTTTTTTTTACCATTGAAAGTAATAATGATTACAAACAAAACTTAAAATGACACATTTTCATTCATGAGAATTTGGCTGGAAAATGTCTTGTCCTGATTTTATTATAATTTAAAACAAGAATATAATTTCTTACTTTATTTATTTATTTATATATTGACGTTGGGCTGAAACGTGATCTGAACATGTTTGCGTGTGATTCGATGTTAATCATAAATGAGTCACTGTCTCTTCCTCAAGCCTTTTGAACAAACATGCTAAAGATTGACACGTTCGGTCATTAGTGAATGACTGCGGTTAAACTGCTCTCACGGAGCCTGACGCACATCCCACCTCTCCACGAACCGCTCCGCCTCACGTATGAGCCGTGTGTTCAGCGTTTCTGGATTCATGGGCTGCTCCACCACCTCGCCGTTCCTCATGATGATGCAGTTCCAGGTCCTCAGGAGTTCAAAGGGCACGAACCACACAGAAAAGCTCAGCAGAAACAGAATGGCCAGAGACATCACGAGTGCCAGATGGACCTGCAGCAGCCCGATGGCCCGGACCAATAGCAGCGTGAGAAACGCGAGCGCCACCAGCCCAGAAATCTGCCACAGCATTTCCTGCAGGTCCACCAGGACATCTTTACCTTCTCCAGGCTTGCAGTCACTGAAGTAGGTGAAGGGCAGCCCGTAAAAGAAATCAAAGCCGTGATTGTTGGGATGGTGGCAGTGATCGTTCCTGCTCTCACAATTCACACCCAAATGCCACTTACCTGCAGAGTGAACACAGCGTAAATACAGTTTAACCTGTGAACCATCACCCCTCATTTTGAACACACTTCAATAAAGCATTCAATCGACGATTGTATTAATTACATCATTACACCAGTAGGCAGGGCCGGCCCAAGCTTTTATGGGGCCCTAAAGGCCCCGATATACTTCAAACGAATTCGAAGAATGAACTGATGTGACGTCATTTCAAACAAAATCAGGCCAAAACGAAGTTCGTTTTGTCTTCTTTTTGGAAGTTCGAAACGGCTTGCCAAAGCGAACTTTCAGGAAAAGTTCGCTCCGGCTGCAAAACACCTTCGTACTACCATTGGTCAGTGACGATAACGTGATAGTAGGTGTGCGCCAAGGCTCCGCCTTCACTCGCGTGGAACGCGTCTCATTTCGTGAGTTCGTTGAGGTAAGAGCTCCGCGGGTGAAAACATGAACACACTGGATAGCCGCTTTATAGTACAAAATGAAGTTGTGCTTCTGATAAAATGAAGCACTGACACCGTTTTTCATGTCTGATACTGTAAAGCTGCTTGATTTTAAGCAATCTATTGAATAAAGTGCTATATAAATAAAGTGACTGGAGTGCTAATGTGCAGAGCTCGTGCTAACATACCCGTGATTAGACGCTTTTCTTATGCTTTCTATTAAAAACACGCTTGCCGTTTTCTCATTTTTGTTGTGTTTATTTTGTTACTAAGAAGAAAGTGCACGGCACATATTTACATTTTCATCTAAACGCCGCTCTCAGCAGTGTGGCCGGCGTCAGACGTTCGTTTACAGTATATCGCTGGTCAAGTATTTCGAACGTAGTTTTACTCCTAAAAGTATATCGGGGCCTTAAGCAGGCGCCAGAACTGCAACTGATAAAATAAGCGCTGTAAAAATCAAGCTGTCGTTTAATTTGCTCTTGGAGGCCCCCTGGAGGCAGCGGCCGCTTAGTTCGCTTATAGGCCGGCTCTGCCAGTAGGTGGCGACAAGTGACTGTTAAAAAATGTATTTGTCATCGAATCATTCATTAAAGAGATTCGTTCTAAAACACTGATTCATCTTGATCTCTGTTTGAAACAAAACATCATGATTCTCAACTTATCTAGAATCGTGCAGCTCTAAAATGTACTGAATTTTATAAATACTTTTAAAATAATTTGGCATTTGAAAACAGGTCTCATCGCATCCGCTTGTCGGAGAAAGTGTTAACAGCTGTACGAACTGACGGCGATATCTATGGACTTTTAAGGTAATCAGCTTGTTATTTTTATTGTTGCTGTTTTATTGCACCCAATATTCTAATGTTAGTGAAAAATAAGAACTTTTAGATATCTAAAATTTTTATTTGATAGCCAATTTTAATCTATGCATACAGTTTTTTTTCTTTATGCATTATTTTTATGCATATTATAATTTATGAAGATCTTTACGACTGATTCACCCCTATACTAGTATGTATTTAGTGTCTTACCCACAATGCCGGTGCTGTAACCCTGCTTTTGCAGAAGTTTAGCGAAGGTGGTTTCATTAGGTGGAAGTCCTCCTGATCCAGCGAGGAAAAGAATCACCTGCACTCGGCCGGTGCTGCCCAGACCTTCACATCAACACAGATACAGACACGTTACCGTATCACACCAATAAACCCTATCAGACCAATAAACCACCCATTCTGAGATGAACTCATCAGCTGAGTGCTGTGGTTTATCGGCCTAGATGACTGACATAAAAGATCCAAAAGGCCCGTTCACACCAAGGACGATAACTAGAACCATAATGATAAAGATATAGTTCTAAATATAAAAGAGTCCACACCACAACTATAACAGCACAGAGGAACGATATCGTTGGATTCACTTTCAGAATGATTTTTTCCGGCTGATGAACGATAAAAACATTGACAGACGATGTCAATATGACATTCACAACTAATTTTTCTTCTATTACATGACGTATTTCGGAGTCAAACCGGATAAAGGACGGGTTTTTGGTTCCTCACCGGCACGTAGAGCGTAGCGGCCCGTCATGAAGGCGGTTCTGCTGGGAGTGCAGAGAGGCGCAGCGGAGATATGCTGGGTCAGTTTCACTCCGTCTGCGGCCAGACGATCTATGTTTGGAGTCCTTCAAACACATGACAACAACTATCAGAGAAAGACATTTACAGATTAATGCAGTAGATGAAAACACAGCTTCTAATGTTTCAAACCTACACTGCAATAAATGATGCTCTTGTTTTCCAGTACAAACATCAAAACATTCTTAAATCAAGATCCATTTACTGTTGGAGCAAAATGACTGAAGATATTAACTGAAAAAAAATCAAAAGTGAGTTTCTGCTTAAAACAAGAACAAATATCTGCCAATTGGGGTCAGAAAAATTATCGCTTTCCTTTAAATTAAGATTATTTTTCTGACTCCACTGGCAGATATTTGTTCTTGTTTTAAGTTATTTTTCAATAACAGGATTTAATATCTTCAGTCATTTCTCTTCTCCAGTAAATGTATCTTGATTTAATAATGTTTAGATATTTGTGCTGGAAAACAAGACAGAAACACTGAAAAAGAACATTTTTGCAGTGCATATGTTGTTATTATTATTATTATTATTATTTTTAGGAGAAACAGAAGATTATATGAATAATCTTCATAGACTGTCAAGCTCTAAAAGGACAGAATTGTCGCATGAAAACTCTATTTAGAGTGAGATTTTTGGTTATTTACAGTAAAAACTTCTTTCTGCAACTGGCATCTTAGAGCCAATCGCATCAAACTAGAGCTGCACGATTCTAGATAAATTGAGAATCACGATTTTATGTTTTAAACAGAGATCACAAATCTCCAACGATTCTGAACAGACAAGATGTAAAAAAAAAAAAAAAAAAAAGGTTGAATGAATGATTCAATGACTCACTCAAATACTTCACTTGTTTCATTACTGGATGAATCGTTTTTTGAACGAATCTCTTGAATGAATGATTCAATGAGAAAAAAAATTTCAACAGTCACTTGTCGCCACCTACTGGTGTAACAATGTAATTAAAACAATCTTTATTTAAAGGGTCAAGCTACTTTCAAAAGGTTTTCCTCTATTTTCATCGCTACTGTAGACATCAGTGTTTATATCCGAACTATAAACTTTTATCCAGTACTTCTGTGATAATCTGAATTATTGTAAGACAGAAATAATGATACTGTCTGTGAATCTGTTTCATATCTATACATGACAACAGCTCTCCCTGGATCAGAACACAGATCGAAGAGACGAATCACTGTCAAGATCACATGGGTGACTGAATCGAGAATGACATCTTTCAACGATTAATCGTGCAGCTCTACATCAGACTATTCAGTGAGAAACATTTTGTTTTGTTCACACAAAGCATCACATGACTTCAGAATATTGCGTACGAGTATATTTTAATGGTGTTCCTGTAGCTCAAACACAAAAGTCATGGGTTCGATTCCCAGTGAACGCATGATCAAATGTATAATATGAACACAATGTAGGTCACTTTCGGATAAAAGCCAAATGCCAAGATTCTAAAAAGTCTCCTTAAGTATTCCAAGGACAAAATAACATCATATGGGTCTGAAACAACACGAGGGTGAGTAAACAATGACAGAATCTTAATTTTAAACACAATTATTCTTTTAATAAGTGCATCTTCATTTACCTGATGGTGTCATTTCCATAGCAGCCGATATCTCCAATGCCCAGATCATCCACCATCATCAGGACGAAGTTGGGTCTGGAATCATGATCTGCATTTGTGACACACAAGCTGGACTGGAATAGAACCAGAAAACCAGCAAGAAACCTGCAAAAGCACACCAGAGATTAGTTTCTCTGATCTCTGATCAATATGTGATATGACATCTGCAGATGCACCAAACCTCAAGCTCCTGTTTTCCATCGCTCCTCTAAACTGCAGGTGAGATGATTGACATGTTCAGATTGATCTGTCAGCAGAAAATACCCGGAAGAACTTTGACTTGTCAAATTCAGGTGTGCAGAATGCATGAAAACACACGATCACGGAAATGACAACAATCCCAGTTGTCTGAACATCAGCTGATTTAATCATTGATTTATTAACAGCTGGATCATAAAAAACAATCACAGGAGGGATCGATGCGCTTTATGCAATGCTGCTGACAGCTGCTTTCTTTACACATGTCAGCTCAGATTCTCTCTTTAGGCTTCTTTTATTCACTTACCTTCTCTTAAACAGTCAGTTTTCCTGATTCTCCACAGGATTTACTCCCTATCTCTCTCAGCAGACAAGATATTCCACATTCCCACTGCACTCGCCAAGCAGCACTTTTACCGTAAACACTCATATATAGACGCATGAGTCAATGAGCGAGCCAAGCAAACTCACTTTATTTGAAAATTATCAACTAATTTGAACAGAATATGCACAGGTAGTTCGGCACATGGCTGTGTGATTGTTATATTTGGTTGTTTTAATTTAAACGGAGTGTGTTAAAAGAGGGTGCGCTTACAGTCGACACTATACGGTAGATTCGAACAAAGAGCCTTTTACCAAAGTACCAAAGTCCCAAAGTCTTTGCTTGCTTTTACATCGCTCATTTTGTTTGCCAGGAAAATCTGCTTCTGCACAACTCAAACATTTATTTAAATGTGTGCGATAATTAAAAAATATTACATAATAATAATAATATTATGCATTATATCACAATTTAAATGATTGCTATTATTATTATTGATGATTATTTACATCGTGTTTATTATTATTAATATGAGCTTGTGGTGACTTACACGACATTATAGCTAAAATAATTAGTAATAATTCCTCTAAAGAAGTTTAATTGCTTTTAAAGTGGACATTTAATTTATTTGCTTTTTTTCTTTCTCTCTCTCTCTCTCTCTCTCTCTCTAAAACAATGATTGTAATAATATTATGCATTATACCACAATGTGAATTATTGGCACACAGATAGAGGACAGTCTGAAATGTTACCATAGCAAATTTGGAGTCTCTACCTCAAACCCTCTAGCGCCACCAACAGTTTCAGATTCACTCATGTTTATGCTCATAAGTTTTGACGTGTAAGTCCTAGAAACAAAATTTTTCTCTGAATCCATGGCTCATGCTGATTCCAGTGCACCCTATGACGTCATTTCCGTCATTTGAAATTGTTCCGACATTTTGAATTTTCAGAAAAACCTACTTTTTCGAACTCCTTCTAGAGCGTTTGCCAATTTACACGAAATGTGGTATGTAGCATCTACTCACATTCCAGGCAAAAAGTTGTTAAAAGATTTTTAATCTCTCGCGTCAACGAATTTGACAGCGAGCACGTAAAAATGGATTTGATGCTGCATTTTCGCAATGATTTGGTGTACTGACATATGTCATTAAAGGCATGACTTGGGGGTACATGCACAGTATCGTCACAGCGCCACCTACTGGTGCCGAGATGGCTATTTTTGCTTAGAACTTTTGAATGACTTGTCCTAAAATCATGAGGATGGTCTCCTTAAAAAGGTATGCCGAGTTGAACGCTATCCAATTTTCTTTGGTCGGCCATTTTTAATTTTATCATAAAATGCTGTGTTTTAGAAACTCACGAATGTATCGTTACGAAACTCGGTATGATTCACCGAGGCTATGTTCTGAGAGGACCTGTAAAGTGTTAGATCAGCACCTCCTAGTGGTCAAGAGATATAATGACATTTATGAAAATGCTTATAAGAAAAATTAAACATATTGTCATTTAAATTACATCATTAGATTTGTTAGCTTATGCCGAGTCATACGAAACCAAATTTGCCATATTCTACCATACTTGCTGTCCGCCATATTGAATTTTATTCAAAACCTACTTTTTCGAATTTGTACGAAATTTGGAATGTAGCATCTACAGACACTCATGACAAAAAGCTATTAAAATATTTCTGATAGACCCGACCGTTGTTTTATACCGCGTCAACAAATTTGACTGCGAGAACGCCAAAATGATTATGCGGCTGTATCTTTGCAAACGTTTTGTGTATTGACAGGAAACTTGGTACATGTCATCACAGGCATAACTTGAGGGTGCATGCAGAGTTTCGTTATAGCACCACCTAGCGCTCAGAAATTATAAACCATGTTATTATAAGTGATTTAACTGAACAGCTTTATCCTAACCTCATGATCACAATTATTCGGATTGACCCCCTAACTGATGCTTGCAGCTATATTTGCTATTATTATTTTTATATAGCTACAATAATACATAATTCCTCTAAGGTTAGGTGATTGACATTTAATTTATGTGCAGTTCTGGTTTGTGCCATTAAATCACTGTGTCATTGCATTACGAAACTGTGTGCAATTAACTGCGTACATAGTCATTTAAATGTAACCAACCCTTTATTCAAACTCAACACTTATTTACAGAATTTAAAAAACAAAAAAGAAAGAAAAAAATCCTATGAATTCTATTTGGTCAGACAACACAATTTCAAAGTGAATCATTCCACGGTGTGAGATTTGCTTGTTTAAGAATCAGCGGCAACAATTAGACATCAAACAAAACTGCGATTAATAACACAGTAACTAAATGACACTTTTTAAAGCAACAAAATGAAATGCCTTTCCCAAAAGGCTGTCAAATTACACATGCATACACGTACACACATCCCGTCCCATTCAAACTATGCGAAATTACATTCAAAACCAATTATTAACAGTCCTGTGTGCTAGTTCAGAACTGTAGTCGAAGCAGTAGGAGGATGATGATGATGTTATGAAGAAGGCTGCGTCAGGAACTCTAAGTGAATGTTTGCGCTGACTTTCTGCACTGTGAATGCATCTGTTTGTGAAGTTCACTCTGATTCTCAAGATGTGAGTAGTTACAATGTGCTGTTCCAATGTAAACCAGTTCACAGTAGCTTCATGGGAATTCACCGCCCGCAGACCTGCGTTCACTGCTCAAGTTAGGGTGAATTCAGGAGGGTGCTTAAAACTGCATATGAAAACAGAACAGAAACCAAAAACACAGTAAGCAGTTGACATCAGTATCATGTGACTTGGCATGGCATCACAAACCAACAGTACTGGAATTGTTTATTGTATAAAAGAGTTGATAAGTATTTATTTTGATGCCAAATTATGCATGATTATATTTGTTAGTTGTATTTATTTACTTGCTTTCTCCCTGCTGAGACCCTCCATTCCAAAATTACTTGTTTATGCCGCTATCTAATGCCATATAAGTAACAATATTCAGCGAAAAACATGTTTAAAGGTGAAAATAAGGCTGTGAATGGCTCACCCTGTGGTTCGCTCTGCGTGCTGTTCTCTTCTTTGGCGCTCTCTGGGTCACCTGAAGAGAAAGCATGTGTTCTCATTCAACTATTAACACATTAACTTCGGCTCAACCAAAATGCAAAACGTTGAGCCCACTGAGACCAATTAGAGAAACAGGTTGTGATTCTATTTAATGCTGCAGAAATGACTAAACTTCATGTGTGTAAATCACGAGTAACTATGATTCTATGCCACTGATTGACATCTGATTGTCTTCTAGAGAGCGTGAGCGGAGCCACAGACCTCTCTGGACCTTGAAGCACAGTTTCTTCTTCTGATAGGTGAAGTAGCCGGTTATGGCACCAACAGCTGCTACTGCAATCCCACAGACAACACCAACAACCGTACCGGATCCACTGTCTGGACAGAAGCACACAAGCCACGGATTCACAGAGGTGTCAGTATGCTGCTATATGGCTGCTCAAGTGTTCTGGGTGGTTGCTAGGGTGTTGCTTGGTAGTTGTTAGGGGGGTCTAGGTGGTTGCTAGGGCATTGCTAGGTCGTCATTATGGTGTTCTGGGTGGTTGCTAGGGTGTTGCTTGGTAGTTGTTAGGGGGGGTCTAGGTGGTTGCTAGGGCATTGCTAGGTCGTCATTATGGTGTCCTGGGTGGTTGCTAGGGTGTTGCTTGGTAGTTGTTAGGGGGGTCTAGGTGGTTGCTAGGGCATTGCTAGGTCGTCATTATGGTGTCCTGGGTGGTTGCTAGGGTGTTGCTTGGTAGTTGTTAGGGGGGTCTAGGTGGTTGCTAGGGCATTGCTAGGTCGTCATTATGGTGTCCTGGGTGGTTGCTAGGGTGTTGCTTGGTAGTTGTTAGGGGGGTCTAGGTGGTTGCTAGGGCATTGCTAGGTCGTCATTATGGTGTCCTGGGTGGTTGCTAGGGTGTTGCTTGGTAGTTGTTAGGGGGGTCTAGGTGGTTGCTAGGGCATTGCTAGGTCGTCATTATGGTGTTCTGGGTGGTTGCTAGGGTGTTGCTTGGTAGTTGTTAGGGGGGTCTAGGTGGTTGCTAGGGCATTGCTAGGTCGTCATTATGGTGTCCTGGGTGGTTGCTAGGGTGTTGCTTGGTAGTTGTTAGGGGGGTCTAGGTGGTTGCTAGGGCATTGCTAGGTCGTCATTATGGTGTCCTGGGTGGTTGCTAGGGTGTTGCTTGGTAGTTGTTAGGGGGGTCTAGGTGGTTGCTAGGGCAGTGCTAGGTCGTCATTGTGGTGTTCTGGGTAGTTGCTACGGCGTTGCTTGGTAGTTGTTAGGGGGGTTTAAGTGGTTGCTAGGGCAGTGCTAGGTAGTTATTAGTGTGTTCTAGGTAGTTGTTAGGAGATTCTGGGTGCTTGCTATGGCATTGCTAGGTCATCATTTTGTTGTTCTGGGTTGTTGCTAGGTAGTTGTTGGGGGAAGCTGGGTGGTTGCTAGGCCAATGCTAGTAGTCATTAAGGCGTTCTTAATGGTTGCTAGGGTGTTGCTAGATACTCATTAGGGGGTTCTGAGTGGTTACTAGGGCATTGGTATGTAGTAAGTAAATGGGTTCTGGATGGCTACTAGTGTGTTACTAGGTACTTGTTGGAGTTTCTGGGTGGTTGCTAGGGCTTTGTCATTAGGGGGTTATGGGTGGTTGCTAAAACATTGTTTGGTAGTTGTTAGGGGGGTCTAGGTGGTTGCTAAGGCATTGCCATGTCATCATTAGGGTGTTGTGGGTGGTTGCGAGGGCATTGCTAGGTAAATGTTTTAGAGGCTTCTAAGTGGTTCCTAGGGCATCGCTAGGTAGTTATTAGGGTGTTCTGGGTGGTTGTTAGGTAGTTGTTAGGGGACTCTGGATGGTTGCTAGGCCAATGCTAGGTAGTCATTAGTGTGTTCTGGGTGGTTTCTAGGGCGTTGTCATTAGGGTGTTCAAGGTGGTTGCTAGAGTGTTGTCATTAGGGTGTTCTGGGTGGTTGCCAGGCCATAGCTAGGAAGTTGTTATGATATTATGCATGGTTGATAGGGCATTGCTAGGTAGTCATTAGAGGATTTTGAGTGGTTGCTAGGACATTGCTATGTAGTTATAAGAGGGTTCTGTGTGGTTCCTAGGATGTTGTTAGGTAGCTGTTAGGAGATTCAGGGTGGTTGTTAGGGCATTGCTGGGTAGTCGTTAGGGGGGTTCTGGGTGGTTGCTAGGGAGTAGCTAGGTAGTCGTTAGGGGGTTCTTAATGGAAATTCACTGTTTTGCATGAGAAGAGTTCCCCCTCATGTCTCTGATCTTCTGTGGATATGGCTCAGGTTCCTCAATAAAAATAAATCTGTGGAATTTTTACTTATGGTGATTGTGACAAACCCCTTACTCTGAGCACTAGTTGACTTAACAAGCACTACTAATCACATGATCATCATCCACACGAGTTGATCATCTATAATACCTGCCGCTCCACCCAATCTAAGAAACACAAAAGATCTGCTCGTTCCTTCCTGCGTCATGTGTTCACTAAAGTCAGAACAAACACTGTGTTAGAGGAATAGTTGACAGAAGTTGTCTACTAATCAATGTTTTTAACCTGCATGAGAGTTTTATTACAAAGCTCTTTTCCAAAATCAGTTCTGTCAAGCTCAAAAACACTGAGCTTGACATTATATTTATAATATCAGTGGATAAGAAGTGACAAGAGATTCACATAATGATCCACTAGATGGCAGCATTAGAATACAGACATATGGAATCCTATTTAAAGTCATAAAAAGTCAAATGACATAAAATTCTAAATTATGACATACTAAGTTATGACATAAAACAATGTATTTTTATGTCATAACAACATAAAAATTACTTTTTAATCTTATAATTTTACCTTTTTTTGTCAATTTTGAATCCATTATTTCATTTTTTCCTCATAATTTCTACTTTTTTCCTCACAATTTTGACTTTTTATTTTACAATTTTGACTTTTTGTCTTATAATAATTACAATTATGTAAAATCATAATTAGGATTTACCAAAGAATGTTTTTATGTGGTGAAAATTGGCTTTAAATAGACAGTATTAACCAGTATTGCATGATTTGTCATATGGATCATATTGATATGCAATTTACATAACAAGCATAGAAAGAATTGATGGTGAAAATTGGGCACTGAACATTTTAGCGCAGAGGAACACTAGAAAATGCATTTTCACTTTAAAAGTTTTTAGTTTTCATACCTGGCAAAAATATCAAAGTTTCTGATATTTCCATGCTTCAGTGTGTATCACAGGCACTAATGCAGCAGTGGCTCTACCCACAATGCCCTGCTGCAGAGAAACATCAGTACACCCGTCACCGACGGTCCCTCCGGACGCCGCAGGAATCGACGGAGCGCAGCAAGAGCCGACACATGCAGTGACTGGAATGTTTGCGAGGGAAAAGTCCTCAAAGAGGCGACAGGCAAGACTGAACCTGATTTAAAGATGCTGCAGGAGATGAAAGTGCCGGCCGCAAAACAAAAGACGCTCAAGTGGAGTTCATTCACTCGGTGACACACAAGAACCACGAGAGGAAACGCGTGTTCCCAGATTATAAAGGCAAAACTGACTCCAAACCATTCAAACATTAAACATGAAACATGTTTGATCATATTAGTCAGAATCTCTCTGTTTTGTAAAGTCATAAGGATGATTCATAATTTAGACTTTTCTATTTCATAATTTACATTTTATGTCATAATTTTGTCTTTTTAATCTTGTCATTTCACGTTTTTAATCAGGTAATTTTGTCAATTTTGATTTTTCATCTCATAATTTCAACATGTCACTCAAATTTTCGATTTTCTTCAACCGTTAACTTCAACTGATAATTTCAACTTTCTTTTCATCATTTTGACGTTTTATGAATTTGATGTCATCATTTCACTTTATTAACCTCATAATTGGCATTTTATGTCATAATTTTGACTTTTCATCATTCATAATTTTAACATGTCACTCAAATGTACTATTTTCAGTCTTCCATGAAACATGCTAAATGATATTAGTCAGAATTTTGGTTTTATGATATCAATCCCCAAAAGGATGATTCATAATTTAGACTTTTCTATTTCATAATTTTACATTTTATGTCATAATTTTGTCTTTTTAATCTTGTCATTTCACTTTTTTAATCAGGTAATTTTGTCAATTTTGATTTTTCTTCTAATAATTTCAACATGTCGCTCAAAACCCATATTCTTTTCTTTCTCCCAAGAAACATGTTAAGATTATAACAGTTGGAATGTTATTGTTTCATAACATCAATTTTCAAATTGATAATTCATAATTTAGACTTTTTAATTCAGAATTATGACGTTTTTATGACTTTTATGTCATCATTTTGACTTTAAATCTTGTAATTTTACCTGTTTTATCTCATAATTGGCATTTTATGGCATAATTTTGACATTAATCTTGTAATTTCACTTTATTAACCTTATAATTGGCATTTGATGGCATAATTTTGACATTAATCTTGTAATTTCACTTTATTAAACTTATAATTGGCATTTTATGGCATAATTTTGACATTAATCTTGTAATTTCACTTTATTAAATTTATAATTGGCATTTTATGGCATAATTTTGACATTAATCTTGTAATTTCACTTTATTAAACTTATAATTGGCATTTTGTCATAATTTTTGTTTTATAACGTTAGTCCCTAAAAGGAAAATTTATAATTTAGACTTTTAATTACATAAGTATGTTTTTTTTTTTTCAACTTTTTTCATCATTTTTACTTTTTATAAATTTTATGTCATAATTTTGACATTAATCTAGTAATTTCACTTTATTAACCTTATAATTGGCATGTTATGTCATAATTTTGACATTAATCTAGTAATTTCACTTTATTAACCTTATAATTGGCATTTTATGTCATAATTTTGACATTAATCTAGTAATTTCACTTTATTAACCTTATAATTGGCATGTTATGTCATAATTTTGACATTAATCTTGTAATTTCACTTTATTAACCTTATAATTGGCATGTTATGTCATAATTTTGACATTAATCTTGTAATTTCACTTTATTAACCTTATAATTGGCATGTTATGTCATAATTTTGACATTAATCTTGTAATTTCACTTTATTAACCTTATAATTGGCATTTGATGGCATAATTTTGACATTAATCTTGTAATTTCACTTTATTAAACTTATAATTGGCATTTTATGGCATAATTTTGACATTAATCTTGTAATTTCACTTTATTAAATTTATAATTGGCATTTTATGGCATAATTTTGACATTAATCTTGTAATTTCACTTTATTAACCTTATAATTGGCATTTGATGGCATAATTTTGACATTAATCTTGTAATTTCACTTTATTAAATTTATAATTGGCATTTTATGGCATAATTTTGACATTAATCTTGTAATTTCACTTTATTAAACTTATAATTGGCATTTTGTCATAATTTTTGTTTTATAACGTTAGTCCCTAAAAGGAAAATTTATAATTTAGACTTTTAATTACATAAGTATGTTTTTTTTTTCCAACTTTTTTTTCATCATTTTTACTTTTTATAAATTTTATGTCATAATTTTGACATTAATCTAGTAATTTCACTTTATTAACCTTATAATTGGCATTTTATGTCATAATTTTGACATTAATCTAGTAATTTCACTTTATTAACCTTATAATTGGCATGTTATGTCATAATTTTGACATTAATCTTGTAATTTCACTTTATTAACCTTATAATTGGCATGTTATGTCATAATTTTGACATTAATCTTGTAATTTCACTTTATTAACCTTATAATTGGCATGTTATGTCATAATTTTGACATTAATCTTGTAATTTCACTTTATTAACCTTATAATTGGCATTTGATGGCATAATTTTGACATTAATCTTGTAATTTCACTTTATTAAACTTATAATTGGCATTTTATGGCATAATTTTGACATTAATCTTGTAATTTCACTTTATTAAATTTATAATTGGCATTTTATGGCATAATTTTGACATTAATCTTGTAATTTCACTTTATTAACCTTATAATTGGCATTTGATGGCATAATTTTGACATTAATCTTGTAATTTCACTTTATTAAATTTATAATTGGCATTTTATGGCATAATTTTGACATTAATCTTGTAATTTCACTTTATTAAACTTATAATTGGCATTTTGTCATAATTTTTGTTTTATAACGTTAGTCCCTAAAAGGAAAATTTATAATTTAGACTTTTAATTACATAAGTATGTTTTTTTTTTCCAACTTTTTTTTCATCATTTTTACTTTTTATAAATTTTATGTCATAATTTTGACATTAATCTAGTAATTTCACTTTATTAACCTTATAATTGGCATTTGATGGCATAATTTTGGCATTAATCTTGTAATTTCACTTTATTAAACTTATAATTGGCATTTTGTCATAATTTTTGTTTTATAACGTTAGTCCCTAAAAGGAAAATTTATAATTTAGACTTTTAATTACATAAGTATGTTTTTTTTTTTTTCAACTTTTTTCATCATTTTTACTTTTTATAAATTTTATGTCATAATTTTGACATTAATCTAGTAATTTCACTTTATTAACCTTATAATTGGCATTTTATGTCATAATTTTGACATTAATCTAGTAATTTCACTTTATTAACCTTATAATTGGCATTTTGTCATAATTTTTGTTTTATAACGTTAGTCCCTAAAAGGAAAATTTATAATTTAGACTTTTAATTACATAAGTATGTTTTTTTTTTCCAACTTTTTTTTTCATCATTTTTACTTTTTATAAATTTTGTCATAATTTTGACATTAATCTAGTAATTTCACTTTATTAACCTTATAATTGGCATTTTATGTCATAATTTTGACATTAATCTAGTAATTTCACTTTATTAACCTTATAATTGGCATTTGATGGCATAATTTTGGCATTAATCTTGTAATTTCACTTTATTAAACTTATAATTGGCATTTTGTCATAATTTTTGTTTTATAACGTTAGTCCCTAAAAGGAAAATTTATAATTTAGACTTTTAATTACATAAGTATGTTTTTTTTTTTTCAACTTTTTTCATCATTTTTACTTTTTATAAATTTTATGTCATAATTTTGACATTAATCTAGTAATTTCACTTTATTAACCTTATAATTGGCATTTTATGTCATAATTTTGACATTAATCTAGTAATTTCACTTTATTAACCTTATAATTGGCATTTTATGTCATAATTTTGACATTAATCTTGTAATTTCACTTTATTAAACTTATAATTGGCATTTTGTCATAATTTTTGTTTTATAACGTTAGTCCCTAAAAGGAAAATTTATAATTTAGACTTTTAATTTTAATGGCATAATTTTGACATTAATCTTGTAATTTCACTTTATTAACCTTATAATTGGCATTTTATGTCATAATTTTGACTTTTCATCATTCATAATTTTAACATGTCACTCAAATGTACTATTTTCAGTCTTCCATGAAACATGCTAAATGATATTGGTTTTATGATATCAATCCCCAAAAAGGATCCTTCATAATTAAGACGTTTTATTTCATAAGTATAATTTTTTGTTTTCATAATTATGACTATAGTTATAATATCAATTTTTTTTAAATCTCTTAATTCCATTTTTATATAATATTTGACATTTGATGTCATAATTTTCACTTTAATGTAAATTTCCATTTTTAAATCATATTCAGTTTTGTCATATTTTTGATTTCTTATCTTGACGTCACTCCAAACCCGTATTATTTTATTTCTTCCATTAATACATGTTAGATGATATTAGTCAGAATGTTTTATAAATGTCAGTATAGGATTTGATTTCAACATGTCGCTGCTATTGTTTTCTTTCTTTCCCCAGAGTGACACGGCTCCAGGTTTTACATCACTAGTTCCTGCATGTGTCATATGCAGACGTGACGTGTTTGTACAGCGTTTGTTCTGACTTTAGTGAACGAGCAGATCTTTTGGGTGGAGCAGCAGGTATTACAGATGATCAACTCATGCGGATGATGATCATTCATTGGTGGTGTTTAAGTCAAGCATCAGTGTCACTAGTGCTTAGCTTTAAGGATTCACTGAAATCATGAATGCAGACCTTAATCAGGGTAGAGCCATATTTAATGTGTGACAGGAATGAAAGCGAGGCTGTGATGGACAGAAATACAGTGTGTTACAGTGGATTGTAACGTCTTTCGTTTCATTTGCTGTGAAAATGATGTGATCTAGGACTTTTATACAGTGCTTGCTAGTAAACTCTTTCCCTCACAACCTCGTTTTCATTCAAAATGGCGTCTAACCAGACTCAGGTCTATAAGAATTACTAAGTGACCCTAAAAATGTTCACCTGCTGGACCATAAAACGGGTGAAAATAAAGGAGGAACCAGAATCTACAGACCGTAAGATCAGAGACACGAGGAAGAAACCACCCAGAAACCTTGAGCTCTGTGACTTTCACAAACATGTGTATTATATATATATATGATTGAATATAATTAAAAAATATTATACCTTTTGGCTCGGAAGCCGCTCCAGCGCTGCGAGCTGAAATAATAGAGAGAACAACGTGATTAAACACTTTTTGATTTTTGCCTTGTTTTCCTTACAATATTTGATTATTATTTACTTTTGTTTGTTTCTGGGAAAGAAGTTGTTTGCACACGGCAAAAAATGAGTTTTTTACTCTGTACAAATGTCGAAACATTCTTAAATCAAGATACTTTTACTGGAGAAGCAAAATGGCTTTCATGTTTTCTGAAAAAATCATTAAAATGAAGTAAGTTTATGCAGAAAAATCAACTTAATTCAAAGAGAATACAAGTTTATTAAAAATTATTCATTCATTGAAATGCTTATAATTTAGCATGATAAGGTTAAAGATAAAAACGCACACTGCAAAACACCAATAATGACAAAAAGTGCCGTACCTTTGCCGCTGTGTTTGTCTGCATCTCCCATTTCAATCTCTTCTGCGAGCAAAAATCTCTCATTAATTAATTAATTCTATACTGAACAAGCAAAATTCATGCTTTAAAAAATAGCCAGTTGTATTTATATATAATGGTGTTTCAAAGCAGCTTTGGCAAAAAATATTATACTGTGTGAATAACTGGTGTAACTGTGACCGTTTTGAATCACTAATCATCACTTTTAATTGACAGTTTTCACTCGTCAAACCAGGAGCAGCACGTAAATGAACTGTGTGAACTACGTGAAGGTAATCACGCACACTCGATTCTGTTTCCAGTTCAGTCACATGACGCTGAAGTCACACTCAGGACTAACGGATGTAGTTTCTGATAAGTGATAGAGAATGTAAGTACACAAACGCACTAAAGCTTTGTGATTATCGCTTACCTTTATCTTCGAGCGCAACAGAAAGGTCAAATTCTTCAGCATGAACTGGAGAAGCACAAAAGCGCATGTAAACAGGTTTTTTATGGTGTCAGACTCCATTACAGATCTACAACCTTTCATTACAAACCTTTCACCGCTACATCAATATCCACTGGTTTCTCTGGTACGACACTGGGTTCTGAGAACAAATACACACATTTGTGTTCTTGGTCAGTAGTCCAGAAAACACTTATTCCAGCGTTCAAGAGACACGGTACACCACGATTAATCATTTGATTATTTTATATTCACGACTATAATGCTTATTTAACCAATATGTACTTGAGTTTTAAATTCCTATTATTATAATTGTTAATATTATTATTGATAAATGTCATCAGACTCTAATTACTGCAATACAATAAATCAAACATTAGCAGCAATACAACAAATACTACCTTAATGTAAAAATACTTCAAAGTTTTTTTGTTTTTTTTTCATTACAGTTTGAGAATTTGTCTGCTTATTTGTCATTAAAATTAAATTTTTTTAATGCTAAATATATTATCATATTGTTTTCTTTTGATTATGTGACCCCATTTATATATTGTGATAATTATTTTCATGACATAATATTTTAAAAAGCTGTAACACTTTACAATATGGTTCATTTGTTAACATTAGTTAATGTATTAACTAACCATGAGCAATACATTTGTTATAATATTTATTAATCTTTGTTAATGTTAGTTAATAAAAAATTAGTTCAGTGCATTAACTAATGTTAACAAACACAACTCTTGATTTTAATAATGTATTAGTAAATACTGATATTAACTGAGATTAATAAATGCTATAGAAGTATTGTTCATTCTTAATTCATAATGAAACCTTACTGTAAAGTGTTACCAAAAACATAGCTTTTTTTCATTTTTTAATGCTAAATATAATATCATATTTTTTTTCTTTTGATTATGGAGTGACATGTGACCCCTATTTTTATATTGTGACATAATTTTCATGACAATTAAGCATGTTTTCCCTCCAAATTCTCATAATTGTATTTTTTACATTATGGTAGTATTTGTTGTACTGCCGTTAATGTTTGTCGATTTAAAATAATTATTGTATTTAAGTAATGTTCTTCACGAGATTTATCTCTTGTATATTTGTATTATAAAGTAAATAATGTGAACAGTGTTTATTTTCTAAAATAAGCTAAGTTTCTGTTGTGTTAAGTTTACCATGTTTACATTTGTTTCAGTTACAGAGAAAATGATCACAGATTCTCCGGAGAGAAACACACCTGCTTCAGCAGCATCTGTTTCACCAACATCTGTTTCAGCAGCATCTGTTTCAGCAGCATCTGTTTCAGCAGCATCTGCTTCACCTGCGTCTGCTTCACCTGCGTCTGCTTCACCTGCAGACGAGACACATGCAAAACCCTCAGTTAACCTGTACTCTGTTTCAAAACCTTGCTGTCTATCCTCTAATGCCGCATCGCAACTGAAATTGCACTAATACGCATCTTCTGAAAGAGTACAGATCAAAACACAGGTGAAGAAGAAGCAGAAACAAGCGATAGAAGCATTGCTGACGCACATAAATGACACGGTCATCAAACAGCACATAAATCAAAACTGCCCAACGTTACTGAATGAAACGTTGAACCCATGAAGAAGAAACGACTGAAGTGAAGTCAATGCTGGTTACAAACATTCTTCAAAATATCTTCTTTTGTGTTCAGCAGAACAAGATTACTCATACGGGTTTGGGTTAGTAAATGATGACAGAATTATCATTTTTGGGTGAACTATCTCTTTAAATGACTGTAAAAAGTGTCCTATGGAAGATTGTTTCCGCCACGGAATAAAAATAAGGTAATTGTGACTTTTTATCTCACAATGGACTATATGCACGGTTACTTCCTGGTTGTCGTTAAGCCAGCTCGGGCATTTCCGGTGAACTGTTCATTCTGTACTCGCTATACATCGACACAAAACCATCAATCGTTGACTTTTTAATGTTGTATTCATATTTTAATGCAGTTAGCACATTTACCTAATTTGCCAATAAACCCGTTTTATTGATTGCAATAAAGACGAAGATATCGGGACCGTTTAAAAACGCTGATGAACGCACTTCAAATGTTATTATTAATGTGATGACCACAAACATTACTTGTTCATCCTTCTGAGATTGTCCCCATTGTAAAACCGAACGTTTCAACATGTAGGAAATTCAACATTTGATAGAAAACACTTATTTAAAAATAATAATTACCACTTTAACAGTAGGTGGCGACAGAGTAGCATTTATTTGCGCATATATTTCCTCTAATCGTTTTTCACTTCGTTTTTGACTAAATATTAAACATTATAAAATAACTAGGTTTAAAAATACATTTTGTCAATGTGAAGTACTTACAAAATCTGATGAAAAACAATAACTTTTCTTGAGAATGAATTAAGCTGTCAGTCAGCGCAGCACAAGATCAATGATTTTGTAAAAAACCACAATTTATTCAATGAATCAAACTAAAGTGCACAATAAATATTTAATTTTTGACGCTTTTTTATACATGAAAGTGTAAAAACTGATGGTCGAATTGAATTTAGCCGAGGAGGAACAATGACGTACGTCTTTATTTATTTATTTTTTATGCTGTCTTACGTTTGAATAACTAAATTAATGCTATGCCTGACTATTTAAGTGACTATATTCTGATTATAAACTAAGTATCACACTACTGATGCAAATGACATCTCACTGGAAGTTTTCGAGCTGGCTTATATTAATGCGGAAGTTTTAAAGAACGCCTCGTGCATATAGCCCATTCTGAGGGGGAAAAAAAAGGCAGAAATAAGCTTCATAAGACACAAAACTGTATCCATTTTTATTAGATTTCTTTGAATCTGGTCAAAATGCGATATGTAATTATGATGCCCTAAAATTCTGCCAGTGCCTACATAGCTAGGTTTTGGATCAGAGTAAATTCATTGTACAAAGAGCAGACTGAGTCCTCATGCCTATTTTATTATTCCCAGCATTCTCACACAAAAGCATTCAGACAGGAAATATTCTTAAAGATGCATGACGTTTCCTTGTTACCTTTGTCTTGCGCTGGTTCCTCTGCTACTTCACCTGTAGCTTCCTCTAGCGTGATTTCTGACGAAGAGAAACAGATCTTTTTAGATGTAGTCAAAACAGTCAAAACCGGCGAACAAGTCAAAGGTCCGTCAGGGTTCCCACTCTTTTTCAGCGATCATTTTCCAGGACATTTTCAATTTTACAACAATGGGAATAAAAGACTGGGATTACGCCCTAAAGTAATATATTGCTCTCTAAGTCTTTAAAAGGTGTAGCTACAGTTTAATGCCATGACTTAACTATAAAATCAGTTTTTAATATGAGCTCTTAATCATATGGAAGATTGTTTCCACTAACAGACTAACAAATAAAAAAAAGGTAATTGTGACTTACTTTTTACATAATTGTGATTTGATATTCGCAATTGCAAGATATAAAGTCAGAATTGCACGATAGAAACTCGCAATCGCAAGTTTATATCTCACAATTCTAAGAAAAGAAGAATTGCAAGTGCCAGAAAAAAGTCATAATGCGCGATATAAATTTTGAGCTTATATCACAATTATGTACACATCTATTTTTTTGGCAATACGTTTTGGAAGATCATTATCTTTGCAAGGTGGACTTTTCAGGATAAGAGATGGACTAAAAATAAGGGGTTGGACAAGAGGATGTGGTGAGTCATTCTCAATTTGTCTGTCTATAAATCTGTCTTCTTGTATTTTACTACAATTCAGTATGTGACTCATTTTTTAGGATTCTTTACCTGACCTAAGTCTCTGAGATCCTGACACTTTGCACTTCTGGAGGTAGGTTTCAGTTCTGGAAAATGGTGGCGCTGGAGACTGAAGGGTCCCTGATGGTTTCACACTTAATTCTTCACCTTAATTCTTAATTCTTTTGCAGTTAACATGTGTCTTTTCCTCTAAACCTGCATTTCGCTGTCCATTGGTCATGCCTTAACTGCAATTTCTAGTATTTTATTAGTATTGCATCCTTCTCATGAGCATTTAATAATCTTTGACTTTTCAGTCTGAGATAAATCTCTTTTTGGCTCATTTTATCTGTAAAAGAAAACTCTTTGTTCTCGACTAAAGAAAAACCCAAGAACTTTACAGGACATTTTACATTTTCTCTAATTTTTCACGTGTTTTCCAAGACTGGAAAATTTGCCATCAATTTTCCGGGTTTTCCAGGACGAGCGGGAACCCTGTCTGTACTGATAAGGACGGGAAAACAATAATAAATGCTTTTCTGACTTCATATTTCTGTTGTTTTCCAGCACAAATATCTAAATATTCTTAAGATACATTTACTGGAGAAGCAAAATGTCTGAAGATGATTAAAAAAAAAAAAAAAAAAATCATCAAAATGAAGTGAGTTTACACTTAAAATAAAAATAATAAAAAATATCTTAATTTAAATGGAAAACCCTTTTTTGACTCCATTGGCATATATTTGTTCTTGTTTTTTCAGAAAGCAAGACTTAATATCTCAAATCATTTCTCTTCTCCAGTAAATGTATCTTGATTTAAGAATGTGTAGATATTTGTGCTGGAAAACAAGACAGTGTACATGCATGAGAACCATATGTCAAAGTTGTTGTCTAGGTATATTTATCGAAATCAGACTTTTTTAATATTTTAAGAGTGATGTAACCATATTTATATAACATTACAGTAATGTGATGACTCTGTTAGAGTTTAACTGTGGCCATAAAAAGTTAATAAAATATACTGTTTCTATGTAACAAAAACAAAGCAAAGTTTATATACAACGTCAAATTGTGGCTTTGTAAAGATCAAACTGTGAGATAAAGAAGAACAAAAAGTCTTTGTTTAACCTTGTTCAGTAAGTTCAGTCTCTACAGCAGGTGGATCATCTTCTGAAAACCAAAGCAGGCACATTTTCAACATCCGTAAAATAGTCTTAAAACAGCATTTTACACATGTACGGTCCAAAATATAATATAAACTTTCTGCTAATATGACAAGAAAGTGGCCTGCCAACATGTTTTATCTGCTTCACCTTCATCTAGTGTAGAAGAACAATGAACAAACACTGATCAATACAATATATTTGTATTAAAACAGGCGAATTTAGGATTTATGTATTTGAATTGCATATAAAATGTCCATTCATTTGCATTAGACAGTTTTAACATAAGTATATGCATTATAACTGCCCCTGTTATGCTATTTTAAAGGTTCCTAATTTCGTTTTGGAGTCTCCTATAATAGGTTTCAATGCATACAAGGTCAAGAAACATTTCTCATTATATCCAGCTAACAGTGTCTGAAACTGTTCGTTTAAGGATTCGGTTTGTCTAAACCCCGCCCTTTTCTGAGAGCATACTCTGCTCTGATTGGTCAGATCTTTAAAACGTTGCAGATCTTTTACATTCAGAAACAGCTCTATTACACACTACATGAAAGGGAATATTCGAAAAAGCATAATTTTTAAGTTACTTTTAGGAAGAAAAAAAAAAAAAAAACACCCCGTCATTATAAGCTTGGGGAAAAAAACGAAATAAGGATGAGTTTGGGAAGAAAAGGTCCCAAATACCTTTTTGGGAAAGCAATTTGAGAATGCCACAAAGTTTAGACTGCCAAAGGACTAGCCACAAGTGTCAAAATAACACACAAACTTTGAGCAAGAGCTAGTGAAAAGACATTTAGTGTGAAGTGTCATATTTCTACCTGCTTCAGCAGGAGCTTCTTCCTTAACAGGTTCCTCTGCAGCTGATGAAGGCAAAATGAGTGAAATGAGTCAGATGCATATGTTTATTTGGAGTACGTCTGGGTGCAGCATTGTTTAATTTGATAACATCAGTCCTCGAGGATTGTTCTGTGCGAACGAGGTGATTGTCCGACTCCAACGATTCACAGTGTTTCACGAGCACCATATTAAACATTGCATCTGCTTTTTTCAGCTACTGACTCTGACCGAAATGGCAAAAAAATGTAATAGTCAAAACCACATTATTATTACAGGCTTCCCAGCCCGATGAATTTCTATGACTTTTCCAGTGCTTCATGATTACAGGATATTTTAAAATCATTTTATAAAGACTGCACTCAGACAGAGCAGCTTCTAACGATGAAATATTTTAAGACTAGAACGCATTATCTTTGAGAAATTTACATAATTTTTTTCATGATTCTTCTAGGCTTTCCGGAAGAGTGTCCAAAAGTGACGTCCGGCCTAGGAAAATTCACATCTTCACCCATATCTTTGCCAAGTTTAGTCTTTTGGTCTTCCCTTATATATTTTATAAGTATATAAAATATTTCCCTCATATTTTAATGGTTTAATCGAACTTGTAGGGTCATTAAAAACAAGTATCCCCTTCCGGACGTCACTTTTGGACACTACTGTACAGTCAAATCACAAATTATTCAGACATTTTTTATAGTTTTGCTATATTTTTACTAGTGGACACTATAGTTCATTTATGTAAGTGAGGATAGCAAAATAAAGTAAACTCTTCATACAGTGGACAAAACTTTGGAACCAAAAATTATTCAGACACTTTTCATATTTTATCACCATTTTTCTTTAAACTATAGTGAATAAACTGTATTAATGTATGAAATGTTCAAGGTATCTGAATACATTTTGGTTTGACTGCATAAACAGGTTTTATATGACTCATTTTAATGTTCATATTGCTATTGTCTGTTGTTTGTGGCGTATATTTTCCCTTTATTTACCTGCTGGTGTTACTGCATCACCAGTCGCTGGCAGCTCGTCCTCGGCAGCATCTGAGAAAACACGCACACGTCCGAGCTAAAAACCTTTTCATACATCACAGATTTTGTTTTGTACAGGACAAATGTGAGTGAATAAGAGCATTTTCACTACATTAGTATTGGAAAGCTGTACCTGACTCAGGGTCTGTCTGTTCAGCTTCAGTCTCTGTTAAAACACAATATTTCATGGTGTATTATCATACAGATCGCTCTGACTCTGTGATGCTGATGAATACGGACTCTATATGAATGCATTTGACTAACAAACTTTATTACCTGGCAGAATATTCAATGCAAATATTTCCTGGACATTGACGTCTTTTATCAAACTGCATATTGCATTAAGCCAGTTGAAGTTGTGCATCACAGTGATTTTACCACAGTAAAGAAGGGCTGTTTGCATCGGGCCTAAGTATTCGTGTACTGTTATCATTTTTATTAATATTTTAAATGAGCTTTTATTTTTATATTTTCAGTTCTTAATTATTAGTAATTTTGTCATTTTAATTACGTTCTATTTAGGTTTACTTTATTTTGATTTCAGTTTTAGTTTTAATTTATTTGTGAACATAATTCATTTAGATGTCAAAAGGCAACATTTCTAATTTTCATCTAACATTTAGATTTTATTTCAGTCGCTCGATTCTTTAATAGTTTTAGGTTTATTTCAGTTTTAAGTTTAAACAACTGTAATTCTTAAACTGAATCTAATGCTCTTCGTCATTGTTGACTGAAAAATCGTACGTTTTTTATTTTATTTTTTTTTTTACCTCATCGGAATGGCGCGAAACTTGGTAAATGTTTTGGCACTTGCTTTGCGAACACAAAAATAACATCATGGACATGATTCAAAACGGTTAAATAGTCCTGAATAAAATAGTCACACTTGTGCTCCTCGCGGTCAAAAAATGAACGGGAAGCGAATTTCATCTAGTGGAAGCGTTTGGTACTGCGCCCAAACTAAATCTTACTGAAAGCTCATTTTTTGAGATATCAAGCTCAAATTTGGAACACAACTTTAGATTTACGGCTTTGATTTTCTCACAGTATAGAGTAAAACATGTTTTATAAGATATATATTTCATATAAAAATTGAAAATAGTATTTTTGTGCATTTCTATAACTTTTCACTAAGTTCACTTTTAAACTTTTTTCACTTCAGAGAGACCAAACTTCAGTCTGTGCTCCGAAGAATTTAAGATTGACTGAAATTGGAAATTTCATTTTCAGGCCTATGCTCAAAAAGTGAATAAATGGATTATAACTACCGCATAAATATTATTTAGTACCATAAAATCCCCTAAAAATACAAAAATATTAAATAAAAAAACATTAGTACATTCATTTCATTGAAATAAAAAAGGGTAATTTTTGCAAAGTTTTTCATCTAATATTTTTTATTTTATTTCAGTTTTATGAAAACCTTTTTCATGCTCAAACAGCAACATTACACACTAAAGAAGCACTTCTTACTCATGGTAAAATCACTGTAAAGCACTTTATTTGTCTAACCTGCAGGAGCTTCGGCTTCATCCACAACCTCCTCCGCTGGTTTTTCAGGTGTAGGTTCAGCGTCTCCAGCTGTAATGTCAGAGAAAGCTCACAATCAGAGAGGTGACACTGTCCTATAGATCTGACCATTACTGTGGCCTCTTCCTGTCAGCAACAGGAACATCAGCAGTTGTCAGTCCTCATACTTCTCTTACACGTGGCTTCTGGTTCGTGCCTCGAGCGTAACACAACCTTTGGCTCAGCTTTCTTCAAATGCACAGGTGACGATAAATCAGATACTCACGCTCTGCGTTGCTCAGGGACTCGTCCTTGGAATCAGGCGGTAAATCTTCTGTGGCTGTGTTGTCTGCGTATATATATATATAAAATCTTTATGTTACATGTCGGGACAGTTCTGAGTTTCTCCCGTAACATCAGAGTTTATCAAGAAGAAACCTGTTAGGGGCCCCCCGTATCAGGTGTACAAGAGCTGTTCATTACAGTATTGAATGACACTAGCTTTGCATTACAATATATACAATAAGAGCTTCTACTGAGGATAAACATGAAGATATAAACCAGCTCACAAACATCATTACACTGAAACACCACTGGAAGAACTGAAGAAGGTGGACAGAATAACAAATACATACAAAGAAATAGTGTAAATCGTATCATTTACTCGTCTTACACTTTCATGATCAAAAAAACACTATATTTAAACTCTTCACTGATAATCTTCTTCTCAAATTTTTTATTTCAATTACCGAAAATGACTTTTAATAGTTTTAGTTCAGTTTCCTTTTTTTTTTTTTTTTTTTTTTCGGTTTAATTTTAGTGCTTTTGCAACATTTCTCATTTTTGTTTATTATTTTGCTTTATTTTAGTTACTTAAAACGAATTTTAATTCAGTTTAGTTTTTGTTTATTTCCATTTAGCAACTTTAGTTCTTCAGCTTAAACTTATTTGAGTTAGTATTTCTCATTTTTGTTTAATTTTGTAGTTATATTTTATTTAATTACATAAAACTATTTTTAGTTTCAGTTCAGTTTTAGTTTTTTTATTTATAGTTAATAACTTTACTTCTTCAATTTAAACCTATTTCAGTTTAAACTCATTTTTAATTTAATAGTTATATTTCATTTCAGCTTGATTTATTTTTACATTTTAGTTTTAGTTCCGATTTTATTAATTAATTAGTAATTTTATTGTATCAACTTTTTTGCAACATTATTGGTATATTTTATTTCATCTTTATCTACTTACTAAAAACAATTTTTATTAGTTTTTAATTCATATTTATTTATAGTTAGTAACTTTAGTTCTTCAAATGTAACTTATTTCTGTTAGTAACCCTAGGCAACATTTCTCATTTTGTTTAATTTAATAATTATATCTTATTTCAGCATTATCTTAATTACTGAAAATGATTTATGTTTAGTTTTTCGTCTAATATTTATATTTAATTTTATTATTTAATTACTTTTAAGTTTACACAAAAACGATTAAACTACTAAAAGCGGAAACGTTTTTCGCGTACAGACGACAACGTTGTCAAAACGATCCTCGTTCACACGGATCCACGAAAACAACTAAAAACGCTGTATTCTGCTGTCAGACCAGTAGATGGCGATGTCATTTTGTAAAGAAATGCATGACGTCGCTGTTTTCACAAATTCGAGTTTTTGTAGTTTACACAGAGACGATAATAGTATGGTTTTCAAAAGCTTCAGGCCCCAAAAACAGTGTTGTCATGTAAATGAATGGCCAAAACGAATAAAACGTTTTCTGTTTTTAGTTGTCGTGTAAACCCCTTATTTAACCCTAATAAGAACTCATGGTAAAATCACAGAAATGTAACTTTTGATGTAAACTATTCCTTTAAACTTGGAGTATATATATCCAAAATGCAGGTGTTCAAGAGAGTCATATTGATCGGCAGTATGTTTCCGCTCTAAACACTTTCATATGTGTTTTCAGAGTCGCACGAGTTGAATAACAGGCCCATTAGTCATTAGAGCGTTAGAAAGAAATGGTGGTGGAAGGCAGACTGATACTTAACTAGTTACTACATCCAAAAAAAAACAAAAAAACTCTGAATCGGTGCCTTTGAGAGCTAGTTCTGACAAAAAGTTCACTTCATGCTCTGAACAAAGATGAAGTTCAGAACAGGCTGTTCAAAAGCACAGACTCACAAAACCTGGTCAATGGTTTATATTTGGAGAAAGCCAAAAATGGCTGCCAACGGTTAGAAATGGTGGGGAATCCATAATGATATGGGCACACGTCTTGAGAAAGTCATTTGATCGTACGATTCCATTGCTCGAGAGGCCATTTTACAGGACGCTGTGCAAACTATTCTGCATAATGACTGAAGGATCTAAGGATTCTTAATGGTGTGTGTGTGCGGCTTCAAGAGAGCGAACGTACATCTGTGTTGTACTGCATTCTCTTTCATATTACTTTCTACATTTACAATACCACTCAAAGGTTTGGAAACATTTTTTCATTAATATTTTTTAATGTTTTTGAAAAAAAAAAACCTCTTCTGCTCGCCAAGGCTGCATTTATCTGATCAAAAATACAGTCGAAATTGTGAAATATTATTCCAGTGTAAATCAGCTGTTTTCTATGTGAATATATAGTAAAGTGTAATTTATTCCTGAATTTTCAGCATCATTACTCCAATCTTCAGTGTCACATGATCCTTCAGAAATCATTCTGATATGATGATTTGCTGCTCAAGAAACATTTATGATTATTATCAATGCTGAAAACAGTTCATATTTTTGTGGAAACCGTCATTTTATTTTTAAGGATTCTTTGATGAAAAGAACTTACTAGAATATTTAGTAACATTATTTACTGTCACTTTTGATTTATTTATATCAATATCGATTCACATACCCCAAACCTATATCACGCGGTTTCCACAAAAATATGCAAATCATCATATCAGAATGATTTGTGAAGGATCATGTGACACTGAAGACTGGAGTAATCACAGGAATAAATTACACTTTACTATATATTCACATAGAAAACAGATATGTTAAATTCTAATCATATTTTTACTGTATTTTTGATCAAATAAATGCAGCCTTGGTGAGCACTTTAAAAAACATGACTTGCAGTATAAAACTTATTTATTAAAAAAAAAAAGTAACAATAGAATTGTCTTGAAACTTTGAAAATTGGGCAGCGGATTTCTAGTTCCCAGCATGCTTTGCATAGGACTGGATTCATTTTATTTATTTATTTTATATTTCAACTTCATTTCAACTTAAAAAACGTGTGTTTATGCTACAAATTATTAAGTTCCTATAAGTCAGTGTAGTTTGGTTGAACATAATTCCAGCTGAAGTTGTTATAACTTGTCAAAACTTTTGTTTTTAGAGCGTGCAACATTTAAATTAGAAGACTTTTCTTCTAGCGGAATAGTGTAATATTCACAGTACATATGTAAAGATCATCTTACTTGTCAGGTCCGAGAAATTAAAGTACAAAGTGTTATTTTGTCCACCTCATGAACATCTGTACTTCTACAGAAAAGCTTCTAGGAAGCATAAACAGGTTGTTGTGGAACAAAATACAACGGTGAAGTTCCTGTAAATTTGATCCCACCCTCAAATTACTTCTATGTTAGAGATCTCTTGCTATTAGTTATATGATGTAGATCAGTGGTTCTCAACTGGTTTTGCCTCAGGACCCAGATTTTTTTTGTTGGATATCAAGTAGCGACATCACCAAACCCGTATTTAATGTCACCTATGTCGTATTTTCTTTTGTTTTTCTTTTTTTCGAGCATGAGGGCTGTCTGTCAGCACTGACATCTATTTAATTTTGACCAATTTGCACTTGTTGGCACATACAGTCTTTGACGTCAACAACAAAGAAGGATATGGGAAGGTTTCCTACTCCGTTTTAAAAGATGATTATTCTAATATGCATCTGATTAGTTGTGTTTTTGGTATTTGCATTTAGCATCTTTCCTCCCTGTTACCAGTTGAGAAGCACTGCTGTAAATATAGCGTATCCAGAGATATAAAGCTTATCATCACCTTCATCAGGAACAGTTGATGGAAGGTCATCTGCCAGAGACTCTGGATATGAGATATGAGGTAAATTAGCAACCCACATTTATCATCTTTATTGTGGGCACAAATGGTGTGCCAGGTGATATGCCTGACCACGTCAAAGAGATCACTTGAATAAACAAGCTGTGAGAGACCGCTCTTATGAGGAACTGTAAAGTAAAGCTGATGTGAGAGCTGTAAAATCTTGCAATCTCTCAGTTCTATTGCTTTGGCACAGAGCAGAGGAAGTTTTCTAAAGCAGGGTGCGGTCACAAAACAACTATGGCAGTTATTAGAGCATATGGCATGATCGAAACGTACCGGCATTCGCAGCACCTTCCGCACCATCTTCTGAAATACAAAACAAAAATAGACAGTTATATAACATTGGATTGAACCTAGTATTTCCAAAGAACTAATAAACCAGACATATCACACGACATTTGGAGTTCATTTAAGCTTTCATGACTTTACTATTACTATTAAGCTATATACTATACAATATATCGGTCACCATATCGGTAGATATATGTTCATTTTTAATGTTATCGATAAGAAAATTTGTCCGACATATTAAAGCCGATAAATAATGGATTATATGAGACACTTCAGATGTGCACTGTTCACCATTATGGTTTTGAATTGTTTATTAAAATCACTTCAACAAAAAAAAAGGAAAATACAGTTAAGTGCAACACGACAGTCTGTCATAATATTATAATGAGAACGTTTGGGACATGGCTTTTAATGGTAAACTTTGTTTTTCTAATCAGGCTCTCAAAAAATTATATAAAAATTTGGATTTAGATTTATCGGCCAATATATCGGTTATCGGCTTTTAAAATATAAAGGATTATTGGTATTGGGCAACATTTTTTACAATTTACATTATCTTTGCTGTCATCTTAAGCTCATTTAAATTTAAAATTACAACTATACTATTTTTTTCATATTGCACTTTATAATGTTGTGTTTTTACAACATTGCAATAAAGAATAACTAACTAACAATACATTACAGTATTCGTTAATCTTGGTTAACGTTAGTTAATAAACCTATAGTTCATGTTAGCTCAAGTCCATTAAATAATCATTGTTAGTTCATGTTAACTAATGCAGATATTAACAAATGATACCTTATTGTAAAGTGTTTATATATGCACATATATATAAGCCACTTGTGCATGCTCATTCCTTCTATTTGTATGTCATCTGTTCATCTTTAATAGCGTTAATAATATCTTTATCGATCTAAATCCCTTCTTTTGTACAGTGTTATGATGCACAAATTCACTTGTTGCATTTAAAACAACTCATTTTAGTTTTTAGCGCTTTACTTTTAATTTATATTACAGACAAAATAATAAAGAAGTTTAATATGTGCCCTTTATTGGCTATTAGTCATAACACAGTCATAACAGAATTTTGATATCAGTGCATCTCTATTTACTGTTATTCTGAAAATGAATAAGGAATAAATGTCTTGACTGCTGGTCAACATGGTAATGAAGAGATCTGGTTTGAAATGAGCTTTCATTAAACCAGACGCACCTTCCGTTTAAATGCAAATGTCGTGGTTTGTGTCGTCTGACAGTGGCTTTGTTTTATTAGTGGACTCGCACATGAAGTCTTTATGCTTTTTGGGTTATAAAATGATGCAGATCCATTACATAACATCTTCTTTCGAGTTTGTCACGTTTCAGTGGCTTTCAGGCCGTCGATTCCTGCTTGTATTTGCATACTTGCCAATGACCACAACACACTTAAGTGATTTCATCCCTCAAGCTTTTAATTTCCAGAGCCGCTCTTTTTTTTATTTGATGTTGTTGGCACAGTTGGCAGTCGTCAGATTAAGAGACACAAAAGAAGTTTACTCTATGAGTAGAGAGGAGATGGCGACACACCTGTCCACACAAACAGGAACCTGTGAACAAAGAGTCGCTCTGCACAATCCCTCCCAAAAATAAAAATCCACGGCTGTAGTAATGAATGCAGGAGACATTGCTGTGTGTCTCACAGCGGGACGGGCGAGAGAGGCACGCAAACTCCCTCGGGTGCATCAAAAGCATCCCTTTCGTAACTCCAACGTGTTCTCCATAAAGGGTGTGGTCTACATCTGGGACTAGATTGAATTTCTGGGACTACACCTCAGTCTTTCTCAATTTACAACACTGTACTAAATGCGTGTCTCCCGTCTCCATCTGGATGAAATTTGCAATAAACAGGCCTGTAAATCACTGAGGAGGGACATGCTTCCTCAATATTCAGATTTTGAATGGCAGATAAACCTTATTACATGTGTTCCGCCCAATCCTAGACATTTGGTTCCATCCTGTGAATATTTCAGAACTGTTGTACATGGATGAAGTCATTGAGAGACTGAGCAGCCAAAGCTGTTAGTCAAGAACACAATGTACAAAGGGGTGGGTAAGTCTTTACAGCTTCAACATGTCTAACAAGTCATTCTCCAAGGGTCTTATTTTAGTGACCAATAACACAGCACTCATTATGCTTGAATTTGCACTCAAATGTACATTAATAGTCATTTTGTGCCAAACATGTGATCTTAGAGCTGACATATAGAATCACTCTACTAAAAAAAAAAGGATCATCTAGAACTCTTTCTTATATATATATATATATATATATATATATATATACACATATGTATATATGTGTGTATTAATTAATATACAATATTAATAAATGTATATAATTCATAATTAGGCAAAGCATAGAGGCAGAAAACAAACTAAAAAAAAAAACAAAAAAAACTTTGCATTGTTACATACTTTTTCTTTAAAAAGTTTTTTTTTCTCTCTCTCTCTCTCCCCCTGACAAAACTACTTACCTTGCATCTTTACTCCAGTCACGATTAAACTTCCAAGGACGAAAATCCACAAGTATGACATCATTGTGGCTTGAATGAAACTGAGCTCAATAAGGTCTTGAACGCAACTTACTTCAAAATGCTTTTAAGATTTGCGTAGTACAAATCGTGTTCGCACGCATGTGGTTGGTGTGCAACTTTCCCACAACCTTTTGTTGTATAAACTTTCCTTGGGTGTGCAGCTCTGAATCTACCGCCCACCCACATGTGGGATTGACTTGTGCGGGATCCAATGGCAGGTTTGCCTCTCTGTTTCTCACTAATGTCTCATGGACACGGAGGATGCACGAGGAACCCCTCCCCCGCCCCTGTATCCGTAACATATCATGACATTAGGTTCAAGAAAAGCAAGCATATCTAGGCTTATTGATCCATCGGTCTCGTTTCCCTTTAGAAACCTAATTTAAATTCACAGCGGGGTTTCTTGTCATCCATGAACGATTTAAGCATGTTACATGCTCAGAAAGCCCTTTGCCCTCTGCCGTGCAGCACCCACCCAACCCCCGACACAATAGCAACAGCGAGGATAAACGTTTCCTTAACGTTGCGAGGGAACTTCCCTAAAACAACGAAACGAATGAATGGAGCCGTTTTAAAACCTAGTGAGCTGGCTACCTAGGCTTCCTGCTTGCCTCCAGGTTTTGGGACACAGCTCCATTCATCCGTTTCGTTGCTTTGGGGAAGTTCGCAACGTTTAGGAAACCTATTACTATTGAACTTGAGCCACACAGCGGTGAACAGTATGGCAAGCCGCATTAGCTTAAAATGTCCCCAGCTTTACGCGATTGCATTTTCAGTAGTAAAAAGTAAATTAGAGAGCTCTATGATTCAGTTCTAACTAGTAAACAATTACGATGAGAGAAGTTTTTTTTAGTCATTTACGTCTTTTGTCCTTTTCTTTCTTTTAATGACTGTGAGAAGGTGATCCATGCTTTTGTGTTTACGCGGCTTGACTACTGCAATTCTCTGTATGTAGGTGTTTGTCAAAAGGCATTAAACCGGTTGCATGAAGTCCAAAATGCTGCCGCTAGGCTCTTGACGAGGACGCGCAAACGGAATCATATTTCTCCTATTTTATCTTCTCTGGGCTGTCCAGTACAGGATTGATTTTAAGCTTACAGGTGCATAAGCCTTCAAGGACTATCAGTCTGTTGTAATTATTCAGAGGACGAGATACAAGCAGAGGGGTGATCGGGGGTGGCAGCACCAAAGAGATGGAATAGTTTACCATCTCATATTAGAGCATCTTCCACTCTAAACATTTTTAAAAGACGTCTGAAGGCTCATCTTCTTAGTTTAGCTTTCGAGTATGCAGGCATTGGTTTTTGTGCGTATTGTTTTAGAAGTTTGTTATGTCTTATTTAATGTATAATTTCTCTATTGTGCAGCACTTTGGTCAACGCTCTGTTGTTTTAGTAGTGCTTTATAAATAAATAAACTGAAACTGAACTGAAGTCTGTAATTAAAAATGAATGGAAGTCAATGGAGACATACAGTATGACTAGTAAAAATTCATTTGTAGAGCTCTCCAATCATAATTGTTACTAGTAAGAATTTAATTGTAGAGCTCTCTAATTTAATTCTTAAAGTCCCCCTGTGGTGAATCTAGTTTTTAATGTTGTTTTTAATGTCGATCTGGTGTTTTTAACATGTTGCAAATTCATAAGTCAACACCATTGCTGAGTATTTTCTGTTTAAAACTGCAGTAAACCAAAGACAGTCTCAATTTCCGGTATATTTTCCATTTGATATGAAAAATCGTGTAGATTTAGCAATATGGCGGGTGTATGATGCATATTACGATGTTATGATGAACTATATGCCTTTCTCCACTGAGTTGTTCAAAGCGTTTCTAAGGATACAGGTTTTTAGAAGGCAGCTGTCTGACCCGTGAATGTGAACAAGGTTTGTGTAACATTAGCAACACATTATTAGCTGTTTGATAACACAGTCAAGCAAAACGCTAATCATATTAATTACCGTTATGTGTTTGACGTTGTAAAAAGCGATACCATTGTGCAGCATTTACCTCAGAAAGTTGACCGAGTGGATCTCGTCTGAGCTTGTGAGAGTGAGTGGAGGCGGGGCTAATTATCATATTCATAGATCCATGTATATTAAATGAGGCAAGGGTGTAGAGCAGGGGTATTCAACTAAAATTGTTGAATATAAGTGTGATATATATATATATATATATATATATATATATTATAAATAGCCTAGTAGTTGTATCAACATCTGCATTTAAAGTTGGCCGCATATTCACATATTCAAATTTCCCTGATCAATAACTTGTGAGCCAAACGCTGTTATTACACAAATAACACCTCTTTTTCAACCGTAGTAACGTAGACAAGCAGCTACAACCTAATTTCCCTCAAAACGAGCTTTCCTCCGCAGTGGACAAAATACATTGATCTCTATGCGCGGACGGCTGGGAGACAGATTCGAAGGGACCAAAGTGCAAAACCCAAAAAGCATTACTAGAAAAACAGTCAATAACTTAAATGTTACATATGTTTTTAAAATGAAGAGTTGTAGTATAACCAGCAGTGATGTGTGAACTGAATTTGGTGACAATGCAGTGTGTAACATTGAAGTTATTGACTGTTTTTCTTTTCGGGTTTTTGCACTTTGCAGACGGTCCCTTCGGATCTGTCTCTCAGCCGTCTGTGCATAGAGATCAATGTATTTTGTCCACTGCGGAGGAAAGCTTGTATTGAGGAAAATTAAGTTGTAGCTGCTTGTCTACATTTAAAGGTGTTATTTGTGTAGTAACAGCGTTTAGCTCACGAGTTATTTATCGGGGAAATTCGAATTTGTGAAAATCCAGCTTTACTTAAGTCTGTTTCTCTCCCTATCTCCGTCTCACTCGTATTTTTCTCAACTTTCTTTCTACCTTCTTTTCATGTGTAACTTGCCTCTAACTCTCGCATCTGTCTGCACTGTAGAGTCAAAGTTTACCGCCCGGGATGCGCGGACTTGATTGGCTGAGTGGCATCACAAGGGATGCAATTGGTGGGATGCAGTTGGTCTGTGCGTTTCATCATCCGCTAAACCACTACCGTAATGGTAAAATAGAAGCGCCCGGTCAGGTTTTAAATCATAACCTTCTGTTTTGGCTGTAGGTCCGGGTCCCTATGGGACGGCTTCTGGGTCCGGACCCCGGACCGCGGTCCTACACCTATGGTGTAGAGTTACATTCAAGCTATTTTAAGGCATTACGATTTTTTTTTTCACAGGAAAAAAAACGCTTAAATACGTAATTTTGGTGATCAAAGATGAGTTTTAAGGGATAAAATTATTGACTACAGGGGGACTTTAATACAAAAATGCAATCATGTCAAGTGACGCTGGGAACATTTTAAGATAAAACAGCTTGCCATAAAACAGCAACGCGTCGAGACAAATCGCTCAGGTTCTGGAGGTAAATATCACATATCTCTTCAGGCACATTTGGTAATATCGTGATGCAAATGCAAATTCTTTGTTTATATAGTTAAGTTATTACAATGATGTGACTTGATCCTCCAACATTAGTCCAAACAAGAGTTGTTGTTTTCTTTGTGGTTTGTAAGTAACCACATAAAAGTGTAGTGGGAAAATGGTGTAATGTTTACTTGGAAACCGTTTCAGTCAGAAATTGCTCAATTTCACAATAATTACAAAGAAATCGCAAGTAACACACTGAATTAAACGTGAAATTTCGAGACTGTAAATATAATATTTTCTTGTAAAACGTACTCCGATAATCGATGTTTACAACTTTTTTTTTATTTTATTTTTTACAGTGTATTTATTGTAAGTTAGTTCACAAGTTAATCAGTGCGCGAATTATTAACCATGTGATCGGATGGAACGTTGACAAAACAGTGTCGTCATTTGGCATTTTATAGTTTTACTCGTCATAAACATCACAGAAAGGCAGTGTTCTGTTAAAGCAAAAAGTCTAAGATAGTTTACATTTGGCTAAATATCCAAAAATGAACCAACAGATGCGCCCCAAAAATCTTTTAAGTGTAGTTGTATTGGCTAATCCCCACAATAGTCCTCCTTAAATAAAAAACATTTAGGTTAAGTGAAACAGATGTGAGCATTTACACTTGTTTCCATCAATGGGAGTCTATCTCTGTGGTCTCCCCTTTACACAGAGCTCCATTGGACAATTCCATCTGATGAAGTTGAAAAGGCGAATCAACCTGTTCCACACCAGAGCCGCTGCGCCTGCTCTTCTCTCCGAACATGATCAAGACAATCTGCCTTTCTCTACATGATCGCTCGTGATGTCTTTAGTGTGTTTGTAAATCATTCGCGGGAAATGTCAGTGCAGGAGATTCCATCAAAACCCAAAGGTCTGCTCGGATGGTAGAGCATCCATGCGCCTCAGTGGACTGTTGCGAATTGAGCTGCTTTTGCGCTGGCTGCTGAAATGCAGTCTCTCATATCACCAGTGACTAAGGCTATCCTTGTAGCTCTGTTTATTTTTGCCATTTTGCTCATCCTGTATGTAATACTGTGGTATATATGCAGAGACGTGGACTGTGATCACGGCATTTGATTTTGGAGACCGAAGCTGCGGAGAAGTCAGGGTGACCCCGGTAAGTCTGTCGGCATGCCCTTCCTTCATAAACACGTTATCTTTCTCGCATCGCGAAATAACAGTGGATAGAAATCATTATGTGTGAGTTATGCATCGTTCGCTTTCCATTACATACATTATATCTCACTATTGAACGCTTGAATGATAGAAATGTCACTCTGCAATGACTCCAAGCATCATCATCTTGTTCATTACGAATGAAACGATACGCAAGCGATCGCTTATTTACGAAAAAGAATGCATTAGTTATCCACGAACCAGTTTGGTTCCACGCACGTTCTGGGAACGGAATAGTCATTAGAAAGAATATTTTGGGACGCGATGAATCAGAAATAATCAAACGCGGACCATGCACTAACGTTAAGGTTTATGGCTATACCGATAAAATCGCCAGAGCATAAAGGTGAAGGAAGTCCAGTTTTATTTTCCAAGCATTTCCAAGATTCCACTGTCGAAAACAAGTTAAACAAAAGTCCAACGCAAGCAAACAGCATCTTCACAAATTATCCAGTTTTGCATCTACTATAATGTTGCAAGCGATTGTTTTTTTTAACTATTATAGGCTACTAATATTTGGCCATTGTTTTGGTTTTCAATACATATTGAATTCTTTATTGCAAGTAAACGTTCCTCTTTTCCTGGCACAGCTTTGCAGCAGTTTATTGCAGTCTTTGAACTTGGAAAAAGCGTTTCATTCATTCAGCTCTGGGACTTGAGATAGACTGCGTGTCGAGGGTAATGGTTTTTCTGCTTCCCATAGAGATCGTGAACAACACTCTTCTTTAGTGTCCGATATTGCTGTCTTAAACGCGTGCCTTTAATCTCTCGGTTAATGAACATTATAGTCGAGGCGCTCTAAACTCGAAGTGAACCATGCATATTTTTATGCTCTACATGCTCACATTATTGGTTAAAATGGCCATTATGGGTTGTGAAGGAGAACCCAAGGACAGATGCAAATTGCCACCACTGCAGTGTGTTTGAGAAGCGCACTGTTGAACTCATCTCAGGGTTCATGAACACTGGCGTTTCATACGCCTTAATTATCACAGACAGTTATGCATTCACATCAGTCGCTTTACCAAATAGATCTGTCAAAGTTGGGCACATTTATCCATGCAGATGTCAAATCAAGTCTTTTTGAGTGAGAAAACTGAGTAAAAGGCATGAATAGATCTCGGCTGTAATGGTTAATTTTATTGTCATTCCCAGAGAGGGCTGGAATGGGAACAGACAGAAGTGTCACAGTCAAAGTGCATCCCCAGACAAATCATATCAAATGCTCCTGCTGGTCCACTGCTCCACAACTGTCTGTCACTCAACAGGTTTTGATGGTCATGTGGGGAATTCGCTTGATCTGAATTCATTTATTCAGTCCTTTGAAGGAAACTCACTAGTAAGGCAATGCTTTGTAATTCAATCTTATGAGGGAAACCTCGTTGTAGCTGTGCATCACTGAAATGTCATTCTCAATTCAGAGCATGCATTAGTGATCTGGTATTATATTGGAATTCTGGGTACGATTTTTATGTTGTGGGTCAAAACGACTTCATAATACTTCAATACAATTCACGAAAAATCACTCTATTTAAAAAAAAATCAGGAAAAAACAGTAAACCTTTAATGCTAATACTTCTCGTGCATTATAGCAAAAATAAACATGAGAAAAAAATATTTTTAAAACTGTATTTAAGAACTATTTCAACCATTTATTAAAAAAAAAAAAATCCTATAGATAGTATTGTACACTCTAAAATGCTGGGTTGTTTAAACCCATGTTTGGGTCAAATATGGACAAACCTAACTGTTGGTTTAAATTAAAAAGTTTAAACCTAGGTTAATTTAAACCCATGTTTGGGTCAAATATGGACAAACCTAACTGTTGGTTTAAATTAAAAAGTTTAAACCTAGGTTAATTTAAACCCATGTTTGGGTCAAATATGGACAAATCCCACCGTTGGTTTAAATTAAAAAGTTTAAACCTAGGTTAATTTAAACCCATGTTTGGGTCAAATATGGACAAACCTAACTGTTGGTTTAAATTAAAAAGTTTAAACCTAGGTTAATTTAAACCCATGTTTGGGTCAAATATGGACAAACCCCACCGTTGGTTTAAATTAAAAAGTTTAAACCTAGGTTAATTTAAACCCATATTTGGGTCAAATGTAGAAAAACCCCACTGTTGGTTTAAATTAAAAAGTTTAAACCTAGGTTAATTTAAACCCATATTTGGGTCAAATATGGACAAACCCCACCGTTGGTTTAAATTAAAAAGTTTAAACCTAGGTTAATTCAAACCCATGTTTGGGTCAAATATGGACAAACCTAACTGTTGGTTTAAATTAAAAAGTTTAAACCTAGGTTAATTTAAACCCATGTTTGGGTCAAATATGGACAAACCTAACTGTTGGTTTAAATTAAAAAGTTTAAACCTAGGTTAATTTAAACCCATGTTTGGGTCAAATATGGACAAACCCCACCGTTGGTTTAAATTAAAAAGTTTAAACCTAGGTTAATTTAAACCCATGTTTGGGTCAAATATGGACAAACCTAACTGTTGGTTTAAATTAAAAAGTTTAAACCTAGGTTAATTTAAACCCATGTTTGGGTCAAATATGGACAAACCCCACCGTTGGTTTAAATTAAAAAGTTTAAACCTAGGTTAATTTAAACCCATATTTGGGTCAAATGTAGAAAAACCCCACTGTTGGTTTAAATTAAAAAGTTTAAACCTAGGTTAATTTAAACCCATATTTGGGTCAAATATGGACAAACCCCACCGTTGGTTTAAATTAAAAAGTTTAAACCTAGGTTAATTCAAACCCATGTTTGGGTCAAATATGGACAAACCTAACTGTTGGTTTAAATTAAAAAGTTTAAACCTAGGTTAATTTAAACCCATGTTTGGGTCAAATATGGACAAACCCCACCGTTGGTTTAAATTAAAAAGTTTAAACCTAGGTTAATTTAAACCCATGTTTGGGTCAAATATGGACAAACCTAACTGTTGGTTTAAATTAAAAAGTTTAAACCTAGGTTAATTTAAACCCATGTTTGGGTCAAATATGGACAAACCCCACCGTTGGTTTAAATTAAAAAGTTTAAACCTAGGTTAATTTAAACCCATATTTGGGTCAAATGTAGAAAAACCCCACTGTTGGTTTAAATTAAAAAGTTTAAACCTAGGTTAATTTAAACCCATATTTGGGTCAAATATGGACAAACCCCACCGTTGGTTTAAATTAAAAAGTTTAAACCTAGGTTAATTCAAACCCATGTTTGGGTCAAATATGGACAAACCTAACTGTTGGTTTAAATTAAAAAGTTTAAACCTAGGTTAATTTAAACCCATGTTTGGGTCAAATATGGACAAACCCCACTGTTGGTTTAAATTAAAAAGTTTAAACCTTGGTTAATTTAAACCCATGTTTGGGTCAAATATGGACAAACCTAACTGTTGGTTTAAATTAAAAAGTTTAAACCTAGGTTAATTTAAACCCATGTTTGGGTCAAATATGGACAAACCCCACCGTTGGTTTAAATTAAAAAGTTTAAACCTAGGTTAATTAAAACCAGTGGTTGGGTTTGTCCATATTTGACCCAAACATGGGTTTAAATTAACCTAGGTTTAAAATGTTTAATTTAAACCAGCGGCTGGGTTTGTCCATATTTGACCCAAACATGGGTTTAAGTTAACCTAGGTTTAAAATGTTGGGTTTGTCCATATTTGACCCAAACATGCAACCCGACATTCGATTCCCAGCAAAACTAACATTCCTGAAATGATACAAATGTAAGCCTTCAATGCTCTGTACATTTCTTTGGATAAAAGTGTCTGCCAAAAGCATGAATGTAAATTTAAATACCTCAGAGGGTAGTTAAGAAAAAGTTAAGTTTTTTTTCTAGCTTAGGACGATTGCCAAAATGAAATTCTTCCTTCTAGTCAAGGCCTTATAAAGTGATATTTCATTGAGATTGGACTATTGCAATTCATTGCATTTAGGCGTCTTTCAGTCTTGTCTTTCTCATCTCCACTTGGTCCAAAATGCTGTGTCCAGACTTTTAATGGGTACTAGAAAGAGGGAAACTATTGGCTCCCCGTTGAGTATCAAATCTAGTATATAAGTCTTTGAATGGTCTGGCACAACATTATTTATCTGATCTTCTTTCTTACCATCAGAACAGTTACCATCTAATACCCTGTTGCTGTCTGTACCTATAAGATGCATTTAAAACTTAAGGAGGATTATGCTTTTTCGGTGGCAGCACCTCCGTTATGGAATAGCTTGCCCTCATACTTACGATCTTCCTATACAGCTTTTTTAATCTTCCCTTAAGATGTATCAATTTAAATTGGCTTATGAGTTATGAAGCTTATGAAACAAATTCAGCTATAAGCAGCTCTACAGAAGACAATAGTGTCATTATTCAGCTCAAGTCAAGTCACCTTTATTTATATAGCGCTTTTTACAATGCAGATTGTGTCAAAGCAGCTTAACAGTGATAACTGGTATATCATTTTGGCTGCACAGCAGCTCTTAAAGAAAATGGTGTCAATGCAAGCAGATCAAAGCACTGTTGAATATCAAATATCAAGTGTCCCCAACTAAGCAAGCCAAAGGCGACAGCGACAAGCCAAACTCCAACAGGTGACATCAGGTGGCAAACAGGTGTTAAAATGGAGAAAACATTGGCTCTGGCCAACAGCGAACAGAGCTTTATTATGATTCAGGCAGCGTTCATAAGTCCGATTTATGGAATAAATATTTATTCCAGTTCCATCCAGTTGAGGATCATATTAATCATGCCGGTATGAACGGTTTGTTGAGGAACTGTGCCACTGGCTGTCTTGTCGATAAGGCCTTCACAGTGGATGATCAATTCAGTTTCATTCTCATCTGATAATGTCAGTGCAGTCAAATCGATAATATTACTGAATATTAAGTGTGTAACTAAGAAAGCCAGTCCCCATCTGATCGGCTGACTGGAAGCGAGGTGGTGTCTGTTTAAATTCTTGCCCTTGACAAGGCAGGGAGGTTGTGTTTGGCCAGATGGAGGAGGAGGTATCAGAGATAAGGAACTCCTGGAAACGTAATCGAGTGGCAATCATAGAAAGTGGGCCAGGAAGGGTTCTCTCGGGACGAATCTGAAGCAGTCCATGTTTCTCCGCCTGCGAAACCGCCAAACGCTCGCTTTCAGCTGTCAGTCGGATTCCTTCCACCCAAGCTGCTGTGTGACACAGGAGATATAATAAAGTCAGACATGGATGCGCCAAAGAAAAGGGTTTATAAATAGACGATATGAGTCAACTGTTATGTAAAGTGACATTTTGTGGAAACGGATGTAATCCAGATTTGAATTGGATTTGAAATGCTCTGTTTACATGGCCGGCAAATTTCATGCAGTTACATTGCACACGTTTTTCTATTTCTACTGTTCAGAAAGAGGAAAGGTGGGTAACACTTTGTTTTATATAGAATTGTTCTATAGTCTATATACTGTAGTACTTAATGCAATTACATCAGAATTAACTGTAATTAAATCACAGAATCCCTTACTTTTTCAAGGGAAAAGTAATTAAATCACAGTAACTAAAATCGCCGTATTCTGCTGCCAGGCCAGTAGATGGCGATGTCACTTTGTAAAGAAACTACGCGCCTATAGACTAAAAACACGTAACGCGTACACGCATGATGTCACCGTTTTCACAAATTCAAATTTTTTAGTTTACATAGAGACGATAATGGTATCATTTCCAAAAAATGTGCACTTTGAAACCTGTTTTCCAAAGTTTCTCGTTTTCAGGCCCCCAAAGCGCTGTTGTTGTGTAAATAAACAGCCAAAATGCATAAAAAGTTTTCCGTTTTTAGTTGTCGCGTAAACTGCCCCTTAAATACACAGGACTTAATGACACTTGCACACCTGGTTCGGTTAAGTTTGTCATTAAGTTGGGAACAAAGGAAACAGGAACAGAACACAGGAACACAAAGTGATGCAAATGAAAACAGAACATAAAACTGACACGCATATATAGAGCTTGGTGATATTATGGTTACATTTTGCGATAATATAAACAATCAAGCAGTTGAGATTTGCTATATAGTATATATATCGTTTTACCTGAGTGTGTATGTGTCCAGGTAAGGTTGGGTATACAGTATATTAGTTGTATAATTTGTTATTAAGTATTAATTTGTGTTATTAATTCATTATGTGATGATATTAAGACCTGAGGAAACGCACATTCACCCTTTATTCAAATATTATTATAGATTTTGTAGTCATATTGTGCTTGGAGTCGATTGTTTTATTTGTGATAATAATAACACTATGAAACACGACATATTTTATTTTCCAGATTAACACCTTAACCAAGTTTAGTGTTTTGTTCTTCCCTCAAATTTACTCATATTTTGATGGTTTAAAATCAAACTTGTAGGGTCATTAAAAACAAATATCCCCTCACTTTGGCTCAATACTGTGTTCGTGAATCAGTATTCTCAAGGTCATTGCAAAATATAAGTCTTTTCTCTCAGCACATGCACTGAAAACGTGCAATCATGAGAGTAATATTTGGAGCAAATGTATGGCAAATCATTTGGCTTATGACAAAGTCATCCTAAAACGGATAGTTCAGAAGAGACCCTAGAAACGTAGTGCCACACCTGTGTAACGCTCAGCCTCTTGTTGCTTTAACAATGGCTGGTAATGAACAGCATGGCATGGAAATGTTTTCTCTCTCTCTCTCCTAACTTGTCAGCGCACTTCTTGTGCATTCTGGCACTGAGGATAAACGCAGTCATCCTGCATTTTCTGAGACGGCAGTCCTTTTGTCGTGGAACAGCTGGCACTGTAGATTCAGTCGCTGCACAGGAAACTGTTAAGAGTGTTTTGGTACAGGAGTATGCATACGAAAGTGAGCATCGCGAAAGCCATTCAGTGTTTTTGGAAACAAATGGAAGCAAACAGTTGTCAGCCAAATATTATATGATTAATCAGCCTGATCTGCCTATTTCTACTATCTGGTCTAGATGTTATTCAGTGTATGCAAGTTCAACCTATAATACCATCTTAGGACTACAACATTTGTTTTGTTTTTATCTTTCACAGGTTTGCCTTAACAAAATGGCAAAGTTGCAATAGTGACGTGTGGCTCCAAAGGACTTGGATATGAGACGGTTGACGAATTTGGGAATTTATGTCATATTAGGTAAAGTCTAGCCTTTCCATTATTTATTGTAATACAATCACCTGGCGTTCGGCTCTGAGCCTCTGTTCTGCAGAAATGATGAAATTCAGCTTTAAGCCTCAGAAAATGTTATTAGGACGTTAAAATGAGATCATGGTTTTTTCAAGTGAGGCATTTGAGTCTGGCTTTGATTTATAACATGGTAGTACATTAAAAAAAAAAAAAAAAAACACTAAGCTGACCATTTATCATTGAATAACTACATTTGTGACATATACGGTTACTGTGATATATATTATTTTGCTTTTCTAGTTAAAGGGTGGGTGAAAAACATTGCAGGGATATTTCTGAAACAAATGTTAATCTGTGGTTATGAATATTCGGTCGAAACACAGCTCTAATCTATGACAGATGTCATGCCCGATGATTGTCATCTGTTATAATGTGTTTGGGAGGAAGAGGTTTGTGCTGTATGCATGAGTCCGGCTGGAGCAAAGACTTTTCAAGAGCTTTTTAATAAAACACAGCAGATTCTAGACAGGGCTGCAGTAAATTCAGAACTGAAGAATCGGCTCCCTTGAACTGAAGTGAAGTGAAGTGAAGTGAAGTGAAGTGAAGTGTCCACATCACAAAATGTTGAATTAAATGACAGGAAGAGGAGTTTACCAAATTCAAAGACTTTATGAAAGTCATAATTTTGACTTTTTTAATCTTATAATTTCGATTTTTTTTATATATCCTAATTATGACTTAGTATGCCATAATTTCTATTTATCTTTTTATCTCATAATTGACTTAGTATTTAATTTTTTGTTGTTGTTGTTGTTGTTGAAGATGTAGACATTTTTAAGCAAGTTTATGAAAGTCATAATTTTGACTTTTTAATACCATAATTATGACTTTGTCAGATTTGGTCATAATTATGACTTCGTATTTCATAATTTCAACTTCATCATAACTTCAAAATTTGTCATATATATATATATATTTTTTAATCATAATTATGACTTAGTATGTCATAATTTCAACTTCATCATAATTTCAAAATTTGTCATAATTTTTATTTTTTTGATTTTTATATCATAATTATGACTTAGTATGTCATCATTTCTACTTTCTATCTCATTTCAACTTTTTTTTACTTGCCATAACTTTTTTGGTTGTTGAAGATGAAAGTCATAATTTAACCTCATTTTGACTTAGAAAAACAGTCATAATTATAACTTAGTATGTCATAATTTCAACTTTATCTCATAATTTCAGATTTTATGTCATAAGTTTGATTTTTTAAATATCATAATCATTACTTAGTATGACACAATTTCTACTTTATATCTCATTTTGACTTTTTATCTCATAATTATGACTTTTTATGTCATAATTTAAAATCGTCATAACTTTTGTTGATATTTCTAGACATTATGTCAATCATAATCGATTTTTTTAATCTCACGATTTTGATTTAATCTGATCCATTTTGATTTATGACTTAAAAAAAACAGACGTAGTCATAATTATGACTTAAATCTCGTAATTTTGATTGTTTAATCTCATAATTTTGACTTTTTAATATCATAATTATGACTTTTCTCAGAATTTTGACTTAGTATGTCATAATTATGACGTCATAACTTTTTTGTTGTTGAATACATAAACATTTTAAGCAGTTTTATGAGTCATAATTTAGACTTTTTCAATCTCATAATTATGTCTAAGAAACACAGACTTAGTCGTAATTATGACTTATCTGATTTAAAATGTCATAATTTCAGCTTTTTAATATCACAATTATGACTTAGTATGTCATAATTTCTACATTTTATCTAATTTTGACTTTTATCTCATAATTATGACGTAGTTTGTCATAACTATGACTTTTTATGTCATAGTTTTTTTGTCATAGTTTCTTATTTTCTGTCATAGTAACTTATGTCATAACTTTTTTTTGAATATGTAGACATTTTGAAGCACTTTTATGACCTCTTAAGACAATCAAAGTACAGTTGGGTTTGCTCCGTTCCCTCAGCTTCAGCACAGTTAATAGAAGCAGATAATTAGGTTATACATTTAATTCCTAGAAGCCAGAAATATTACCTGGCAAATTACTGCCTTTGGGCTGCGTTCTTAATTACCAACTACTCTATATGATAGTAAAGTTCTGTGTTGTAGTCACGATATCGATATGTTGAAAACACACAGTCTGATTGGTTGAGTTGCGTTTGACGTCGCTGCAAAACGCAGATGATTTATCTGATTTATTTACAGCATTTTTACATTGTATTCAATCCATGCAAAAGCTTTCAGTTTGTGGTCAACCAAACACTATTTCATTGGCCACTGAAGATACCAATACCTACCAATAATAATAGAGCAAGTGAGATGCATAAATGCCAATCATTTTGCACATATTCACTATGATAATAGCAACAAAAAAAGGAAAAAAACAGTCAAGTGGGCTCAAAATGGACAAATATCGAATGATTAATAAGCCTGTCACTTGTGCACCACATTGCAAAGACCACATGCAATTATTCTGTCATAAAACAATAGCTAATTGAGGCTTTTTGTTAAACTTTCAGTCTCATAATGAAAAGGAGGGTTTGGCTGCTGTGAAGAAGCTTTGTGAGGAGATCAGTGACGCTCAGGGTAAGTGAAGCAAAGATGTTGCTGACCATCAATGAGCTTCTATTCAGCTGTTTTGTGACTGACTCTCTCATATTGTTGCCTTCTGTAATGAAAGTATTGCTCGTGTAGGACAAACGTCCCGTTTGTGCCAGTTTTTTAGGTTGTGCAGCTGAAGGAGACGCAGAATGAATGCTAATGCAAGTCAGAATTGATTATGTTGAACTAACTAACAAAATGTCAAGCTAAAGAGAAGGTGAAGAAAAACATGCGTTGAGTGCACAGGATGTAATGCTTTCATGTTGTTTGCAAACAATTATTATGCCCAAGCAGCCTGCCGTCTCTTCACCTAAACACGGTGTAAGAGGAAAACACAATGTGTCTGTAGTAAAAGAGTGTTCTTTTGCATATTTGTGCATTTTGAACAAATCAAGCAGCAGAACACGTTAATTCTTTCCAACTAGTGACAGTGATGTGCATCCTGCTGTGTTCAACAGAGCAAGTTTGTTTTAAATCGTAGTTGCTTTAAGATGTATTCGTGGTGTTTTCAGGTTGCTCGGCAATGCTTCTGTATGGACAAGCCTTAAAAGATTCATTCTAGGATTTAGTTAGCTATAAATCAGTCAGGAACATGCAGGTGGCCTCCCATGAGCCCCCGCGGGCGTTTGCTAGAAAACGATGAGCTGCTGGATACAAAATAAAATCAATACGTTGCAATCAATGAACATTACTTAACCCTAAAGCCTACTGTATTGTATTTGTAGGCCTCGAAATTATCAACATGAACAAAAATGATGAAAACATGCTTTCTGTTGCCTGACTGATACACTAAAAATGCTGGGTTGAAAATGGACAAACCCAGCGATTGGGTTGTTTTAACCCAGAGATTGGGCTGTTTCAACTCAGCGGTTGGGTTAAATGTTTGTACAAAGTGCTGCGCAGTTTTATTTAACTCAACTATTGTTTAAAGATGACTATACGTCTGGCTTAAAATTATCCCAAAATATGTTGGAAATTAAAAATCAGACACATAATTACTAGAGGCAACAATAATAATCAAAAGCAATTTAATAAATGTTTATTGTTTAATTATTATTCATTAAACTTGTTAATAAATGTTCATTTATTAAACATATTAATACATGTTAATTTTTTAACAACCCATTTGCTGGGTTAAAACATCCCAGTCGCTTGGTTTGTCCACTTTCAAACCAGCATTTTTTAGAGTGTAGTTTAGACTTTTTTAGCAAGTATAATTGTACAAACGTCCACCTTCAGCTTGTGCTTGAACCCAACTTCAAGTAGGAGGAGGTAACTGGCAAACGATCGACATAAACTTTAATCCCAAAATAAACAAACAAGAAAGTGAAAATAACTGGACAACTAAATGAAAACTTTTCCCAGGCCTGGTTCTCTCTCGTCTTCCACTGTTGTCACTCTTCCTTTTATCCTTCTGAACTCAAGACCAGTGTTTTACGCAGGTATTGCTCATTAACATTCGCTCCACTGGCTCCCGCGGCTCTCGGCCCCACCCTGCTTCTCGCCACAAATACATTTAAATTTATATGCATATAAATTTACATGGACAATATATAATTTACATCGCAGAAGCAAGTAGTAAGCTTAGTATGTTATTATGTATTATCAATATAGTATGCAAATTTATATGAATATAAATTTGTATGAATATATCTATATGCAGATGCATATTATATGTATTTAAATTTATATACATATACATTCACATACTATACAAAAATATACACTGCAGGAATAGTAAGCAAAGTATGTTAGCATGCTATTCTGAACATGAACTGATTTTTATTTTATTTTTTTTTGTGAAAATGTCATTATTGCTGCTAATAAACCTGTTCTGACAGGAACTTATTCTAAGAGCTTTGAACCTCCCAGTGATCTTCACACAACGACTGAACGAGTCTGTGAGCATTTCTGTGGCACAGCGAGGGCTGATGCTCTTGAACATCAAGACTCGCTCACAGCAGACATGACACTAAAAGGCACAACTTTTTTCCAGTCACTTGTCACGTAAGCGGGAGGTCATGAGAGGCAGTAGGACACTAGAAAGGGCTCATCCATCTGGATGGGATTCCACAAAGTTTCAGCACTAAATTAGGAGCATGAGTCACTCTAGATGAATGATTCATCTCAGCAGTTTCACAGCCCGCAGTGCCGTAAATCGCTCTAAACCTGCGCGAGGGGATTGTCTCTCCCTGCCCGGATGCATGAGCGGCAGACGCTCCGATCTACAGCTGCGAGCTCTTATCTGCTGCCAGTGACGGCAGAGATGAAGCTTTGGCGAGAAAGACTTTAATAATAATCTCAACACAAAGCATGCAGCCAAGAAGAGATTTTCCATATAGGTAAAGAGCTACTGATTTCCCACAGTTAAAATACTTTTATCTCGGTTTAATGCGCAAAGTCAAGTGTGAGAGAGGCAGGTTAAGTTGGTACTTTGATGTCTTGATGAGAGAAACACTGTGACAAACTTCGATTTGTTTGATTGACAAAGTTCCCACATTCCTGGAAAATATACACTGCAGAAATAGAATTTTTTTGTATTTTCTATATAGTATGTAAATTTATATGCTGTATCCATATGCATATGTACACACTATACTATGTAGTTTCTATATTGTATGTAAACGTATATGCATATAAATTTAAACGCATGTAATATGCATATAAATTTACATACGATATAGAAAATACATAGTATGTTATGTATTTTCTTTAGTGTCTATTCCTAAAGATAAATGCATACAAATTTCTATGCATATAAATTTACATACTATATAGAAAATGCATAACATACTATCTATTCTCTATATCATATTTAAATTTATATATGCATATACATTTCTATGCATTTATCTATATGCATATTATATGCATTTACATTTCTATGCATATATGATACGCATAATTTTTATATGCATATAAATTTGTATGCATCTGTATCCATATGCATATTATGTATTTAAATTTACATACTATATAGAAAACACATAAGATATGTATGTAAACTTATATGCATAATAGTCATATGCATGTATTTAATGTATATACATAAATGTAGATACCATATAGAAAATGCATGCTATACACTGCAGAAATAGTATGTTGTGTATTTACTTTCTAAATAGTATGTACATTTATATGTTGTATCAATATGAATTATATGCATTTAAAAGTACATACTATATAGAAAATACATAACATTGTTATATCATATGTAAATTTATATGCATATAAATTGAAATGCATGTAATATGCATATACATTTGCATATGATATAGAGAATACATAATGTTATTATACATTTTCTATATAGTATGTCAATTTATCTGTATATAACTGTATCCATATGCATATTATATGCATTTAAATGTACATACTATATAGAAAATACATAAACTATGAATTGTCTATTTCATATGTAAACTTATATGCATAGAAATTTAAATGCATATAATATGCATATAGATAAATGCATACAAATTTATATACATGCACATTAACATACTGTCAGGGCTGGTTGTAAACGAGGAGAGGATGCAGGATCAAATTGAAGCAGCAAAGTTTATTTAGAAGGGCTGATGAGGATGTGCAGGTGCAGGGAATCCATGTGATTGGCTGATGGTGGAGTGAGTGCAGGTGAGGGCCAGGGAGGATGATGGGAGATGGAGTCCAGGACAGACAGAGACTTTGACAGTGCTGGCCACTCGGGAGGCCACAGCACAGCCGTGTTAGTTATTGTAAATAAACCTTGCTGCTTCAATTAGATCCTGTATCCTCTCCTCGTGCTGGCCACTCAGGAGGCCACGGTGGTGTTAGCCACTCGGGACGCCCTGGCAGGGCAGGCCACTCGAGATACCATGGCGGGGCAGGCCCCTCGGGTTCCGTAGCCTTGGCCCAGTCCTCAGCCAGGAGAATGTTGTTTGCTGCTGCAAGATCCATATGTTGGGGTCTGTCCTTCTGTCAGAGCTGGTTGAAAACGAGGAGAGGATGCAGGATCAAATTGAAGCAGCAAGGTTTATTTACAATAAGTAACACACTAAAACACTCAGGAGCAGGAACAGAAACAACCAACATAAACAATGATGAGGACAGACAAGGGAGTGCAGGAGGAGTGAGTCTTTAAAGGAAGTGCTGATGAGGATGTGCAGGTGCAGGGAATCCATGTGATTGGCTGATGGTGGAGTGAGTGCAGGTGAGGGCCAGGGAGGATGATGGAAGATGGAGTCCAGGACAGACGGAGACTGTGACACATACAGTATAGAGAATATGTAGTTTGTTATTATGCATGTTCTATATAGTATGTACATTTATATGCATTTATCTTCAGGAATATCCACGGCGCGGTGCTGGACCTTTGGGAGGCCACGGCGCGGCCACTCTACAGTGATTCTGGCCACTCGGGAGGCCACAGCGCAGCCGTGTTAGTTATTGTAAATAACGTGGCGGTGCTGGCCACGGCGGTGCTGGCCACGGCGGTGCTGGCCACGGCGGTGCTGGCCACGGCGGTGCTGGCCACTCGGGAGGCCACGGCGGTGCTGGCCACTCGGGAGGCCACGGCGGTGCTGGCCACTCGGGAGGCCACGGCGGTGCTGGCCACTCGGGAGGCCACGGCGGTGCTGGCCACTCGGGAGGCCACGGCGGTGCTGGCCACGCCGGTGCTGGCCACGCCGGTGCTGGCCACTCGGGAGGCCACGCCGGTGCTGGCCACTCGGGAGGCCACGCCGGTGCTGGCCACTCGGGAGGCCACGCCGGTGCTGGCCACTCGGGAGGCCACGCCGGTGCTGGCCACTCGGGAGGCCACGCCAGGGCAGGCCACTCGGGAGGCCACGCCGGGGCAGGCCACTCGGGATGCCGTGGCGGGGCAGGCCCTTTGGGTTCCGTGGCCTTGGCCCAGACCCCAGGCTCGGCCACCAAGGTCGGGGATGGATAGACCCCCCAAAAAAATACTTGGGCGAGACTCTGGGTGTTTTGGCTAGCAGAGGCTCTTGAATGGGCTCGTGGACTGGAGCGGAGTCTGGAGCTGACTCGGGGACAGGAGCGCAGTCTGTGCCCCAGGACATCCCCTCATACTCCACTAACAGGCCAAGGGGCACAAACGTGGGAACCATTACGGCTGAGGGCTCAGTTGTGGCGGCGTCCATCTTGACTGAGGGCTCAGGCTTGGCGGTGGCGACGGCGGCCATCTCGACTGAGGGCTCAGGCGCGGCGGTGGCGACGGCGGCCATCTCGACTGAGGGCTCAGGCGCGGCGGTGGCGACGGCGGCCATCTCGAATGAGGGCTCAGGCGCGGCGGTGGCGACGGCGGCCATCTCGAATGAGGGCTCAGGCGTGGCGGCGGCCATCTTGAAAAGGGACTCTGGGCTGGCGGCCATCTTGAAAAGGGACTCTGGGCTGGCGGCCATCTTGAAAAGGGACTCTGGGCTGGCGGCCATCTTGAAAAGGGACTCTGGGCTGGCGGCCATCTTGAGAAAGGACTCTGGGCTGGCGGCCATCTTGCTCACTGAACTGAGGACCGGGATGGCATTAGCAGCTGTAGCTGGAAGGGAGGCGGACTTCTAACAGATGTTGACATCGGGTCTGCAACCTTGGCCCCCAGGTCAGCGCTGTTGGAAGCCCATTTATGTCCATGGGGAAACACAGGTGAGCAGGAATGGACAGAGCCATTGGAGCGGTATGTGAAGGGAACCGGCGTGAGGTGAGCTGGCAAGGCCTCATTTTTTCTGATGGGACTGAATGAGGAGAATACTTTTTTACTTCAAAATTAGAACCGTTTAAATAAAGAACAAGATTTATTGATTCAACTAGGGAGAAATAACAAGCAAGTTTACTATACCGAATTGTGTCCTTATCCAGACCCATCAGAAAACAGGCATTGAAGGAGGCATCAGGCCAGCTCACCTGATGGGAGAGCTCAAGAAACACCTCCACATACCTCTCCAAAGGCCATCTCCTCTGCCGCAGTCCGCAAAGGCGGTCCTCAGCCAGGAGAATGTTGTTTGCTGCTGCAAGATCCATATGTTGGGGTCTGTCAGGGCTGGATGCAGGATCAAATTGAAGCAGCAAGGTTTATTTACAATAACTAACACACTAAAACACTCAGAAACAGAAACAACTAACATAAACAATGATGAGGACAGACAAGGGCACACACAAAGAGGAGTGAGTCTTTAAAGGAAGTGCTGATGAGGATGTGCAGGTGCAGGGAATCCATGTGATTGGCTGATGGTGGAGTGAGTGCAGGTGAGGGCCAGGGAGGATGATGGGAGATGGAGTCCAGGACAGACGGAGACTGTGACACATACAGTATAGAGAATATGTAGTTTGTTATTATGCATGTTCTATATAGTATGCACATTTATATGCATTTATCTTCAGGAATATGCATAATATAGCTATGCACTTAAATTTATATGCATATAAATTTGGATACTATAGGAAATACATAACCTACTTTGTATTTTCTATATTGTATGTCAAATTATATGCATATAATACAGCAAATACAAAGTAGGTTATGTATTTTCTATAGTATCTAAATGTATATGCATATGTTTTTATGCATATTATATGCATTTAAATGTATATGCATCTATATGTACATACTATATAGAAAATATCATGGAAGTTTAAAAATGTGGTTTCCAAGGCTGAAAAAGTCATGGAAACAAATAAAAATCATGGCATAATTTAGTCTGAATTCACTATTGAGTTATTAATTTTGAATCTCAATTTCTGTTTAGCTGATGTGAATAATTCTGAATTATTATGTAGTGTAGTGTATGTGGCTGAGAGATGAAACTGTCTTTGACACTCTTTGATTCATTCCTCTATGGTGCAGCTGCACATAAATTGGCTTTTAATCGTGTTGTCCGTCATGAGTCTGGTGTTTGAAACAGCCGTCATGACAACAGGAGTTCTCCAGACCTTCAAACAGAGTCAAGAAATAAAAGTATTTAGAGGTGACCTTGTTCGGACGCATGCAAATGAGATGCAAAACAGATGCTTCCTATTATTCTAATTGGCTAGAGCTAGTTGATTTCCTTATGCTGCCAAGTCACTTACTTTAATATTACATGATTCAAAAGGTCAAATAAATAAAATTGCAAATGATTACTTCATTACTACAAATGATTTATGATTAATTCAAATAGTTACATTAGTAGGTGAACGGTGGGATTTGGATGTGGTTGTAAAAAATAAGGAATTGATTATGACAGGCAAAAAGGAAGGTTATTACATTTTGATGAAAGATTACGTGTTTGTTTCTGTGGAATGACAGACATTATGGCCTGAGCAATAGATTTTCCTCCAAGATATTTACAGTTGCCTTGCAAAGCTTTACACTGGTACAAAAATCTCTGAAATGTCCGAAATGCTCCCGACAGGAGCAGCTTTCTGAAGAAAATGCATCAACAAAGCCCAGAGGCAAAGCACTTTTGATTTCTTTAAACTGAGATAGACTTCAAAGTTAAATGGAAACAGTTTTGAGCGTGTAGAAGAGGATATTTTCACCGCATGCCTCCTGCGTTCCAGGAGAAAACATTTCCTCAATTTTGTAAGCATAACAGTGTAGTGGGAATTGTGTTTTTGAAGGCCGGCACTGTACAGACCGCTGTCGTCATTGTCCTCTGCGAAGGGCACTTAAACAAACAGCTAAGTGCCCTTCAGGTTCAGCCAAACATCTTAGTCATGGTCAGAATAATAATGGAAGTCATTGTGAAATAAATATGGAACGCGACGTCTCCGTAATGCGGCTAATGATTAGATTATTTGCTTTTACCCGAGGTCAAATCCATCCTAAACTTTCAGACAGCATCAATAATTTAGAATAGCGACTACCATACTACGTTATTTCTGAATTATATGTAGCCCTGTGTATAATATGTGAATTTTCTGCATGCAAAAAATACTCAGATCACACACACACACTATTAGGGGTTCGGATTTCTCACGGTTCGGTTTGTATCACGGTTTTAGTGTCATGGTTTCAGTACAGTTCGGTATGTGCCATGTTCAGTAAAAAAATAGGACAATTGTCAAATAAAGATAAAGATAATAAATACAAATAATCTAACTTCAAGAAACAGCACAAATAAATACATGAGAGCTACGATACTAATAAAATAAACAATGCTTTACAGGTATGTAACAGCTTTCAGGTACAGAAATTGAAGAAAGTAATCAAATATAAAATAACACTGCATATAAACTTGAATAAATTTGAATACTTACAGTTTTTTTCAACTGCTTACACACATTTTCAAAACTTTGCCTCTTTTTTCAAAACTTTACACACAAATCCAAGAATTTATATAGCACTTTTTACAATGTAGATTGTGTCAAAGCAGCTTTACATTGATAACTGGTACATTATTTTGGCTGCACAGCAGCTCTTAAAGAATAGTGTCAATGCAGGCAGATCAAAACACTGTTGAATATCAAATATCAAGTGTCCCCAACTAAGCAAGCCAAAGGTGACAGCGGCAAGGAACCCAAACTCCAACAGGTGACATCAGGTGGCAAACAGGTGTTAAAATGGAGAAAAAACCTTGGGAGAAACCAGGCTTAGTCGGGGGGCCAGTTCTCCTCTGGCGAACAGTGCTTTGTTACGACTCAGGCTGCTATCATAAGTCAGATAGGATCGCAACATTCAAAGTATTTAATTCAGTTCCATCCAGCTGAGGATCGTATTCATCAAACCGGTATGGACGGTTGTTGAGGAGATGCGCCACTAGGCTCCATCTCTCCTCCTGGCTGGATCCGGCCACAATACTTCATCCACGTCACATGCTATGTTCTCTCTTGCGTATCCAACCTTGGATGGACGCAGTGTCAGTGTCTCCACATGCCTCCTCCATTGCTTGGAGAAGTGTTATGTTGACATAGGGACGACGATCATGCACTTTCCAGTACCATGTGGGGGAAAATTCCTCAATAGGGTTTAGAAATGATGAACATGGAAGCAAGTAAACAACAGAAAAGTTGTTCAAAACCTATAACTTGACCTTTGGCCTATTTGTAGGCCTATTCCAAAGCCATGATTGGATGGTGTTAAGTAAAGCAATGTGTGTTTGCACATGTGAGGAGTTAGTGTGAGGCACTGATGAATTAGTGTGGCATTTTGATCGGTTGTGTTTGAAAAAGGAAATCAAGATACTTCCTGTTAGATTTTTGTATGTTACATAGAGAATCGTGTGTTGTTTTTTGCAAAAAGTGTTTTATGAAATTGAAAACTGAGTCGAAGGCCAAGAATTAGCGTATGGTTTTGCAGATTTGGTGTGTGGTTCTGATGTTTGAGTGTCAGGTTTCAGAAATTGTGTGACAAGTAAAGATTTTTTGTGTAAGCAGTTGAATAAAACTGTACACAAAGTCACAAAAGCTATTCAGTCAAGAGTGATTTCTTTGTCTTTTGTCGTTTGATTAACATTAAAACACAGATAGCAGGAATATTAGACTGCTGTCCCTTTAAGACAACTCAAAGATCCAGTACACTGATACTGATATACATGTGTTGTCTGTCTCATTTTTCTCCTAAGACATAACCTACTATGTTTGTTAGGATACTTGCTAAGATAGGCATGTAGCGGCAAGGAACCCAAACTCCAACAGGTGACATCAGGTGGCAAACAGGTGTTAAAATTGAGAAAAAAACCTTGGGAGAAACCAGGCTCAGTCGGGGGGCCAGTTCTCCTCTGGCAAACAGTGCTTTGTTACGATTCAGGTAGCTAACATAAGTCCGATGGGATTGCAACATTCAAAGTATTTATTGCAGTTCCATCCAGTTGAGGATCATATTCATCACGCCGGTATGGATGGTTTGTTGAGGAACTGTGCCACTGGTTGTCATGTTGACGAGGCCTTCACAGTGGATGATCTAGTTGACTCAATCTCTGCTGATACTTCAGGGCTGCGTTGTGATCGTGTCAAGGCGCAGGTTCTCGATCTCACCTGGATACGGCCCGGATCCGGCTGACTACGGTAAAACTCGGGATAAACAGAGAGACTAATATTAGCGTAGATGCCATTCTTCTTCTGATGTAACGAGTACATCTGGTGTTATTGGAAGTGTTCCCGGTTCTGGCTGACCTAATTTATGCAGCCTAATAATCCTTTAACTGATGTATGTGTATTTAACTATGTATGCCAGGTTAAAGAGATGCATTTTTAGTCTAGATTTAAACTGACAGTGTGTCTGCTTCCCGAACAATGCTAGGAAGATTGTTCCAGAGTTTAGGTGCCAAACAGGAGAAGGATCTACCACCTGCAGTTGATTTTGATATTCTAGGTATTATCAGCTGGCCTGAATTCTGAGATTGCAATAGACGTGAAGGACTATAATGCATTAAGAGCTCGCTCAGGTACTGGGGAGCTAAACCATTTAGCTTTGTAAGTAATTAGCAAGATTTTAAAATCTATACGATGTTTAACAGGAAGCCAATGCAGTGTCTGCATTACAGTAATCTAGCCTTGAGGTCATGAACGCATGAACTAACTGTTCTGCATTTGTCATCGAGAGCATATGTCGTGGTTTAGATATATTTTTAAGATGGAAGAATGCGGTTTTACAGATGCTAGAAACATGGCCTTCAAATGAAAGATTGGTATCAAAGAGCACACCCAGGTTCCTAACTGACGACAAAGACTTAACAGAGCAGCCATCAAGTGTTAGACAGTATTCTAGGTTATTACGTGAAGAAGTTTTTGGTCCAAAAATTAGAATCTGAATTTAGTAGTAGGAAATTACTGGTCATCCAATTTTTTATATTAGCTATGCATTCCGTTAATTTTGTGAATTGGTAAGTTTCGTCAGGGAGCAAAGAAATATAGAGCTGAGTATTATCAGCGTAACAGTGAAAACTAACACCATGCTTCCTGATGATATCTCCTAAGGGTAGCATGTACAGAGTGAACAGCAACGGTCCTAGTACTGAGCCTTGCGGTACTCCATATTGAACTTGTGATCGATATGACCTCTCTTCATTTACTACTACAAACTGATAACGGTCATTTAAGTATGATTTGAACCATGACAATGCAATTCCACTAATGCCAACATAATTTTCGAGTCTATTTAAAAGAATATTGTGATCAATAGTGTCAAATGCAGCACTAAGATCCAGTAACACTAATAGAGAGATACAACCACGATCTGATGATAAGAGCAAATCATTAGTAACTCTAATGAGAGCAGTCTCAGTACTATGGTACGGTCTAAATCCTGACTGGAAATCCTCACAGGTACTAATTCTTTCTAAAAAGGAACATAGTTGTGATGATACTGCCTTTTCTAGTATTTTTGACAGAAAAGTGAGATTTGAGATTGGCCTGTAACTGACTAATTCTCTAGGATCAAGTTGTGGTTTTTTAATAAGAGGTTTAATAATAGCCAGCTTAAAACTTTTTGGTACATATCCTAGTGATAAAGACGAATTAACGACATTAAGAAGAGGATCTATGACCTCTGAAAGCATCCCTTTCATCAGCTTAGTCGGTATAGGGTCTAACATACAAGTTTAGACAATTCTTCCTCTCCTAAAGCAGTAAATGAATTGAATTTTTCCACAGGGACACTACAATGCACTGTCTGACGCGATACTGTAGTAGATGGTTGCATGGTTATAATTTTCTCTCTAATATTGTAAATCTTGCAAGTAAAGAAGTTCATAAAGTCATTACTGCTGTGCTGTTTGGAAACATCAGAAGTTGAAGCTTTATTTCTTGGTAATTTAGCCACTGTATCAAATAAATACCTAGGGTTGTGTTTATTTTCTTCTAAAAGATTTGAAAAATAGGCAGATCTAGCAGATTTTAAGGCCTTTCTGTACTCAATCATTCTCCCTCTCCACGAAATGCGAAAAACTTCTAGTTTTGTTTTCTTCCAGCTGCGCTCTATTTTTCTGGCTGCTACCTTTAGGGCCCGAGTGTGCTCGTTGTACCACGGCATTGGATTCATTTCCTTAATCTTTTTTAAGCGCAAAGGAGTCTAATGTGCTGAAAAAGACAGAGGCAATAGTTTCTGTTGCAACATCGAGGTCTTCTAAGCTGTCTGGTATGCTAAGGCGATGAAATTGATCAGGAAGATTATTTATAAAGCGATCTTTAGTGGTAGAAGTGATGGTTCTACCAAAAAATAATGGCAGGGAGGCAGTTTTGCAGCCTTGACTAAATGTAGTATACACGAGACTAGATAATGATCTGAGATGTCGTCACTCTGCTGCAGAATTTCAACGGCATCAATATCAATTCCATGTGACAATATTAGATCTAAAGTATGATTACGACAATGAATGGATCCTGACACGTGTTGTCTAACACCAATAGAGTTTAGAATGTCTTTTTCAATATCTATATGGATATTAAAATTTGATAAAGTCTGTATGGTGTCCTGGTGGCCTGTATACAGTAGCCAGCACAAATGTCAACTTACATAATGTTACATAAAGCACCATCACTTCGAAGGAATTATATTTGAAAGACTTTTGACTAATACTGTAAATATTACTATAAATTACAGCAACACCTCCCCCTTTGCCTTTCTGATGAGGATTGTGTCGATAATCATAACCTTGAGGACTAGACTCATTTAAAGTAATGTAATCCTCCAGTTTTAGCCAGGTTTCTGTCAAACACAGCACATCTAGATTATTGTCTGTGATAATATAATTTACAATAAGTGCTTTTGAAGAAAGGGATCTAATATTTAACAACTCAAGCTTTATCATTTGTTTATCAGTATTATCTCTATTTTTTATTTGTTGAACATCAAGTAAATTTTTATTCTTGAATGGGTTTGGAAGTTTTTCGTTTTTACTAATACAGACACAGTCTCTATGTGATAATATCTAGGTGAAAGAGTTTCTATGTGTTGGGAATTATCTGACTTCTGTAATGTGAGGCAGCTAGCAGACTGTCAGTTTAGCTGGTCTGTCTGCTTCCTGACCTGGGCCCCAGTTTGTCATGTTTCAGCTCTAAGACTATGTGCCATATTACTAGAGAGAAGAGCAGCACCATCCCGGGAGTTGTAATGCAATTTCTATATATTGCAATTAACATCAAGCACGCAAAGTGATTATCCACATGTCATTAGTTTTAAGTTTTGCTTCAAATGAATTTGTTTAGGATTGGTGTTTATTATGTTGGCGTGAGAAAGTGCTAAAACATGCTAAAACATGCTAACAACATGTTAAAACTTGCTAATTCATGCTAGAAAATGCTAAAACATGGTAACAACATGTTAATTCATGCTAGCAAATGCTAAAACATGGTAACAACATGTTAATTCATGCTAGCAATGTGTTAAAACATGCTAATTCATGTTAGCAACATACTAATACATGTTAGCAATGTGGTAAAATATGCTAGCAGCATGCTAGTTATGTTAGCAATGTGCTAAAACATGTTAGCATTGTTAAGTCATACTAACTGAATATGCTAATTCATGCTAGCAAAATGCCAAAACATGCTTATTCATGTTAGCAACATGTTAAAAGATGTTAACGATATGCTAATGCTAACATGTTAACACTGTGTTAAATAATGCTAGCAACATGCTAATATATGCTAGCAATGTGTTAAAATATGCTAGCAATATGTTAATTCATGCTAGAAAAATGCTAAAACATGCTAACAACATGCTAATTCATGTTAGCAACATGTTTAAATATGCTATAATATGCTTATCATGCTATCAATGTGTTAAAACATTCTAACAATGTGCTAATTCATGCTAACAAAATGCTAATTTATGTTAGCAATGTGTTAAAACATGTTAGCAATGTGTTAATTCATGCTAGAAACATGCTAACGATGTGTTAAATCAAGCTAACAATGTGAAAATGTGAAGAAACATGTCTATATCTGAATGTCACTATAATTTTTGTTTGTTTTATACCTCTGTTTTTCATTCCTGTTCTGTTGTAAATGCAGTTAAATTTAAAGGATTTGCGGTGGAGTGTTGCGTTTATATTGTTTATAGTGTTTACATTTGTTTTATTTACGGTATTTTAAATTATTTCTGAATGTAATAATAAAATGTGACATGCATCAATGCAACTTTTTCCTCAACAATGCAATTTTGAAACAGTGTGACTTATGCTGCATTCACGCCACTGCGTAATTACCGTAATCTTGAGATGACAACACGTGACGTTATATTCGGAGCTGTTCTCGTCCTCGGACTGGGAATTATGCATTTCTATGGCACCACTATCAACACCTAAATGCATCTACAGCGGTCAGGTGGTACATGTGGGAGCTTTCAGAAAACTCCCAGCTTACAAACTGTAATTACGAGCTCTACGAGGACGTGAACGCTTTTTACAAGCCAGAATCTCGTAGTTACAGTGATTACGATATGGTGTGAACGCACCAGTTGGAAGATGCAATGCAATGCAACCATTGATTTTCCACAACATGAGGTCATGTGACACCAATGTAGCATGTTTGCATTGCTGTTGCATGATGTTTTGTGCTGTTTTTAAAACATAATAAGCATGCAATTAACTCATGCACATGGGCTCCAGCAGTGGAAGCTGTCCGTGACCGGGTTGCGCATCTATAAAGTGCACGCCTGACTCACGCGTGTTGCATCTATCGTCTCATTCCCGCTGGAGTCCGCTGAGATGCAGCGTGAGTGGTTTTGCCCTCAGCCCTGTCTGCGGTCATCACATCAGCTGCAGTTGATCTAGCAGACAGAACATGTAATGGTGTTTGTGGACGCAGCATTTGCTCTGCGCCCTACGGGCTCTTTGTAAAGACGAATGAATCTGCTCTCTGTGGATCGGTTGCACGACTCGAGGACAAAATGAGACTTAATCCAGGTCAGAGTTGATAAATGGATACAGCTAATGTAGACGTTCTCATCCTCCATCTGTCTTTGTCTAAATGCGCTCATTTGAAGGAAATAGACAGGAACTCGAATAGAACTCTATAGCCAGCTTTTGTGCTTCAGTAGGTATTTGTGCATTCGAGCCGTGAACATCTCAGTCTTTTACACAGGTAATGCTGGGATGTTCCTTCCTACGCGTTTGGAAATCCATATTCTTCATGTTTTGTCGTAGAGAGTGATATGTAGTTTGTTCACACAACTGACCGCTACGTTGAACATTCACTATACACTGCTGTTCAAAAGTTTGGTGCGAGTGCGATTTAAAAAAAATTTTTTTTATGTTTTTGAAAAGTCTTATATATATACGATGTAGCAAATCTGCACTGTGTGATTGTTTATATCATTGCAAAATGTAAACTATATTATCGCACAGTTTTATATATAAACTAAAGTTTAGAGATGCACCGATACTAAATTTCTCAACATGTTCTCCAACCAATACGCCTATATAGGTCGTTTGTCACTTCCCTGAAATATGACCCATAGGGGCATTTACTAAAGTTGCGCCCCTATCGACAACAGGACACTTTCATTTTAATGCATTGTTCCCTTTTATCTGCATCATATTTTGGGTTTCGCGTAGCTCAATTGGCAGAGCATTGCAATATATAACAATATCATGTGATCATGCGATCGTGGGTTCGATCCCAGGGAACGCATGTGCTCATAAAGTGTATATGCACTATAAATCACTAAGGGTAGATTTAGGGGTAGGGTGGGTGTAGTCGTTAATAAAAAATGAGTTTTGCTAAATGGAAATAGGACAAATGGTGTAAAAAGTCCACACATTGCATTTAAATGAACACGCATTTTGATTGGTAACGACAGTCATACGTCATTTCATGACGACAGACGTAACACAACACTGTTATTATTTTTACGCCAGCTAGAGGGCGCATGACTTTAAAACGTAAATATAGGTCGTAATAAGGTGCTTGAAAAAAACGACCTATAGGGTGTTTTTTTTTGTTTTTTTTTTGGAGGACAGTCTGAAATTTCTCCGCCGATACCGATAACCGATTATTCAGAATGAATCTGCCAATACCGATAATGATACTGATAGTTTGGGGATTCTGCCTTTTATACCTTCTTTTTTTAATAATGAAATTATAATCTCAATTTCATCAGTTATAAACATAAACACATTACTCAAATTAATATTAACACACATATTAACTAAACTCTGAAGATTAAATTAATATTTCTTAACTTTTTAAATGTTATTAATTAATATAATTACTATTAATATTGAACATCAAACTGGTTTCTTAGCATTTTCTTTACACAAAGCCCAAATTCAGTGCATTTTGCTGCCCTCTTTTGATTGACAGGATATATCAGCCCTGACCATCAGCTGTTTTTAAACTATAGAGATGCACCAATATATCGGCCAATAATCGGTTTCGACCGATAAAAGCAAATTTACCGATAAGCATAATACTGATTATTGGCCGATATATTGGTGCATCTCTAATATATACTCATGTAAAACAATACTATATAGAAAATCTCAAGTGCGTGATTAACTACATTATCGCCCAGCTCCAATCTGCAAAATGCAACTATAAGGCATGATATTATAAACAATAACATTGTGATTTTCTGTATGCTGCTTTTAAACAATGTGCATTGTGAAAGTGCTATACAATTAAAATTTGACTTCACTTGCACATCAAAGCTGCATTTATTTAATCAAAAATACAATAAAAACAGTGAAATATTATTCCAGTGTAAATCAGCTGTTTTCTATGTGAATATATAGTAAAGTGTAATTTATTCCTGAATTTTCAGCATCATTACTCCAGTCTTCAGTGTCACATGATCCTTCACAAATCATTCTGATATGATGATTTGCTGCTCAACAAACATTTATGATTATCAATGTTGAAAACAGTTCATATTTTTGTGGAAATTAACACATTTATATTTTCAGGATTCTTTTGATGAATAGAATGTCACTTTTGATCATTTTCATGTGTCCTTTCTAAATAAAAGTATTAATTTCTTTAAAACAAAAACAAACTTAGAATAGTGTATATATTTACGCTGATTTTGCTGGTAGTGTTGAATAACACAACATTGTGAATATTAATGGTTTTAATGTGTTTTTAATGCACTGTGATCCTGAATTAAGATCATGAAGAAAACAATGCTGAAAGCATGTATGTTAAAGCAGTTCTCAAGGATCATCCTGGCGTTCTGTATGCTCTGTATCTATTTATTTTATGTCTCCCCTGAAGGCTCTCCTGCATTGACTGAGTAAAAGTGTGAATGAGGTTAACTTACTCCCGCAGGCCTGAAATGCCAGCCGTTTTACTGCCGCTCGCTGGTAACACACACACACACGGTGGTTTTATCATCTCAGGCCGCGTCTGCTCCTGTTGTCTCTCATGATACGGTCTAACCGGACCGGCCGTCCGTCCTCTGGGACTGTTTGCCATTTGGACGTGAGTTTTCCTGAGGTTAATGAATGCTGTGGCCGCATTGCAGAGCTTTATGTGCTGCATTTCCAGACTGAAATCATTTTCCAAAGCCATCGTGTGTAACTGAACTCTCTGAGAGTGGACACGCTTCTGTGATTCTGTACAGGGTCATAACATGAGCAGATCGGAGCCGTAGTGAGTCTCGGCTTAGAGTAGGATCCAGTTTATTCTGGACAACAATTGTCCACTTGGACAGGAATACGTGTCGACTTTGAAATTAGAATTTATGTGCATTTAAAAAATGAATATGTAGGGATTATTTCACAGAGATAATTGTACTTTGTAAAGCTGCTTTACAGTTAAAGAGGCCCTTTTTTAAAGTCTTGATGTTGTTTTTGGGCTCTACTACTATGGATTCATGCCTGAATGTTAAAAAATGCATACATTTTTTCCCATATTTTTCCTATGTTCTCAATTGTCTTGACTAGTGAGTTGTCTGAAGCAGAGGATTGTAGGTTTTCTGAAAGGGAAGGTGGGCGGCAGTCAGGTTGTGTTTTTGCTGTCATCTCTGCTGCAAGCAAATACTTTCTCTGTGACGCTAAAAAAAGGAGCTGCCAATGTTAGGTGACAGAAACATTGTTCAATTGTTGTGTGAAATTGCTGGGGGGTCTGAAGTTCCTGTCTGAACAGGTTTAATGACGAACACAGCTTCATTTCCCAGATAAACTCCAGTTCAGAATAGCATACTAACATGAATGTACAGTAGAGCTGCACGATTAATCGTTAAAAGATCGTGATCTCAATTCAATCACCCCTGCGATCTTATTACCAAATGACAGCGATTCGTCTCTATTAAAGCTTTGACAAGTATGTACGATCACAGCAAACATTCAGATCTGCGTTCTGATCCAGAGAGAGCCGTTGTCACGTATAGATATGAAACAATCTTTTTAACCACACAGTATCATTATTTCTGTCATAAAATAATTCAGATTATTACAGAAGTACTGGATAAAAGTTTATAGTTTGGATATAAACGCTGATGTCTAAGGTAGCGATCAAAATACAGTAAATCACCTTTTGAAAGTAGCTTGACACTTCAAATAATGATTGTATCATTACATTGTTACACCAGTAGGTGGCGACAAGTGACTGTTAAAAATGTTTCTCACTGAATCATTCATTCAAGAGATTCGTTCAAAAACGCTGATTCATCAAGAAATGAAACAAGTGAAGACTTTGAGTGAGTCATTGAATCATTCATTCAAGAGATTTGTTCAAAAATGCTGATTCATCCAGTAATGAAACAAATGAAGTCTTTGAGTGACAAGTGGACAATTGTTGTCCAGAATAAACTGGATTCTACTATAAGCCGAGACTCACTACGGCTCCGATCTGCTCAAGTTAAAGTGGAAGAGATGATCGATTCAATTGAGGCGCTACAGCGATCTGTCACACCGCATTAAAGAGCACTAAAATAGAATTTGAAATCTGAGACTTTGTTTTATATCAGTAGAAACAAAGCACAAAGCTTATTGTGATTTATTGGATGGGATGCGCGCTACAACATTTTGTTCATTCATCAACTGAAAACATGAAAGATTTTTCCGGTTTAAGGATTTATATTGGTTCATCAAAATGAGAATGAATTAAAATCGAGAAATCTATATTTTATATTGAGAACGTACCATTGTTGATGAGCGTGTGCAGTGGAAGACGTCGATCCTTAAATCCCTCAAAGACACCAAATCCAAAATCTCAAAGTCCACTGTGGAAACACAAAACCACACGCACATGTTACTAATATCATGTGTGCATGACAATGAGGAAAAAATGAAAGCATAGCAGAAAATGTTCAAGGCCAGAAGTTGGACAGACAGAAAATGAAACACCCATCATGCATGATTCATAGGCCCTGTTTACACCTGGTCGATCAGATCACAAGTAGACGAGTGAGACACATTCCCGTTTACACCTGGTGTTTTAATCCGTCTCTTTTGTCCACTTTCAACCACTTCTGTCCTGATTTCTTTAAGGGGAGGGTCTATGGGCAGGTGAATGTATGGGTTTTCTCAGATCTTTCGATCTAATAGACAAAATAAGATCACGTAACTTACATATGAACATGACCGGAGATGTTTTTTGCTCTGACAGCCGAGAGACCGTCCGAATGCTGTGAGTGTGTGTTAGAAATCAGGAATGGTGAGAGAACATCGTGCTTGGTACGTTTTTCATCTTCAAACCAAACTTGGGTCTTCAGCCAACAAAGGTTAAATCCCGTCTGGCTAGCACGCTTTCCAGTAGCACGTTTGAACACATGAGCATCTACACTACGAAAACTTTCACTCACTAACTGTATATGGACATTTATATTCAGAGCTGACAATGAAAAATATGGCCCTGGTATTAAGATGTGTTTTGGTCGATCGGATCACAAGTGGACAACACTAAATACATGTGTAAACGGGGTCTAAAAGGTTTTGAGCTTGTCCACTTTCAACCACTTCCAGAGGTAGTTGAAAACACAAACGCTCATGTGGTCGAATGTGTTGAAACAGCCACAAAAGATGACTACTCTCCGCCTACTGACCTAATGTGTAAACATTATGGAAAGCGTGCTACCCAAATCAGGACAGAAGTCGTTCAAAATGGACAAAAGAGACGGATTAAAACACCAGGTGTAAACGGGAATGTGTCTCACTCGTCTACTTGTGATCTGATCGACCAGGTGTAAACAGGGCCTATGAATCATGCATGATGGGTGTTTCATTTTCTGTCTGTCCAACTTCTGGCCTTGAACATTTTCTGCTATGCTTTCATTTTTTCCTCATTGTCATGCACACATGATATTAGTAACATGTGCATGTGGTTTTGTGTTTCCACAGTGGACTTTGAGATTTTGGATTTGGTGTCTTTGAGGGATTTAAGGATCGACGTCTTCCACTGCACACGCTCATCAACAATGGTACGTTCTCAATATAAAATATAGATTTCTCGATTTTAATTCATTCTCATTTTGATGAACCACTATAAATCCTTAAACTGGAAGAATCTTTCATGTTTTCAGTTGATGAACAAACAAAACGTTGTAGCGCGCATCCCATCCAATAAATCACAATAAGCTTTGTGCTTTGTTTCTTCTGATATAAAACAAAGTCTCAGATTTCAAATTCTGTAAATTATATGGCGAAATTCAAACAATAAATACTATTTTAGTGCTCTTTAATGTGGTGTGACAGATCGCTGTAGCTCCTCAATTGAATCGATCATCTCTTCCGCTTTACTACTAGTTACAGCACCAAATAAACATGAATGAACATCAGAAGGAATACTGATAGAAAAAGTACAACTTACTAACATGAATCATGTCTCATATAATCGATCAATCATCAATTTGAACCGTGGAAAGGCGTCAATAAAACAGCTTGAGAACAATGTCACGTAACGTTACCTCAGAAAAGCCATTCAGTGACCATAAACTTGATAGTTAGCTAGAAGAATACTCTAGAGAGGAGTGTTTTGTTAAATATATACACTATAATGCATATTCATTGTATTTTTACTTAACCAATTCTTCATTATTTAACGTATATTTGAATAAATCCATCATGTTTTTATGACAGTCACCATTTATTTTTATGTTTATATTTCAAAAAACATTGGAAATCGAAAATACATTTTGCATAAATGTATATTAATGAACTTCACTGACCCAATAATACATAAAATGATAAACTAGACACAGATTAAGACTAGTTTGATTGGACACACGAGTCACGACAGAAGCTATGGGAAGTGTTTTCTTCTCCCGTTTAGAAGTTGTGTGTATTTTGTTTACTGTACATCATTATAAGGTCGTTTGATATATTAGTGTTGTTTGTGCTGCTGTCTGTGACCCATCAGAACAAACTTTTTTGGGTCACAATGCTGTTATTTTGGTCATTGTCACCTCAGGCATTCATAAATGACGTCAATCATTACTAGACCTCATTTCTGATGAGAAACACTCATCAGAAATGAGGTTTCTCATTCATTTTCTAAAACACTATTTATATCTGTTTAATCCTGATTATATGTCCAGAACAATATGATGCTTCACAAAAAAAAAAAAAAAAAAAAAAGGCAGTTGATGTGAAGAGAAGGTGATGAATGGGTTTGATTCGTTTGAAAGTGTTTCCTGGAATCAGTGTGTGTGTCAGGGGCGTTTCCTCCGAGGAGGCAAGGGAGGCAGTGCCTCCTCAAAAAAACTGGATGAGAAAATAATCGATATTACAAAAATATAATGCAAATGTTACATTTGGGGGGTAATTGAGAATGAATAGGGGAAAGTCCCGTGAGAGGAGGCAATGCCTCCATCGCGCTATGATCGGTTACTCGTGCGCGTTCTCGTCGAATCGGCCTGAATGAAGACCGTGATGGCGTTAATGGGAAGACTAATTAAAAAGTAGGTAAACATCTGTCACTTAGATATCACCGCTTTATTTCATGTCAAAATCAAACTCGAAATGGCCTGTAAACATGACGACTGTGGGGGTTTTTTAGTGAGCAATCAGCATGGTGAAATTAAAGGTACATCTTTGTGTACAAGCCTGATGACTGCTGAAAATAAATTGACTATTAAAAAGAAAAGCTGAATATTAGTTTATAAATAATATACATTGTTTAAATTGTTACTGCCAATAGTTATTATTTTGGAATAAATGTGAAAATGTGTAAAAACACTAACTTGATGAAATTTATACTTGGTTTTCATAAATAGAACATCACAAAATGGAATTGTATTTGGTCTCTCTTTTTATGTAATGTTGACTTAACCAGGAAAATTGTGTAACAGGGACATAAATCCTTTTAAAACACCACCGCACACCACTAGTGTGTGTGTGTGAACACTTCCAGGATTCTCTTCAGACTGTACACCTCATGATCTTCAGATGCGTTAGTGTTGTTCAGGGTGATTGATAATAACGGTGTTTAATGAGCAGTAATGGGCTCAATGTAATAATATGTGCTCAGGCGTTCGTTAGCTCTGATTATAATCGCTGATCACAAACACTGCCCTGCTCTTCTCAAGCATCATCATAATAATTTTACATAAGTATTTAATAATAATAATACATGTTATATATTTTTTAATAATAATAATAATAATAACATGCTTTATGCGTTCCCGGGGCAGGTGGTGTGAAGTAACGAATTACAAATACGTTTTTGTTGTTATTGTTGTTGTGGGTGTCCCAATTGGGGATGTGCAATTTTCAGAGAAACATTCATGTTATATATTTTGGTTGCATTTGTGAGTTAATAAAAATGTAACTGGTTGTGTAAAATAGGCACATAATATCGTATTATCGATATATTGATCGGTATACCCCTGAAACGAATCGGGTAATAATCGTATTGCATCTGATTATAATGTGTGTGGCTTATTAAATAAAATAATCGCATTTCTTATTGTTTTAAAACATTATCACTTGTCAGTGAATCTGCGCTCTGTGTTTTCATGTCAGCGGCTGTTATGCTGGTTTCTGAAAGCAGAACCGAAGACGGAGTCGAGGCGTCTTTTGCCATCATCTACCTGGGCCGCTTTCTGTTGACCCACCTTCTGCTGGACAGCCTGGTGCATTCTGGGAAGGATGGGTCATGCTCTAGAGTCATCAGTATCTGCCCAGCATGTGAGTGAAAAAACACGTGGCAAACGTCTCCAGTAAAAATAAGTTACCCGAAGCAAGACTCGGTCTGGAGATCTAGAATGCAGAGATTCTGAAAGAAATCAAAGATAAGAGGAATCTGGCCTGAGGAATCTTCAGTGTTTCTGTCGCTTTCCAGAAAATATCTGCCAACGGGCTCAGAAAACAAGATTATTCTTCTGACCCCATTGGCAGATATTTGTTCTTGTTTTAAGCAAAAACTCACTTAATTTTTCAGAAAACAAGACAATTATCAATTTTTGTACTGTTGATACCATTCTTTTCCTTACATTTCTATGTATTTTATTCAGTTCGTTTACTTTCATATTTCACACTGGTGAATATTTGTTGAGTGAAAAAAAGTTGTGCATTGAAATTACATTTAACTGTTTTATCAGTACTACTGGATTTTATTTGTTCACTGAAACTGACATTTGTGGGATTGACACAGTGTTAGGATTAAAATAAAATAAAAAAATATATAATCTAAATAATATTAGATTAAAAACAGTGATATTTTAGTTTAATTGATATACTATTATATTTTATGTATCATTTCATCAATTTTACTTAAAGTTTTATTCATTTTGTTGTGTGTTTTTGTCATTTTTATTATGTATTAGTTTTAATTTGTTTAGAAATTTGTTGAGAAATGCTGCTTTGGCAACTAGCTGAAATATGTTCTAATGAAATGAACATTTTTATGGTTTTATAGTTATCTATAATTATCCTGATGAAAAACTTGCTTAAAAATTAGAAATGTTGCTTTGACAAATAAATAAGTTGAAGTTGAAGCACTAAAAGTATTCAAATACATTTTATTCGCGTTTTTGTGATTCAGAGCGATGATCAAAACACAGATGGAGTAGATCGAGTCCGTCAACACCTCAAAGCTTCAGTCGTTTCCTCTTCATGGTTCATCATTTCATTCAGTAACGTGAGGCAGTTTTGATGTTTGATGATCGTGTCATTTATGTGCGTCAGCAATGCTTCTGTCGCTTATTTCTGCTTCTTCTTCACCTGTGTTTTGATCTGGAGATTCTGTACTCTCTCAGAAGGTGTGTAATAGCGCCCCCTGCCGTAAAACATGAATTTCCGGGAAATTCCATCAATGGCAGGGAAATAGTTCAAATAAAGCTGAAAACAAAAAATAAAACTTAATTCAAAATATTAATAAATAATAATATAAAAGTATATAAACAATGCTAAAATAACACTAATTATCTGCCTTACAATTTAGTAAAGTATCTTAGAAGACAGATTAATGATGATTTGGAGCAGTCTGTGATGCCGTCAGATGCTCTCGGTTTGGAACGGAGCCCGTTTGAGGTGGTTTTGAACTGAAGCTGGTTGCAGTTGTTTATTTTATCTTTTTTTTTTTCAGTCAACAGCAGCCATGAGGTGTATGCCTGGAGCAAACTGGCACAGCTTCTGTTCACCTCCCACCTGCACTGTGCACCAGAGCCGAGCGGATCAGCGGTGACGGTCGACCCGGGCCTGGTGGACACGGGACTGTACGGCCGCCTCGCCAGACTCGCACACAGACCTGTCGCCCGGCTCTTCTTCAAGGTCAGCTTTCATTATAAGGGATTCCTATGAAAACAAGTCAACACTGCAGTAAAATGAAGTTCTTCCTCAGTGTTTCTGTCTTGTTTTCCAGCACAAATATCTAAACATTCTTAAATCAAGATACATTTACTGGAGAAGAGAAATTTCTAAATTTCTATATTTTCTAAATAAAAAAATAAAAAAAATAAAAATTAAGTGAGTTTATGCATAAAAAATATAAAAAATGCTGGGTTAAAAACAACCCACGTTGGGTTGAAAATGGACAAACCCAGTGATTGTGTTGCTTTAACTCAGCAATTGGGTTAAATGTTTGACCCAACATGTTGGGCAGTTTTATTTAACTCAACTATTGTTTAAAAATTACTATATGGCTGACTTAAAATGAACCCAAAATTAAAAATCAGACACATAATTCTAGAGGCAACAATAATAATAATTAAAAGGTAAATATTTATTAATAAGCAATTTAATAAATGTTTATTGTTTAATTATTATTCATTAAACATATTAATACATATTTACATCAACAACCCATTCCCTGGGTTAAAACCTCCCATTCCCTCAGTTAAAACAACCCATTCCCTGGGTGAAAACAACCCAATCGCTGGGTTAAAACAACCCAATTGCTGGGTTAAAATCTCCCATTCCCTGGGTTAAAACAACCTATTCCCTGGGTTAAAACAATCCAATTGCTGGGTTAAAACAACCCTGGGTTAAAACAACCCATTCCCTGGGTTAAAACAACACAATCGCTGGGTTAAAACAACACAATTGCTAGGTTAAAACAACCCATTCCCTGGGTTAAAACAACACAATCGCTGGGTGAAAACAACACAATCGCTGGGTTAAAACAACCCAATTGCTAGGTTAAAACAACCCATTCGCAGGGTTAAAACAACCCAATTGCTGGGTTAAAACAACCCATTCCCTGGGTTAAAACAACACAATCGCTGGGTGAAAACAACACAATCGCTGGGTTAAAACAACCCAATTGCTGGGTTAAAATCTCCCATTCCCTGGGTTAAAACAACCTATTCCCTGGGTTAAAACAATCCAATTGCTGGGTTAAAACAACCCTGGGTTAAAACAACCCATTCCCTGGGTTAAAACAACACAATCGCTGGGTTAAAACAACCCAATTGCTAGGTTAAAACAACCCATTCGCAGGGTTAAAACAACCCAATTGCTGGGTTAAAACAACCCATTCCCTGGGTTAAAACAACACAATCGCTGGGTGAAAACAACACAATCGCTGGGTTAAAACAACCCAATTGCTGGGTTAAAATCTCCCATTCCCTGGGTTAAAACAACCTATTCCCTGGGTTAAAACAATCCAATTGCTGGGTTAAAACAACCCTGGGTTAAAACAACCCATTCCCTGGGTTAAAACAACCCATTCCCTGGGTTAAAACAACACAATCGCTGGGTGAAAACAACACAATCGCTGGGTTAAAACAACCCAATTGCTAGGTTAAAACAACCCATTCGCAGGGTTAAAACAACCCAATTGCTAGGTTAAAACAACCCATTCGCAGGGTTAAAACAACCCAATTGCTAGGTTAAAACAACCCATTCGCAGGGTTAAAACAACCCAATTGCTGGGTTAAAACAACCCATTCCCTGGGTTAAAACAACCCATTCACTGGGTTAAAACAATCCAATTGCTGGGTTAAAACAACCCATTCCCTGGGTTAAAACAACCCAATTGCTGGGTTAAAACATCCCATTCCCTGGGTTAAAACAACCCAATTGCTGGGTTAAAACAACCCAATCTCTAGGTTAAAACAACCCATTTGCAGGGGTAAAACAACCCATTTCCTGGGTTAAAACAACCCAATCGCTGAGTTAAAACTACCCATTCCCTGGGTTAAAACCACACAATTGCTGGGTTAAAACAACCCATTCCCTGGGTTAAAACAACCCATTCACTGGGTGAAAACAACACAATTGCTGGGTTAAAACCTCCCATTCCCTGGGTTAAAACAACCCAATTGCTGGGTTAAAACAACCCATTCCCTGGGTTAAAACAACACAATTGCTAGGTTAAAACAACCCAATTGCTGGGTTAAAACTACCCATTCCCTGGGTTAAAACAACCCAATTGCTGGGTTAAAACCTCCCATTCCCTGGGTTAAAACAACACAATTGCTAGGTTAAAACAACCCAATTGCTGGGTTAAAACAACCCATTCCCTGGGTTAAAACAACCCAATTGCTGGGTTAAAACAACCCATTCCCTGGGTTAAAACAACCCAATTGCTAGGTTAAAACAACCCAATTGCTGGGTTAAAACAACCCATTCCCTGGGTTAAAACAACCCAATTGCTGGGTTAAAACCTCCCATTCCCTGGGTTAAAACAACCCAATTGCTAGGTTAAAACAACCCATTCGCAGGGTTAAAACAATCCAATTGCTGGGTTAAAACAACCCATTCCCTGGGTTAAAACAACCCATTCCCTGGGTGAAAACAACACAATCGCTGGGTTAAAACAACCCAATCGCTGGGTTAAAACAACCCAATTGCTAGGTTAAAACAACCCAATTGCTGAGTTAAAACTACCCATTCCCTGGGTTAAAACAACACAATCGCTGGGTTAAAACAAACAAATTGCTGGGTTGTCCATTTTTTCAACCTAACCTGGTTGTTTTTCATTTTTTAGAGTGTATATTTGCCAATTTGGTCAGAAAAATAAACTTAATTAAAAGGGAAAACAAGATTATTTTTCTGACCCCAATGGCAGATTTTCATTGTATTACTAACTTTTCATTTGATTTATTTAATTCAGTGATTATTAAACTGAACAATAATTGAAGGCTATATATTCAAAAAAAAAAAAAAAAAAAAGAAAAAAAAAAGGATGCCAGGAAAAAACAAATGCTGCATTAATTGTGTTAAATATGTTTCATGCTTTTTGAAAAGCACTAATATACAGTGTACAGAACTGGAGGAAAATTTTGTTTCATAGTCTTGAAAATAATGGCACATAATACAAAAATATTAACAGTATTAAAACAGGCTTAAGGAAAATGTAATTACTTTTCTTTTCGATTCTGATGTGAAATATGACATTTTCTTGACAGGTTTCATGTGATTCACCCAGTGACTCAGCTGGGAATTATGACATTATGGATGAAGCTTCTAAATAAATAGCGTGCATGTATGACGTGGAGGTGATAAATTGTGTATTGATTACAGCAACCACACAAAACCTTCTCATGTTCTCCTTTTAATTAAACGGGATGTTTCTTCTTAAAGCCCCTCAGGGAGTCGCACTCCTCAAAACCACAGTCTTGGCTTTGTGTTGTGTTCGTGTTTCAACAATGATCCTTTTGAGGAAATGCAGAAGGATCTAACCGTTTCTCTCATTTTCCCCAGCTGATTAGATCATCCTGAAAAGGATGCAGTGAATTCATCAAATCATTTCCACAAGCTCCGTGTGTGTTTATAAGGCTTCTCTACCAGAGGAAGCGCTCATGCGGCTCTTCACTTGAAGATTCATGCTTATTTGTTTTATATCTAAAATGTTTTTGCCTCTGGCAGACGTTATTGTTTGACAACGCTGATTCGAGGAGGCATTTCTTTTGTATGATTAATCATTTAGGGCACTTCCTTTAGCAAATGACCTTTGGGAAGCGTTTGCCCTCCGAGCGCACTGCAGCATTAATCATGCGTCCATTCGATTGCAGAGCAACTTTTAACCATGTGCAGATCATTTAATGCCAATGTCCATCTACCTTTATTGTGTAAAGCTTATCTGATGTATTACAAACATTATATTAGTATGAGTTTTTCTATGATATGTCTTATCTACTACTACCCGTTTGGTGGACTGATGAAAAATATAGGTCAAATTTTGCTCTTAAATCAAAGTAAATAAAATTTTGCATTACAAAATTGGCAACACTTTCATTAATTAACATAAACTAACAATGAACAATACAGCATCTTAATATAAATCTCTACTCTTATGAATACATTTTTCAGACTAAAATTTGTATGTGCTAATATTATTTAATGCACTGTGAACTAACATTAACACAGATTAATACATGTTGTAAACATTTATTGCTCAATTTTACAAGTGCTATATATTTTTATTACAACATGAGAACACACTGTATTGCAGAAATCAGTTAAAAGATTGAAGATTAAAGGGAAAAAAAAGTACACAGATGTGAGCAATCAGCGTATGAATCTCAACAATGGTGACAACAAAATATTCAGATGATCAGATCAACTCTGGACATCACAAAAAGCTACTAAAAGACAGAACAAAAACACAGCAAAAAAATAAAAGCAAAATAGAATTAAAGAAAATAATAGGACCATTCAGCTGCATAATTTATTCATGCTGTGATGCATGCTGGGAGTTTTGTACTATTGTTCCCAGCATGCACTGCGGCATGACACTATTGTCACCATTGTTGAGATTCATGTGCTGATTCTTGATGTCTTTGTGTGTCATCTTAGGGTTTTTTTTTTTTTTTTTAAATCTTTTGATTGGTTTTGTTTATTATAACATTTCAATGATGGTCTCTATCGGTTTAATTTTGTTATGAGATTTCAATAGCAGTCAGTTTTGTTTCTTCACAAGATCTCAATGATTGTTGGTTTTATTTGGCTATGAGATTTCAGTGACGGTTGTTTTTGTTCAGTTACGAGATTTCAATCACGTCTGTTTTATTCATTTACGAGATTTCAATGATGTTCGGTTTTATTTGGTTACAAGATTTCAGTGACGGTTGTTTTTGTTCAGTTACAAGATTTCAATCACGTCTGTTTTATTCAGTTACGAGATTTCAATGACATCTGTTTTATTCATTTACGAGATTTCAATGATGTTCGGTTTTATTTGGTTACAAGATTTCAGTGACGGTTGTTTTATTCAGTTACGAGATTTCAATGACAGTCGGTTTTATTAGGTTATGTGATTTCAATGACGGTCGTTTTTGTTCTGTTACGAGATTTCAATGGCGGACGTTTTTTTCCGGTTACGAGATTTCAGTGACGGTTGTTTTTATTCAGTTACGAGATTTCAATGACGGTCGGTTTTATTAGGTTATAAAATTTCAAAGACAGTCGGTTTTATTAGGTTATGTGATTTCAATGACAGTCGGTTTTATTAGGTTATGTGATTTCAATGACGGTCGTTTTTGTTCTGTTACGAGATTTCAATGGCGGACGTTTTTTTCCGGTTACGAGATTTCAGTGACGTCTGTTTTATTCAGTTACGAGATTTCAATGACGGTCGGTTTTATTAGGTTATAAAATTTCAATGACGGTCGGTTTTATTAGGTTATGTGATTTCAATGACGGTCGTTTTTGTTCTGTTACGAGATTTCAATGGCGGACGTTTTTTTCCGGTTACGAGATTTCAGTGACGTCTGTTTTATTCAGTTACGAGATTTCAATGACGGTCGGTTTTATTAGGTTATAAAATTTCAATGACAGTCGGTTTTATTAGGTTATGTGATTTCAATGACGGTCGTTTTTGTTCTGTTACGAGATTTCAATGGCGGACGTTTTTTTCCGGTTACGAGATTTCAGTGACGTCTGTTTTATTCAGTTACGAGATTTCAATGACGGTCGGTTTTATTAGGTTATAAAATTTCAATGACGGTCGGTTTTATTCGGTTACAAGATTTCAATGATGGTCGTTTTTGTTCTGTTTTGAGATTTCAGTGACGGTCAGTTTTATTGACAGTCGGTTTTATTTGGCTACGAGATTTCAGTGACGGTTGTTTTTGTTCAGTTGCGAGATTTCAATGACGTCTGTTTTATTCATTTACGAGATTTCAATGATGTTCAGTTTTACTTGGTTACGAGATTTCAATGACGTCTGTTTTATTCATTTACGAGATTTCAATGATGTTCGGTTTTATTTGGTTACGAGATTTCAGTGACGGTTGTTTTTGTTCAGTTACGAGATTTCAATGATGTTCGGTTTTATTTGGTTATGAGATTTCAATGATGGTCGTTTTTGTTCTGTTTTGAGATTTCAATGGCGGCCGTTTTTTTCCCGGTTACAAGATTTCAGTGACGTCTGTTTTATCCAGTTACGAGATTTCAGTGACGTCTGTTTTATTCAGTTACGAAATTTCAATGACGGTCGGTTTTATTCGGTTACGAGATTTCAATGGCAGTCGGTTTTATTAGGTTATGTGATTTCAATGATGGTCGTTTTTGTTCTGTTTTGAGATTTCAGTGACGGTCAGTTTTATTGACAGTCGGTTTTATTTGGTTACAAGATTTCAGTGACGGTTGTTTTATTCAGTTACGAGATTTCAATGACAGTCGGTTTTATTAGGTTATGTGATTTCAATGACGGTCGTTTTTGTTCTGTTACGAGATTTCAATGGCGGCCGTTTTTTTTCGATTACGAGATTTCAGTGACGGTTGTTTTTATTCAGTTACGAGATTTCAATGACGGTCGGTTTTATTAGGTTATAAAATTTCAATGACGGTCGGTTTTATTCGGTTACGAGATTTCAATGGCAGTCGGTTTTATTAGGTTATGTGATTTCAATGACTGTCATTTTTGTTCAGTTACGAGATTTCAATGACGTCTGTTTTATTAGGTTATAAAATTTCAATCACATCTGTTTTATTCGGTTACGAGATTTCAATGGCAGTCGGTTTTATTAGGTTATGTGATTTCAATGACTGTCATTTTTGTTCAGTTACGAGATTTCAATGACGTCTGTTTTATTCAGTTACGAAATTTCAATGACGGTCGGTTTTATTCGGTTACGAGATTTCAATGATGGTCGTTTTTGTTCTGTTTTGAGATTTCAGTGACGGTCAGTTTTATTGACAGTCGGTTTTATTTGGTTACAAGATTTCAGTGACGGTTGTTTTATTCAGTTACGAGATTTCAATGACAGTCGGTTTTATTAGGTTATGTGATTTCAATGACGGTCGTTTTTGTTCTGTTACGAGATTTCAATGGCGGCCGTTTTTTTTCCGGTTACGAGATTTCAGTGACGGTTGTTTTTATTCAGTTACGAGATTTCAATGACGGTCGGTTTTATTAGGTTATAAAATTTCAATGACGGTCGGTTTTATTCGGTTACGAGATTTCAATGGCAGTCGGTTTTATTAGGTTATGTGATTTCAATGACTGTCATTTTTGTTCATTTACGAGATTTCAATGATGTTCAGTTTTATTTGGTTACGAGATTTCAATGACATCTGTTTTATTCATTTACGAGATTTCAATGATGTTCGGTTTTATTTGGTTACGAGATTTCAGTGACGGTTGTTTTTGTTCAGTTACGAGATTTCAATCACATCTGTTTTATTCATTTACAAGATTTCAATGATGTTCGGTTTTATTTGGTTACAAGATTTCAGTGACGGTTGTTTTATTCAGTTACGAGATTTCAATGACAGTCGGTTTTATTAGGTTATGTGATTTCAATGACGGTTGTTTTTGTTCTGTTACGAGATTTCAATGGCGGCCGTTTTTTTCCGGTTACGAGATTTCAGTGACGGTTGTTTTTATTCAGTTATGAGATTTCAATGACGGTCGGTTTTATTAGGTTATAAAATTTCAATGACGGTCGGTTTTATTCGGTTACGAGATTTCAATGGCAGTCGGTTTTATTAGGTTATGTGATTTCAATGACTGTCATTTTTGTTCATTTACGAGATTTCAATGATGTTCAGTTTTATTTGGTTACGAGATTTCAATGACATCTGTTTTATTCATTTACGAGATTTCAATGATGTTCGGTTTTATTTGGTTACGAGATTTCAGTGACGGTTGTTTTTGTTCAGTTACGAGATTTCAATCACATCTGTTTTATTCATTTACAAGATTTCAATGATGTTCGGTTTTATTTGGTTACAAGATTTCAGTGACGGTTGTTTTTGTTCACTTACGAGATTTCAATGACATTCGGTTTTATTAGGTTATGTGATTTCAATGACGGTCGGTTTTATTCGGTTACAAGATTTCAATGATGGTCGTTTTTGTTCTGTTTTGAGATTTCAGTGACGGTCAGTTTTATTGACAGTCGGTTTTATTTGGTTACAAGATTTCAGTGACGTCTGTTTTATTCAGTTACGAGATTTCAATGACGGTCGGTTTTATTAGGTTATAAAATTTCAATGACGGTCGGTTTTATTCGGTTACAAGATTTCAATGATGGTCGTTTTTGTTCTGTTTTGAGATTTCAGTGACGGTCAGTTTTATTGACAGTCGGTTTTATTTGGCTACGAGATTTCAGTGACGGTTGTTTTTGTTCAGTTGCGAGATTTCAATGACGTCTGTTTTATTCATTTACGAGATTTCAATGATGTTCAGTTTTACTTGGTTACGAGATTTCAATGACGTCTGTTTTATTCATTTACGAGATTTCAATGATGTTCGGTTTTATTTGGTTACGAGATTTCAGTGACTGTTGTTTTTGTTCAGTTACGAGATTTCAATGATGTTCGGTTTTATTTGGTTATGAGATTTCAATGATGGTCGTTTTTGTTCTGTTTTGAGATTTCAATGGCGGCCGTTTTTTTCCCGGTTACAAGATTTCAGTGACGTCTGTTTTATCCAGTTACGAGATTTCAGTGACGTCTGTTTTATTCAGTTACGAAATTTCAATGACGGTCGGTTTTATTCGGTTACGAGATTTCAATGGCAGTCGGTTTTATTAGGTTATGTGATTTCAATGATGGTCGTTTTTGTTCTGTTTTGAGATTTCAGTGACGGTCAGTTTTATTGACAGTCGGTTTTATTTGGTTACAAGATTTCAGTGACGGTTGTTTTATTCAGTTACGAGATTTCAATGACAGTCGGTTTTATTAGGTTATGTGATTTCAATGACGGTCGTTTTTGTTCTGTTACGAGATTTCAATGGCGGCCGTTTTTTTTCGATTACGAGATTTCAGTGACGGTTGTTTTTATTCAGTTACGAGATTTCAATGACGGTCGGTTTTATTAGGTTATAAAATTTCAATGACGGTCGGTTTTATTCGGTTACGAGATTTCAATGGCAGTCGGTTTTATTAGGTTATGTGATTTCAATGACTGTCATTTTTGTTCAGTTACGAGATTTCAATGACGTCTGTTTTATTCAGTTACGAAATTTCAATGACGGTCGGTTTTATTCGGTTACGAGATTTCAATGATGGTCGTTTTTGTTCTGTTTTGAGATTTCAGTGACGGTCAGTTTTATTGACAGTCGGTTTTATTTGGTTACAAGATTTCAGTGACGGTTGTTTTATTCAGTTACGAGATTTCAATGACAGTCGGTTTTATTAGGTTATGTGATTTCAATGACGGTCGTTTTTGTTCTGTTACGAGATTTCAATGGCGGCCGTTTTTTTCCGGTTACGAGATTTCAGTGACGGTTGTTTTTATTCAGTTACGAGATTTCAATGACGGTCGGTTTTATTAGGTTATAAAATTTCAATGACGGTCGGTTTTATTCGGTTACGAGATTTCAATGGCAGTCGGTTTTATTAGGTTATGTGATTTCAATGACTGTCATTTTTGTTCATTTACGAGATTTCAATGATGTTCAGTTTTATTTGGTTACGAGATTTCAATGACATCTGTTTTATTCATTTACGAGATTTCAATGATGTTCGGTTTTATTTGGTTACGAGATTTCAGTGACGGTTGTTTTTGTTCAGTTACGAGATTTCAATCACATCTGTTTTATTCATTTACAAGATTTCAATGATGTTCGGTTTTATTTGGTTACAAGATTTCAGTGACGGTTGTTTTTGTTCACTTACGAGATTTCAGTGACGGTCGGTTTTATTAGGTTATAAAATTTCAATGACGGTCGGTTTTATTCGGTTACAAGATTTCAATGGCAGTCGGTTTTATTAGGTTATAAGATTTCAATAACGTCTGTTTTATTCAGTTATGAGATTTCAATGGCGGCCGTTTTTTTTCCCGGTTACAAGATTTCAGTGACGGCCGGTTTTATTCAGTTACAAGATTTCAATGACGGTCGATTTTGTTCTATTATGAATTTTCAATGACGGTCGTTTTTTTCCAGTTACAAGATTTCAGTGACGTCTGTTTTATCCAGTTACGAGATTTCAATGATGGTCGTTTTTGTTTTGTTACGAGATTTCAGTGATGGTTGGTTTTATTTGGTTACGAGATTTCAATGATGGTCGTTTTTATTAGTTTATGAGATTTCAATGACGTCTGTTTTATTCAGTTACGAGATTTCAGTGACGGTCGGTTTTATTAGGTTAAGGTCTAATAATGCAGTTCAAGGATTGCAGTTGTCAGTGAAATGCTCCACTTCCGGTATTTTGCCGGTTAATCAACATGGCGAGGATTTTTTTAAATCGAGTACTCAAATTTAACAGAGGAATCGTGATGGCCCTTGTAATAATACAGTTATTGTTTTTGTATTTAAAGCAAGTTATATAAATACTATTGAAAATTGATATATAACCTCTTAAAATTCAAATTTAGCAGACATGAGTAGGAATAAAATTCTGGGTGTGTAATTCAGAACCACGCTGGTCTTTCCATGTATTATTGTGCAGTAGAATAATGAACGACTGAAACATTGCTAAATGTTTTGCATAAGCATCACACATTACACTAATGCATGTGCCGTATGAAACTGTTGAGGATCATTTGCCATATGTCTCTAAGCCAAACTGATCCCTATTTCTTCGTCCTTCATATGTCCTTCCATCTTGGATTGTGCCGGTCTGTTTAATAAGAAATAATAATTGGTGTGAGTCAGAAGTAGGACACCTCGCAGCTTTATTTTTTAAAAGAAAGAGCTTCTGTGTGTTGAATACCAAATATTGCTTCTATTGTCCATATGCTGCAGTTGAAATCTCCCTAAACTGAATCATTTATATTGAGTTTGAGCCCAAGTTCATGGATGTGGAACAGCAGATGCCTGATATTTTCCATTCCATGGTTAAAAATTTCATTACTTTTTTTTTTTTTTTTTTTTGCACAGACCAGGGTTATTATAGAAAAATAAAGCCATAAAAAATGTATACACACACTCACATTAAAAAGGACAAAAACACATGACAAAATTACTAAAACTTTAACTAAATCTAAAAATGAAAATGGAAAATAATAAAATAAAAAATGATTCAATGTATTAATAAAAACTATAATAGTATCTCATCGATACTAAAATAACACACAGGCCTTCAGTCTGTCATTTGCACAAACAAAATATTAAAATAATTACAAAATAAATAAGAATGTTCCCAATAATAATAATCAAATCCAAATGATAATTTTTTAAAAAGTCATTAATTTACGAATTTAGGAAATGTACAATTATTGCAATAATGCTATAATAATTATTATTATTAATATTATTATTTTTATTATAATAATTTTATAAATATAGGGCTTGTTTAATATTACTAAACCCATGTAAGAAAGGTGTTTTATTATTATTAAACCACGTGTGAATAATAATAATAAAATGTGATGATGATGATGATGATGATGATGATGATTATTATTATTATAAAAGGCACATTTATTATGAACCCATGTGAATAATAAATTATTATTACATTTAATAAATGGCAAATTTATTATTAACCCCATGTGTGAATAATAATAAAATATTATTATTATAAAAGGCAAATTTATTATGAGCCCATGTGTGAATAATAAACTATTATTAAGTTATAATAAAGGGCAAAATTATAAAATTATATACCCCTGTGTGATTAATAATAATAATATATTTATATTCTCTTATGTGGTAAACAGTCGTAATGCAGCATGAGACTGATAAAGGTCATGTTTCATCTCCAGACTCCATTGCTGCTGTTTCTCCAGAGCTGGAAGGAGTTGGTGGACGTGTCGTGTCTGAAGGTCATCAGATTCAGTCCTCAGCAGCTTCTCTCCATCAAGATCTTCTGGCTAGACTCTGGAGAAAGACCTGCGATCTGCTGCGCCTCCGGGACTCACTGCTTCTGTCGTGTGACACACAATGCGGTCGCTTCACTTTTGTAAACTGGTTCAACTGAAGGTGGAAGCTGCTCAGATGCCGTCACAAATGAACCATTCGTTACACTCCGAGTCAGTCGATTACTTCCAAGTGTTGACAATCTCATACCGAAGAACTGTGACAAATGAAGAGTCACGTCATGATTATTTGTTGTTCTTCTGAAGGGCTCGGCGCTGTTGGAAGGATCGCTGTGAACGTCCTTCCCACACTGTGAGTGTGTTTCTGTTTCTTTACTCAATTTTAAAGAACACTTTATGCCAGAAAGGTTCTATATAAGGACAAATGTCTTAAATGATTGCATAATACTGTAACACTTTACTTAAAGCCTTTATGTATGCATTATAAAAGTATTATATCTTTACATAAATATTTGTATTTACTAGGGGTGTGACTAGATCTGTGAGGGTGAGGCATTGAATATGCCACCGCTACGTTTACACTATGCCTCCACTGTCATTTTGCTTTTTATAGAAATAAAAAACATTTAATTCAGTTGGATAACGGTCGCTTCAATCCCATCCAGCTAATCCAACACGAGCAGGAACGTTCACGGATTGCGTGATGAGATGACTGACGAGACCGTGGCAGAGGATTCATTGCACAACAGAGCCTAAAGAGTCTGACAATTGACTTGTGGAATGCGTGCTCAGCACTGCCGCTCCCTATACACAGAGTACATGTGATCACGAAATCGAAAGCGAAAGTAAAATGCGAACACACATTAAAAAATGCAATTTCAATACCTGCATTTTGAAACTGCATTATACTTTCTAAAGGTAATATAATGCATAATAACTGTGGTTACAGTTAGTCATGAGATCATACAATGCATAATAAGGTGCATTACAAGATGCATTAAAAATATTTTCATAATCCATTAAAGGCTTTAAGTAAAGTGTTACCACTAAATCCATAAGATGATCCCTCACTCTTAAAAATAAAGGTTGCAAAAAGGGGGTTTTGATAGATGAAATCAAAGAACGTTTCACTGATCAGTTCTTAAAATTCTTAGTTCTTTTGATTAAATTAAAGAAGCTTTTGTGCAATGCAAAGTTAAATGTTCCTCATGGAACCATCGATGAAAAATAAAGGTTCTTTATTGGCAGAGTGCATGATGGGAACCCTTATATGAAACGCCTGACGGAACCCTTCAAGATTCTAAATAGAACCTTTTCTTCTAAGAGTGCTTCTGATGTTTGTCATTTAAGTTCTCATCTGGATTAGTACTGTAGTTTATTCTGTTCACATAAACTCAAGCTGTTTCCAGTGACGGGCAGAAAGAGTCTGTTTTTGTACTGGCGCTTAATTAACCAATACGACCTAAACCTCTATTCATCATCACAATCGACTCGTTTACTTACATACATGGTCTTATTGTGAATGATTCATCATTCAGGTTCTCTCAAGTAAATGTTTGTCTTTGTAATCTTTCATCAAAAAGTAGTAACACGCCTCTAAACCGTCTTTCGTTGTGGTTCTCATTTAGACTTTAATCACTGTACTTCACAACCTCGTGTGCTTTTATAAAATGGCAGTGTGATCAAATGCACCAATGTTCTGTTGATAGTTATTAATTTTAATAATTGGAGTAATCAGTTCTTCCACCAAGTACTGTAGTGTATTACTGCGACTACAGAAACTTGCATTAAAACATCTGACAACCACTTCAACAGGCTCATCCAATCAGAATTCGTTTTAATAACTGCTTTAATAACTTTTCACCACATTTTCATGTTCAGAACAGCTTATTCTTTTATAAAAGTCCCTTAATATTTATAGAAAGAAAGGTATGATTTTCTGATAATCATATCAAAGAATATAAAGCTGTGACTGAGACAGATTTATTGAAGATCTCGTCTTTAATCCAAGAGACGAATCCTTCAAATAATCCATGATGTCTGTACAAATGCTTCATTCATTTTAATTGAGAAACACAAGATGAGAATGACTGTGAAATGCAGAAGCTGTTGAGCACACATCCAAAGGATTTTTATTGTATTACACACATGATCTTCAGTGGTGTCAAAAGGAAATGTAAAGCTTTTTTAATGGTGCAGGATGCAAAATTATATTTCTCACTGAAAACTGTCCTTCCAAATCCAAACGTCCATTTTGTCTCAATGTCGATGTTTGTATGGAAATCTAAGAAACTGAAAGAAACCAGGTGAATCTTGGAAGCTAAATATTCTTTCATAATTTTGCCTAAAATAATGAATCGGCGTGCTGTAGACTCATTGTGTTGTATGAATGTTATTTTAAGAATCCATGCTTTAAGCGTAACTCTTTGATTCAGGCCTTTTGTGTGATATTAATGTAGGTGTTATTGAATATTCTGTACCGATGATGTCAGTGTCGTGTGTGTCGTGTTCACGTTTCGTTTGTTCATGAAGAGCTGAAGTCATGAGGTTTATGTTCACATTTCAGAAACTGTTAAGATTAAAACAACTTGCACTAAACAATAAGAGGTTTAAAAATCGAAATGCTTCTGAAATGCACTTTAGAAAAATATGATTTTGAATGCAGGGGACAATGTGAAATTGCACAGGTTAATCTCACGATCCAGACCATATTTCATCAAAAAAAAAAAAAATTAATTGAAGCTTATATATATATATATATATATATATATATATATATATACTTAAGCACATTTTCTTGGATTGTAAAGCATTTAAACCTCATGATGGTATTTGTTTTGCTGTCTTTAATAATGAAAAATACTTTTTGCATTACAGTAAATGGTACAGGGAAATGTGCTTCATTAAAATATCTTGAAGCAGAAATAATTTTTCTATATTCCCTTTTCTTTGGATTTTGCCATGTTTTTTTGTGAGATTCACCTGTACACTTTCTTCATACTGTACTTGACATTTGCTGTTATTAAAATGAGTTCATGCAGAATGGAAGAAAGACATGAATTCACATCATAAAATCCATGTGATTTGTAGGTTTTATGTTCACCATTTCCTGCAATAAAATAGCATGGGGTATGAAATCTAACTGTTCAGTGTTTAAACATCAAATGCATAATTTTATGGATCCATATGTGACTTTCTGGAATATTTTACCAAAGCTAACAAATATGAGATTCACAACATTTTACTCTGAGAATTATGCATCGTCTCTGAATTATGGCATAAACAAATTTATGCTGTCACTGCGACTATGAACATGTTTAATGTTTTTCTTACAGAAGTCATTTAATGTGCTTTATTTTGTAAACTTCAGTCATTATTACCCATGAGCCTCTTTCTCTGAGCCAATTCACATGCAATAACTGGTAAATATACCAACACTTGTTGTTGTTTTTTCTCTGTGATGAAAAAGTGAAGCCTCAATCATCCTGTCTGAATATTCCATATAAACATTTGCAATAATATTAATAAAGACATGTACTGTTTCTTTAAGAAGCATGTTCTCTTTATATTTGTTGCCGCCACGAGACTTCAGACGCTCAATCTGTGATACTGAACCAAACTCAGCATTTTATCAGCGGCCTATTTTGGGAAGGCTATTGAACCTGCTACACTCGAGCGAGTTTATCATGTTTCCAACTGCCGAAACCGCTGAAAATAACACTTGACTTGATCTACACAAACAGTGTGTGATGGAGACGCACATCTGCATGGGAATAATGAAGCAGTGATGCTTGTAACGCAAGGTTGAAATGTTCAGTTGCCCAGAGAGAAAAAACAGGAAAATATGTCGGAGGAAAAGATGAACGGGAGACGAAAGCTGGCGTATTTTCCCAGAGCTTAATAAAATGACTTACAGTATCTCACAGAAGTGAGTACACCGCTCACATTTTTGTAAATATTTTATTATATCTTTTCATGTGACAACACTGAAGAAATTACATTTTGCTACAATGTAAAGTAGTGAGTGTACAGCTTGTATAACAGCGTAAATTTGCTGTCCCCTCAAAATAACTCAACACACAGCCATTAATGTCTAAACCGCTGGCCACAAAAGTGAGTACACCCCTAAGTGAAAATGTCCAAATTGGGCCCAGTTAGCCATTTTCTCTCCCCGGTGTCATGTGACTCATTAGTGTTACAAGGTCGCAGGTGTGTTAAATCACTCTCTCGTACCGGTCACTGGAAGTTCAACATGGCACCTCATGGCAAAGAACTCTCTGAGGATCTGAAAAAAATAATTGTTACTCTACATAAAGATGGCGTAGGCTATAAGAAGATTGCCAAGACCCTGAAACTGAGCTGCAGCACGGTGGCCAAGACCATACAGCGGTTTAACAGGACAGGTTCCACTCAGGACAGGCCTCGCCATGGGCGACCGAATGTGCTCAAACTGGTCTGCATGGCTGTCGTCCCAGAAGGAAGCCTCTTCTAAAGATGATTACAGGATTACTGGAACCATGTCCTTGGGTCTGATGAGAGCAAGATAAACTTATTTGGTTCAGATGGTGTCAAGCGTGTGTGGTGGCAACCAGGTGAGGAGTACAAAGACGTGTGTCTTGCCTACAGTCGAGCATGGTGGTGGGAGTGTCATGGTCTGGGGCTGCATGAGTGCTGCCGGCACTGGGGAGCTACAGTTCATTGAGGGAACCATGAATGCCAACATGTACTGTGACATACTGAAGCAGAGCATGATTCCCTCCCTTCGGAGACTGGGCCGCAGGGCAGTATTACAACATGATAATGACCCCAAACACACCTCCAAGACGACCACTGCCTTGCTAAAGAATGTCTTCAGACCTAAACCCTATTGAGCATCTGTGGGGCATCCTCAAACGGAGGGTGGAGGAGTGCAAGGTCCCTAACATCCTCCAGCTCCATGATGTCCTCCGTGATGGACTCCAGTGGCAACCTGTGAAGCTCTGGTGAGCTCCATGCCCAAGAGGGATAAGGCAGTGCTGGAAAATGATGGTGGCCACACAAAATATTGACACTTTGGGCCCAATTTGGACATTTTCACTTAGGGGTGTACTTACGTTTTGTGGCCAGCGGTTTAGACATTAATGGCTGTGTACTCACTTCTGTGAGATACTGTAAAGGGTTAGTTCACCCAAAAATGAAAATTCTGTCATTAATTACTCACCCTCATGTTGTTCCAAACCTGTAAGACATTCGTTCAACTTTGGAACACAAATAAAGACACAATTGCTTTATATGATGAACAGATTGAGTTTAAGCATTTATTCACATGTAAACACTGATCAACGAACAGAAACCTGCTTATTGCGTGAGAATATACATCTTTCGGAAGCTCAAATGTGCTGCGTAACACCAGAATGAACCTCATTGGTTCTTGAAGAAGCTCAAAGTGCTTCGTAACACCAGAATGAAACTCATTGGTTCTTGAAGAAGCTCAAACGTGCTTCGTAACACCAGAATGAACCTCATTGGTTCTTGAAGAAGCTCAAACGTGCTGCGTAACACCAGAATGAACCTCATTGGTTCTTGAAGAAGCTCAAACGTGCTGCGTAACACCAGAATGAACCTCATTGCTTCTTGAAGAAGCTCAAACGTGCTTCGTAACACCAGAATGAACCTCATTGGTTCTTGAAGAAGCTCAAACGTGCTTCGTAACACCAGAATGAACCTCACTGGTTCTTGAAGAAGCTCAAACGTGCTTCGTAACACGAGAATGAACCTCATTGGTTCTTGAAGAAGCTCAAACGTGCTGCGTAACACGAGAATGAACCTCACTGGTTCTTGAAGCTCAAACGTGCTTCGTAACACGAGAATGAACCTCATTGGTTCTTGAAGAAGCTCAAACGTGCTGCGTAACACGAGAATGAACCTCACTGGTTCTTGAAGAAGCTCAAACGTGCTGCGTAACACGAGAATGAACCTCATTGGTTCTTGAAGAAGCTCAAACGTGCTGCGTAACACCAGAATGAACCTCATTGGTTCTTGAAGAAGCTCAAACGTGCTGCGTAACACGAGAATGAACCTCACTGGTTCTTGAAGCTCAAACGTGCTGCGTAACACGAGAATGAACCTCATTGGTTCTTGAAGAAGCTCAAACGTGCTTCGTAACACCAGAATGAACCTCACTGGTTCTTGAAGAAGCTCAAACGTGCTGCGTAACACGAGAATGAACCTCATTGGTTCTTGAAGAAGCTCAAACGTGCCGCGTAACATCAGAATGAACCTCATTGGTTCTTGAAGAAGCTCAAACGTGCTGCGTAACACGAGAATTAACCTCATTGGTTCTTGAAGAAGCTCAAACGTGCTGCGTAACACGAGAATGAACCTCATTGGTTCTTGATGAAGCTCAAACGTGCTGCGTAACACGAGAATGAACCTCACTGGTTCTTGAAGAAGCTCAAACGTGCTGCGTAACACGAGAATTAACCTCATTGGTTCTTGAAGAAGCTCAAACGTGCTTCGTAACACGAGAATGAACCTCATTGGCTCTTGTGAAGCTCAAACGCTCCTGACATTTCATTGAGTTCTTAAGAAGCGAAACAATTGGTCTGAGCAAGAAACTGAACATTATTTACAACATTATTACCTGTAATCCACAGCCTCTGCAAACGGTCCTGAGCGAGTTCACGGCAGTCTGGAGCGCAAGCTTCCTGTCGCAAAGATAAAGAAGCACCATTAAAGTATCCCAGTAATAATCCATATGGACTATATTCCAATGCTTTTATAGTGTTCATTTTTGGAGATTGACTATTCAACATTCTGACTGACAACATTTGTGTTTCACAGGAGAAACAAAGACATACAGGTTTGTAATTTCTTTTTAGTTAGCGTATTGTTTCTTACTGCATTGGTCTGAACTATGGCTTTAAGTCCAAAAGATCTTGTTTTTTTTCTCTGAATGAGATATTTTGGGGTGTGGTTGATCACTCTGACAGCGTTTGCGGGCTGATGCCGTGTGCCGCTGAAGTGCCTATAAATGTCATTCCTGTGACCTCCAGGCTTCGGCGTGTCACAGATTCTCTCTCGGTGTGTTTTTGGTTGCAGGACGACGCCGACGGCTCACTGTGTCTGTCTGACATTATTTATGTCTCATGCTGTGAGAGACTGTCTGATGTTTCATCCAAAACTCAGACGATGATGACTGGAAGACAGAATATCGCTCGGTTTCTCTGAAAGCAATTCGCTCTTGTTTTGCTTTTTTACAGGTTAAAAATATGGGTGCGATGAAACTGATTCCGAATTAGACTTGATGCTATTTACCAAAAGTCACACAAAGAAAAACAAAAAAAAATCTGATAAAAACGTTAAACCTTTACATCTGAACCTATTAAAGATTCAGATGTAGAATTCATAAACTCTTTTTTTTCTTCAGTTTTCTGGTCACCATCACTAACCTGAAGATTCATTTAAACAATAAGAGGCATTTGCTGAAATAATAATGAAAAAACAGAGAAGAACGTCAAACGTGTTCAGCTGACTAGAAGCGTCCCGTTTAGTATTCAGACACACCGAATGAGGGTTTTCACACAGGCAGGTTAATTACAGTCGTAATCAAGCATGCAATAAATGCAGCATGAGCACCAGCGCATGACTAATGGAGTTCAGATGAATGTCACACAATATGATCTGACTGAATGGATTTCTGTGATTCTTTAACTCATGCACATGCAGATCATCTTTAGCTGTTATTATCTGCAGTAATGATGTTCGGGTTTGAGTACAGCAGTCATGTCTGTATGGTCAAACGTTTGGAATAATTCAGATTTATTTAAAATAAAAATAAAAATAGTGAAATATTATTCCAATGTAAATCAGCTGTTTTCTATGTGAATATATAGTAAAGTGGAATTTATTCCTGAATTTTCAGCATCATTACTCCAGTCTTCAGTGTCACATGATCCTTCAGAAATGAACAGGCCTTTACAGTTCTCCGTATAATAAATGAGAAACAGCTGATAAAACTTCCAGCACGTGTTTCGTGGCTCTGTTCGTCATCTTAAAGCATGTGCAGATGTATTTAAGTTGTGGATTATATGTGGATCTCTTCTCAGCGTCAGCCCATCTAAACTCACAGAGGAGCTCATCACATCATCTGCCTGTTGCTGAGTTGTGGATATTAGCTCAGTTTCCATCACTGCTGTGGAAGCCCATTTCTGCCACATAAGATGCTTTGGTAAATCTTAATTATGACATAAAATGACACACCAATTACGAGATTAAAAAGTAGAAGTTATAATTATGACTGTAATTTTCAACATTTGGTCAGTTTCAACTTTGTCATAATTTTCTTTTTTTTTTTTTTTGCCATAATTTCACTTTAGTATGTTGTAATTTCAGCTTTTTATCATAATATTTTGCTGTATAATTTTGTAATTTTGTCGTAATTTTGACTTTTTAAGTCATAATTTTGCCAATTTCATTTTTGCATGCCATAATTTTGACGTAAGTCGTACATTTTTAAGTAATATAATTTTGATTTAGTATGTCAGTTTCAAAAATAATATAATTAAATTTGTGCGACAATATAAATCATTCACATTGCACAAAAAAAGTAAAAATGATCACATTAAAAAGTCAGTCAAAATTATGACTTAATATCAATTTAGCGTGTCATGATTATGACTTAAATCATAATTTTGACTTTTTGTCTCATAATTGACTTATGCCATGATTTTGTCTGTCATAATTTTGACTTTTTATGTGCATGATTTATATTGTCAGAAAAATGTAACTATAATATCACAAACACTATATATTAAGTTTGACATATATCCAACTTTATCTGCAATACATACAGTAAACTCACCTAAAGCAATATATATTATAGCAAATCTCGACTGCCTGATTTTTTTATTTTGTCACAAAATGTAACTATATTATTGCCCAGCTCTATACATAAAGTTGGATCTATAAGAAAGTTCATTTAGTTTATAAAGTTCATTAACGTCATGATTTCTGTAAAGCTTTCTTTCACAATGCATATTGTGAAATAAATTTTGAGTAAACGATTTTTCGGGTGAATAAAGCAGAATCTTACGAAACTACATAATGATGGATGAAAGTCTGTAGATTGACGTTCGTAATGAGTTTGTGCTCCTGTATTCTCCAGATGGAGGTACATTTGTGTCTCAGCTGCTTCAGTTGTGACGTGTCTGGACCTGTGACATGACGATACTAACATCCCGACCGCCCGAGGCGTCCACAAGCCACAGCTGAGACACTCCATCAAATGCTCAGCACATCAGTTCAATACAAAAGACAAATTCTGCGGAATCGTTCAGTCGACTCAGAACATGAGGACAGAGCCTGAAGCACAGAGACTCGGAACAGGAATGTTCCACAAAAAAATAATATATTGGCAGTGGCGGTTCGTATGGCGCCCTGGGCGAACCACCCCTCAGCGCCACCCTACATAATTTGTCAAAAAAACAAACTACAATGCAGAACACAAACAACAACGGATTGACAACTTCACACATCCACAATGGAGAACAAATGAAAAGACACACATATATAATGTTCAGGTTCGACTGTAATGTTGGGACATAATTGCAAAACAATTGTACTTCAGTACAAAATAACAATTGCTTAAATGTTAAATTGATGTTATAATAATGATATAAAAAACTGATATATGAGCCATTGACTAATCCTCTGCTGCCATCCAGTGGCTGTAGTTGAAAATTCATGCTATTTTAGTTTAAAAAGTGTTTGTTTTCCAGTAGATGGCAGCAATCTTCCCTACTTCATTATTTTTTTAAATAGCTTTTTTCATGTCTATAATTTCAATTTGTGTTGATTTAGAACTTCTCCTGCTCCACCCACTGGAAGCCGTAAGGTGAAGTAAACCAACCCCCTTACTTTGAGTGAGAGTACTTCTTCAGGTGCACACTCCAAGTGCCGAACAAGTACATTGGCCCACACCACGGTGACATGATATGTGCAAATAAGAGGTAACAACCCGATCACACACATTCCTTTCAAGATGCCTAAATCCACTGTCATGAGAAATTGAGTTCCCCTCAGGACCCAGGCGGTAATGCCTGATCAAAAGTTGTTATTGTGATGTCTTGACTAATTATTACATATTTCACTACTGTATGATGACATTGAGTGCACAAACAACATTCTTGAAATATAAAATGGACGCCTATGTATTTGCATAGTAAAACAAAACTGGAATAACAACCCTTCCCAAAAAATGTTTTTTTTTTATATATATATAAGGATAAGGATTATTGAAACATACTATGCAGTGCAGAGGGTCTCCGAAAGGCAGAATATACTTGTGTCTCTGGTTAGTCTTTATCCATCTGATGAATTAAACTCATCATCTACCTGTAGAAAAGCTCTACTTCTCTTTCTTTCTCTTCTTCTCTGGTCAGAGCCGCTGAAATAGTGAATCATTTATACTCACGCACACCTTCCTCCATTTCATGTGTATCAGGAAGTTCAAGGTTACAGAAACTCTGAATCATTTATAGGCTTCAACAGAGCTTAAAGTTGTATGACTTACTCAAGATAAAAGCCCAGTGGAGTTATCAGTGTTTCTCCAAGTTCTCCTTGAATTCCCAAAAAGAAATAAAAAGTCAATTGTTGTCATATACGATTATATCAGAGACTGCTGATTCATTTGAAATAAGGTCAGTGAATTAAACATGCACGCTTAAAATACTTAATTGCTTTGAGTAGGACAAACTTAAATTTACTAAATTAGTTCAGTTAAAGTAACTGCTATGAGTATTTAGAACTTTCTTGTTCTTTTGAGTTCACAGAACTTATATATTTTAAGTAAACTGAACTGTTTTATTGTTTTGAGTTGTATGAACTAATTTCTTTTAAAGTTTAGCTGAAACTGGGCTGGGATTTCTATTTCCCAGCACTCGAAAGGGAGAGTAAATGCTTGTGTTTTTTGTGGAAAATTAATGACTAAGGGAGATTTAGTAGTGGTTAATTAGAAGAGTTTCTGTTAATGTGGGTTTTTTCTGTTAATGCTGCTTGGTTTGAGAGCAGGTAAGTTACATGTTTTAAGTTGCTGTACTTGTTCAGTAAGTACTATAACATGTTAGCAAATTACTAAACATTTTATGTTAATTGCTATCAAAGTGTATGAGTTAGCTAACTCAGTACTTCAAGTTAGGAGCAATTATCACGACTGTTCCCACTTAAAATTGGGAACATCATAACTCAGAAAATTTGATGTAACTGATTACAGCCCAACTTATTTGGGTTTACAGTGCAGAGTGATGAGGTCATGTGACAAAGTATGACACATTTATTGTTGTTTCACATACTACTTTTCCAAATACTAGTCAGTATGCAGTGTATACTAGTACTAGTGAGCTGTTCTCCATCTCAAACACATTCTTTGAATCCTTTAAGAAGTGTAAATCCGCCCCACCCACATCGTTAATCTTTAGGCTGTCATCGGTAACAAAGGAGGAAGTATTTTGGGTCATCTTTATGCAAAAGGATGAGATGTAAGAGCTTCAGCCTCGCATTTGAAACGCTCAGGCCGGATGCAATAAATTAACCTTTCGACTGGAGGAGATGCTCTCATCTGAAAGCGTCTCTCACAAGCCTCAGATTAGCAGCTAACAGCTGCAGAGAGACACTAGAAAGACTCTAACGCTGAAGAGAGAAGTAGAATTAAGAAGTTTTATTTCAGCAATAGAGAGATTCACTAACTGCTGAATGTGTGAATGAATGTGGCCCAAATCTGACCTGAAACATGATTTCAGGACGACAGTGTGAACAAGAGAAATCAGAGACACTTTTAATACTGTATATGTGGAAAAAATCTGACATTTCTGTTTTTTTGTTTGTTTTTGTTTTTTTTTAGTACATTAAATTACAGTACGTGTGTAATTTACCCTTGACAGAAGGTGCAAATTATACATCAGTGTGATTTTAGTATCATTGATAAACTATTATAGCATTTTTTAATATTCAGAAGTAGATTTTTTTAATATATATATATTTTGTTTTCTCTTTAATTTTAGTCATTTTGCTGTGTTTTTGTCTTTTTTATTTTATTCTTTTTTAAATATGTATATTTAATAATTTTAGTTTTAGTTATTTTAGTACTTCAACTTATGAGAAATTTTGCAACTAGCTAAATAAGTTTATTTTACATTATATATATTTAGCTAGTTGCCAAGGCAAAATTTCTCATAAGTTGAAGTACTAAAATAACTAAAATGGTTTTTAATGGTTTTACTTTTACTATTTATTAATCGTAGTTTATTTAGTTTAGTTATTTTAGTACTCACACTTCAACTAAAATTAAAGTGAAAACAAAATCTAACTCTATGATATTTTAGTTTGTGTTAATATTTTGAGTTAGATTTTATTTATTTTTTAATGATACTAACATAGATAGATTTGTTTATTAATTTGTTTGTTTATTTCGTTTTAGTACTTCAACTTAATAAGACATTTTGCCTTGCTACTTGAAACAAGTAAAAAAAAAAAGTGTATATTTTATTTCACGTAACAAAAATGTTTTTTTGTTTTTTTTATGGTGTTTACTTTTAGTTAATGACAATAACCTTGAGTACACTGAAAAAAAAAATCGAGTTAATTTGAAACTATTTGAAACAATTGCTAGTAAATTTCACAAAGTAACACATTTGCTAATTTGACAGTGTAGAACTGGTAGAATGTAGACAGAACTGCAGTTACGGCGTCATTCTGAGCACCAAATGCTGCTCACAAAGACTTCTTTATGTAAGACGAGGGATGTCAGATATTAAATCCAGTATCAAATAAAAAGCTCTGTTGTACTAATAAAGCGTGTCACAAACACCATCACATGTGGCGTTTTACTGGACTCAGTGACTGGACTTCATCCCCCTGCAGACACACAGACATCATCATGACTCTCATGTGATCCAGACGGACGTCTGTTATTTCATCCCGCTTCAAAAACACGTCAAAAGCTGCTTGTTTTGTTTCCTTTTCTAAAACGCCTCCTGCAGGAAGGTCATCATCTACTTTTCATTATCACCTTTGATTATAAGTTCAAAAACTTGTCAGGCTATCAATTATGACAAAAATACCTAAATCATAACATACCAATATTTTAATGAGATCAGAAGCACATTTTAAGGGGTGTTTATAATGAATAAATTTCACCCAAATTCAAGAATCACATTAATCTTTTGTAGAGACTAAAATTAATTGAATTAATTGAACATTTTAATATATATATATGTTAGAATTACTTTAGGTTCCTGTGGCGGGTAGCTTTAGGGAAGCTTTTGTCAAACATTTTTCAGACTAAAGGACCTCACAATGTTTTTAAATGCTTGACATAAAAGTTTCAATAGAAATTACATTAAATAAATGCTTGTCAGTACATTTGGCAGTACACTTTAACCATATTTCAAAGATAATAGAATTAATTATGAAATTACATAATGTACTTAAGTCCTACTTAAGTGGGTCAAAAAAGCGGGTATTAAGATGTGTTTTGGTCGATCGGATCACAAGTAGACGACACTAAATACAGGTGTAAACGGGGTGTAAAACGGTTTGAGCTCGTCCACTTTCAAAATGAGAAATGAAAATAGCGTGAGCTTATGTCATCTATTAGATCAAAAGTGTACTTATAAATGCTATATATATATATATATAATCAGATTTACCCTAACGTTTACATTTTTACAATATATATTTTTTTTTTTTACAAATGAGGATGTTCCCTAAAGGAGGTTTCCACTACTGTAATTGAATGGAATAATTGACCTAATAATAATTGTCATATTTCCCCACTGACAATGCTGTGGTGAACTGTCGCTTTAAGAGGGTGAATTTAAGGTGAAAGCCTCATATTGTTGTGAGCGGATAAATTATATAGCGAGCTTCTGGCGGGTTGTGCTGGTGTTGTTTAGCAGGATGAGATGCTCAGAGGCGAGAGTTTGTGACGAGTGTTTTGTTGACATTTGCTCATCTTTTTTATAGAGTCAAGAAGCAGCAGCCCTTCAGACATTAACACACACACACTGTGCTTCAGACTTTCACACATGTCAACAGCTGAACAGGTGTGTACAACAGAACAACAGTAAACAGACAGTTTCCCAGAAGCCTTTGCTGCAGACTCATTTCTCCTGTTCATTTCCTCCACAGAAATTCTTCAGCATATTTAGTTTTGATCCACAAACTAAACCAACCAGCTGCAGATGAATCACAATATGGCAACCCATTTGAAGCAACACACAATTATTATTATTATTTTTTTTTTTTTAAATAAAAAATTAATAATTTTATTCAGCAAGGATGCAATAAATAACAATTAAAGTAAAGGCATTTTTAATTTTATATTTTTATTCAGCAAGGATGCGTTAAAATGATCAAAAAATGCTGTTCTTTTAAACTTTCTATTCATCAGAGAATCCCGAAAAATAAAATGTATCAGTTTCCACAAAAATATGAACTGTTTTCAGCATTGATAATAATCATAAATGGTTGTTCAGCACAAACATCTAAACACTCCTAAATCAAGATACAAAATGACTGATGATATTAAGTCTTGATTTATGAAAAACGTATTTATTTAATGAAATTTTACTTAAAACAAGACCAAATATCTGCCACTGGGGTCAGATATTTGTTCTTGTTTTAAGCATAAACTCTCTTCATTTTGATTATTTTGTTCAGAAAGAAAGACTTCATTTCTTAAGTCATTTTGCTTCTCGAGTAAGAATTTTGATCTTAAAAGAATCTAACATTTTAAAAATTATTTGATTTTTTTTTTTGTTTACTTGCATGTCATGTGACCGTTAACTGATGTCAGAGACCTGCGAACATGCAAATGTGGTGTTAAATTATTGAAATATTAACTTAAAATCTCAGAAGGGAGTTCCGGCTGACAAAAAAGTTCGTGAATCCTTGATTTAGATTATAGCACACAAGCCAGATCATTCAGATCTGCTGAAAATAGTCTTTTCAACCACACAATATCATTATTTCTGTCTTACAATCATTCAGATTATCACTGTTTATAAAGTTTATAGTTCAGATATAAACACTGATGTCTACAGAAGTGATCAAAATAGAGCAAATCACCTTTTGAAAGTAGCTTGACACTTCAAATAAAGATTGTATCAATTACATCGTTACACCTGTAGGTGGCGACAAGTGACTGTTAAAAATGTTTCTCATTGAATCGAGATTTCATTCAAAAACAATTCATTCAGTATTGAAACAAGTGAAATATTTGAGTGAGTCATTGAATCATTCAACCTGATTTTTTCTTTTTTTTTTGAAATTACTTCAAATTAATTAAATATTTTGTTAATAGACTTCTGCAATAAACATTTTGTAGCAAATTACATGTTACTTTGTTTAGCTGTCTGTTCAGAATCGTATGGAAGCTTGTTTCTGCCATGAATTGCGAGATATAAAGTCACAATTCTGAGAAAAAAAGTCAGATTTGCGTGATAAAAACTGCATGCATGTTATAATGTCCATTATCTTAAGTGCCCATGACATTAACCTCACAGAGAGCAGCCGATGCTTCACACGCTCACACACAAACACACGTACCTTCACAGAAGGAGATCCACTTGTCTTGATCTGATACAAAGTGCTGCCGGGATGTTCTCACAGCCTTCGGAAGGTCAAAGATGGTCACGGTTGATTCAGGGTAGGCCGACGCACACTGTTTGGCCAGTGCACCGCTACAGCCTGATGGGAAGAGAGCGAGGAACTAACGTTACGTGAGGTTCAACACCTCGGGCCACACATTAATATTCTTGAGTTATGTCACCCGCAACCATCTGGACCCTCCGGCTACCGCACATGTCCGACCGCTTGGAAAGCATCGCAAAAACGTGTTTCAGGACAAGATGGTGCGCTGTCCTTACTGAGAAACTTTTATCCTGACATTTTAAAGGGTTAGTTCACCATGAAACAAATTTTCTGCTTTTATTTATTATCTTTACTCTAAAATTAATGGTTGCAACTGGGGGTTTTTTTTTCTCACAGCAATAGAAGGATCAATTTTGGTTCCCCAAAGAATCTTAAAAGAGCCGTGTTTTCCACTGTATTACTGTAAAAGAAAAACTTCCTAAGTATTATTGTCATTTTCCCTTTGAATTAAGTTTAGTTTTAACACTTTTTGGTGTTCACTTTTCACATTTTGTTTTTTTAGAATTTTTTACCGGAATGGTACAAAACTTGGTTAAGGTTTTGGCACTTGCTATGTGGAAAAAAAATAAACAATAAAAAATAATGGACGTGATTGGAAAAGGTTGAATGGTCCTGAAAAAATAGTCACACTTGTGCTCCTCGCCATCAAAACTGAGCGCATTGGAAATAAATGGGAAACGAATTTTGGAAGCGTTTAGTACTGCGACCAAACAAAATCTGACTGATTATTTGAGATATCAACTTCAAATTTGGAACACAACTTGTTTAGATTTATGACTTTGATTTTCTAGCTGAAGTGAAAAAAAAAAAAATCATTTATTGTTATGAAAAATGCACAAATAATTTCCAAAACACGTTTTACTCTAAACTGTGAGAAAATCAAAGCCATAAATCTAAAGTTGTGTTCCAAATTTGAGCTTGATATCTCAAAAAAAAAAAGCTTTCAGTAAGATTTTGTTTGGGCGCAGTACCAAACGCTTCCACTAGATGAAATTCGCTTCCCGTTCATTTCCAGTGCGCTCATTTTTGACCACAAACAATACAAGTGTGACTATTTTATTCAGGAACATTTAACCTTTTAAAATCATGTTCATTAATTTTGTGTGTGTGTGTGTTCACATAGCAAGTGCCAAAACCTTTACCAAGTTTCGTACCACTCCGATGAAGTAAAAAATTCTAAAAAACGTAAAATTTTCCGCTCAAAAATACCTGAAGAACACCAGAGGGTTAAAAACAGCTTAAACTTCAGTCTGTGCTCCAAAGCATTCAAGATTCATGACAGTTTAAATCAAATTTCATTTTTCAGGTCTATGCTTATAATTATAACTACTGAATAAATCAGTATAAAATCCCCTAAAAACGCAAAATATTAAATAAAAGGCATTATCAAACTAAAATATAGTACATTCATTTCATTTAAATAAAAAAAAAAAGTTTTTTGTTTTTGCGCACAAAAAGTATTCTCGTCGCTTCATAACATTAAGGTTGAACCGCTGCAGTCACATGGATTATTTTTATGATGTCTTTACTACCTTTCTGAACCTTGAAAGGTGCAATGACGTTGCTGCCTATGTGTGGTTCAGAAACCTCTCAGATTTCACCAAAAATATCTTAATTTGTGTTCTGAAGATGAGCAAAGGTCTTACAGGTGTGGAACGACATGAGAATGAGTAATTAATGACAGAAATGTCATTTTTGGGTGAACTAACCCTCTAATATCTTGAGTCATTTTGCTTCTCCATAAATGTATGTTGATTTAAGAATGTTTAGATATGTGTGCTGGAGAACAAGACAGAAACACCGCAGAAGAAACTCATTTTCCTGTACGAATGTCACGTCAAATTCCCAGAGATAAACTGTGACGTGTGTTTTAGTGGCATGCAGATGGAGCAGCTGCGCTGTGAGTCTCGTCTGCGTCGAGCTAAATCTCACCGCCTCATTAGCGCTCGACTAACACTCGACATGTTAATGCTATCTTGTCATCATTAGTCCAACAACACCAGTCCTCTACAGGTGTCGGCCTGATGATTCCCTCAAGGCTTCCTCCCGCTAAACATAAGGCCGCACACCTCTACAACTCAATCCCGTCTGAGCAAATTGAAAGCGATTAAAACCGACAGAGACCTCGTCTCGTGAATAATTGAAGGCAACACTTTCAAGGCACTTCGTGGAAGCAGAGGAAAGCTGGCGTGACATTTCAACACTCACACACACACACGGATCATCATGCACATGTTTGGATTGTTCTGTAAAAAAAAAAACATGCTATTTGTTTCTATATTTAAGAACTGATGTCTTCATAACAAATTCAAATGTGTAAGTATATATTCACAGACGGCATGGAAAAACCATGTTAAATGCAAATAATAAAACAACTTTGGTGTGTCAGTAATATTTTTTTATTCTTTATAAATTAATAGTTTTATTCAGCAAGGATGCATTAAAACAGACAGTAAAGACATGCATCACATCCCACAACAATGATATCAGAATGATTTGTGAAGGATCATGTGACACTGAAGACTGGAGTAATGATGCTGAAAATTCAGCTTTGATCACAGGAATAAATTACACTTTACAATATATTACCATAGAATATATTTATTTTAAATTGTAATAATATTTCACAATTTTTACTGTATTTTTGATCAAATAAATGCAGCATTTGTGAGATTTATTTCAAAAACATTAACAAATCTTGTGAGCAGTAATGTGTATAATACTAATGCAATATGGTGCATCACTGTTGTTTATGCATTATGCAATCGCAGTCCATAGTAATTAAATATGGTACTAATAAATTGCAACATTTGATTTTAAGAACTTTTTTGTAATGCTTCTCAGTGTTGAGTGTGAAATCAGAATCTGACAGACACATAATCAGCTCCACAGCTCCACCTTGTGGATTCTTTGCTATTTTTTATCCTCAGAACTGTCTGCAAGTGCCTGTGATACAGATCCCTGATGTTTCAGCATCATCTCTTTGGCTCTGATTTACTAAAAGGTTTGCATGTATAAAACTAGAGGTCTGGTTAGCATGACTAGTTAACTTTCTCCACCCCTAATTATTTGTGTATTCCAAAAGAATAGATTTTTTAAACATAGATGGTTTGCCGATGATGTGATTTCTCCAGATCATCAGTGCAGCAGGCTTATGTGAGAAGCATCTCACATTTGAACGGTGACAGATCGAAAGCGGCGACGACATCACGGCCGCAGATGTTCCAGATAGAGCTGCATGAAGACATTTTGCATGCTAGCAATGTGGTAAATCACGATAGAAACATGTTACCAACTTGCTAAACGTGTTAAATCATATTAGCTAGCAACGTGTTAAATCATATTAGCAATGTTAAATCATGTCAGAAACATGAGGTGCATCCCAATTTCCGTTCTTATACATGATTCTATGACGATTTTAAGTAAAAAATAGTGCGAGTAGTGCGTTCACACAGAACATTCGAAAAAGAAAAAGTGCACTTTAAATACCCGGATGATGGACATTTTATGCACTCAACTGTTGGAGCTTTAATTACGTAGGGCTATTAGAATTCAATGTTGAATGACAAAATAACTTTATAACATTCATACGCTAGTGATGAGTACATAGTGCATAAGTACATAATGTTTAAGTGCATAGTGTATAGTGCATCATTCAGGAAGCAACTACACTGTGTTAAATCATGCTAGCAAAATGCTAACAACATGTTAATTATGCTAGCAACACGCTAATCATGCTAGCAATGTGTTAAATCATGGTTGCAACTTGCTAAATAATGTTAGCAACGTGTTAAATCATTTTAGCAAAATGCTAGTCATGCTAGGAATGTGTTAAATCATGCTAGCAACATGCTGACATGCAAAAACATTCTAACAATGTGTTAAATTCTAACATGTTAATTAATGCTAGCAACATGGTAAATCATGGTAGCAGCATGTCAAAATGCTAAAACATGCTAACAATGTGTTATTCTAACGTTAATTCATGCTAGCAACATGTTAATTATGCTAGCAACACGCTAATCATGCTAACAACATGTTAAAACATGTTAGGAATGTGTTAAATCATGGTTGCAACTTGATAAATAATGTTAGCAACGTGTTAAATCATTTTAGCAAAATGCTGACATGCAAAAACATTCTAACAATGTGTTAAATTATTCTAACATGTTAATTCATGCTAGCAACATGGTAAATCATGGTAGCAGCATTTCAAAATGTTAAAACATGCTAACAATGTGTTATTCTAACATGTTAATTCATGCTAGCAACATGTTAATTATGCTAGCAACATGCTAATCATGCTAACAACATGTTAAAACATGCTAGGAATGTGTTAAATCATGGTTGCAACTTGCTAAATAATGTTAGCAACGTGTTAAATCATTTTAGCAAAATGCTGACATGCAAAAACATTCTAACAATGTGTTAAATTATTCTAACATGTTAATTCATGCTAGCAACATGGTAAATCAGGGTAGCAGCATTTCAAAATGCTAAAACATGCTAACAATGTGTTATTCTAACATGTTAATTCATGCTAGCAACATGTTAATTATGCTAGCAACACGCTAATCATGCTAACAACATGTTAAAACATGCTAGGAATGTGTTAAATCATGGTTGCAACTTGCTAAATAATGTTAGCAACGTGTTAAATCATTTTAGCAAAATGCTGACATGCAAAAACATTCTAACAATGTGTTAAATTATTCTAACATGTTAATTCATGCTAGCAACATGTTAATCATGGCGACAACATGCTAATCATGGCGACAACATGCTAATTCATGCTAGCAATGTTAATTCATGCTAGTAACATGCCAATTCATGTTAACAACATGTTAATTATGCTAGCAGCATGTCAAAATGCTAAAACATGCTAACAATGTGTTATTCTAACATGTTAATTCATGCTAGCAACATGTTAATCATGGCGACAACATGCGAATTCATGCTAGCAATGTTAATTCATGCTAGTAACATGCCAATTCATGTTAGCAACATGGTAAATCATGCTAGCAGCATTTCAAAATGCTAAAACATGCTAACAATGTGTTATTCTAAAATGTTAATTCATGCTAGCAACATGTTAATTATGCTAGCAACACGCTAATCATGCTAACCACATGTTAAAACATGCTAGGAATGTGTTAAATCATGGTTGCAACTTGATAAATAATGTTAGCAACGTGTTAAATCATTTTAGCAAAATGCTGACATGCAAAAACATTCTAACAATGTGTTAAATTATTCTAACATGTTATTTCATGCTAGCAACATGGTAAATCATGGTAGCAGCATTTCAAAATGTTAAAACATGCTAACAATGTGTTATTCTAACATGTTAATTCATGCTAGCAACATGTTAATTATGCTAGCAACATGCTAATCATGCTAACAACATGTTAAAACATGCTAGGAATGTGTTAAATCATGGTTGCAACTTGCTAAATAATGTTAGCAACGTGTTAAATCATTTTAGCAAAATGCTGACATGCAAAAACATTCTAACAATGTGTTAAATTATTCTAACATGTTAATTCATGCTAGCAACATGGTAAATCAGGGTAGCAGCATTTCAAAATGCTAAAACATGCTAACAATGTGTTATTCTAACATGTTAATTCATGCTAGCAACATGTTAATTATGCTAGCAACACGCTAATCATGCTAACAACATGTTAAAACATGCTAGGAATGTGTTAAATCATGGTTGCAACTTGCTAAATAATGTTAGCAACGTGTTAAATCATTTTAGCAAAATGCTGACATGCAAAAACATTCTAACAATGTGTTAAATTATTCTAACATGTTAATTCATGCTAGCAACATGTTAATCATGGCGACAACATGCTAATCATGGCGACAACATGCTAATTCATGCTAGCAATGTTAATTCATGCTAGTAACATGCCAATTCATGTTAACAACATGTTAATTATGCTAGCAGCATGTCAAAATGCTAAAACATGCTAACAATGTGTTATTCTAACATGTTAATTCATGCTAGCAACATGTTAATCATGGCGACAACATGCGAATTCATGCTAGCAATGTTAATTCATGCTAGTAACATGCCAATTCATGTTAGCAACATGGTAAATCATGCTAGCAGCATTTCAAAATGCTAAAACATGCTAACAATGTGTTATTCTAAAATGTTAATTCATGCTAGCAACATGTTAATTATGCTAGCAACACGCTAATCATGCTAACAACATGTTAAAACATGCTAGGAATGTGTTAAATCATGGTTGCAACTTGATAAATAATGTTAGCAACGTGTTAAATCATTTTAGCAAAATGCTGACATGCAAAAACATTCTAACAATGTGTTAAATTATTCTAACATGTTATTTCATGCTAGCAACATGGTAAATCATGGTAGCAGCATTTCAAAATGTTAAAACATGCTAACAATGTGTTATTCTAACATGTTAATTCATGCTAGCAACATGTTAATTATGCTAGCAACATGCTAATCATGCTAACAACATGTTAAAACATGCTAGGAATGTGTTAAATCATGGTTGCAACTTGCTAAATAATGTTAGCAACGTGTTAAATCATTTTAGCAAAATGCTGACATGCAAAAACATTCTAACAATGTGTTAAATTATTCTAACATGTTAATTCATGCTAGCAACATGGTAAATCAGGGTAGCAGCATTTCAAAATGCTAAAACATGCTAACAATGTGTTATTCTAACATGTTAATTCATGCTAGCAACATGTTAATTATGCTAGCAACACGCTAATCATGCTAACAACATGTTAAAACATGCTAGGAATGTGTTAAATCATGGTTGCAACTTGCTAAATAATGTTAGCAACGTGTTAAATCATTTTAGCAAAATGCTGACATGCAAAAACATTCTAACAATGTGTTAAATTATTCTAACATGTTAATTCATGCTAGCAACATGTTAATCATGGCGACAACATGCTAATCATGGCGACAACATGCTAATTCATGCTAGCAATGTTAATTCATGCTAGTAAAATGCCAATTCATGTTAACAACATGTTAATTATGCTAGCAGCATGTCAAAATGCTAAAACATGCTAACAATGTGTTATTCTAACATGTTAATTCATGCTAGCAACATGTTAATCATGGCGACAACATGCGAATTCATGCTAGCAATGTTAATTCATGCTAGTAACATGCCAATTCATGTTAGCAACATGGTAAATCATGCTAGCAGCATGTCAAAATGCTAAAACATGCTAACAATGTGTTATTCTAACATGTTAATTCATGCTAGAAACATGTTATTCATGGCGACAACATGCTAATTCATGCTAGAAATGTTAAATCATGCTAGTAACATGCCAATTCATGTTAGCAACATGTTAATTATGCTAACAACATGGTAAATTACGCTAGCAGCATGTTACAATGCTAAAACACGCTAACAATGTGTTATTCTAACATGTTAATTAATGCTAGCAACATGCTAATTAATGCTAGCAACATGTTAATCATGGCGACAACTTGCTAATTCATGCTAGCAATGTGGTTTTAAGCAATATCAAACTTTCACACAAGGCTTTGTCAAGCCCATTTCAGAGAAAAACACTGGTCCAAATAAACCAAACCAACAGCTCTAGTGTGAAATCAAGTTTAATTGACCCAGTGATCAGGTGGAATTTATGTGGATTACGTGGACATCAGGGGCAGAAGGTGAGCGAGAGTGTGTGGGTAAATGAACGCCTTCCAGTCCCCGTCCTGCAGCTCTGTTCTGGTGTCCAGGACCCACGACTAGTTTGATCCAATTCACAACATCGCATTCAAGGACCCAAATGTCAAGCTTTTCATTTGAGAGTTGCCCGGGGCAGCCCGACTTTGATTAGTCACAGACTCCTCTGCCATTCGAGCGGTAACCTTGACTTTACAAACACTGAAGTGGACAGCTCAGCAGGAGCCGCCGGCACTTGAGATGTTTTCAAAGTGCTGGTCGCTCTTTAACATGTTCTGCTCTGGAGATCTGAAGCTCTGGGCTGAACGCACCAGCGACTGTGTGTTTGTCCTGGAAGCACAAACGTCTCTGAGGATAACAAACTATCAGATGGTGTTTGTACAATCAGCTCAGGTACTCCCTAAAATAATCATCCCAGCAACCACATAGCAACACCTTAGTGAACGCATTGCAGTCTCTTGAGTATCTGATTGTGCTGCTAATCAGTTAATCATTTAAAGGCTACTGTATTCATTGAACATTCACTGTGTTCACATTCACTTACGTTTTGTAGCAACACTGGCAAAAATGCTAAAAGTCATTCACTGAATGTAGCGTGAGCAGCTCAGTTTGTGAGTCAAAGTGAAACCTGTTGTGGTCTGATTTATCAACATCTAACTTTTGGTGGGCAAACAGCTGCATTATCGTGTCTGATATTGGTTGATTGAGGTTAGTGGTTTGTGGGTGAAGCGTTTCTTCCCTTTCTCTATCCTGATAATATGAAACAAACATTTTGACTTTTGCTCCATAAGAATTACATTTACAGTTTAATAAAACAAATACATTAACAGTCGATAAAGACAAGATATTATAATGCATCACTGATGAACTACACTTTAAAATATAAGAAGATTTATCATTTTCATGACTTCCTGTGTTAAAAGAAATGCGAATTAACGGTGACAGAGGTTCAGACAGAGGTTTGTGGCATCTGGATGGTGAGTTTTAAATGTGTTTTGTTTGGATTCAGTTGCTTCTGTTCTGGTACGATGTTAGGATAAAGTTATTTATATGCTTTAATCTCTGATAAACTCTGTTCTTCAGGTGTGTTTGGTGTTGGATTCAGTCACTCTAGACTCCAGTCTTACTGAATTAATGGATGATACTGTGATTCAGTGGTGGTTTTGGACTGAAAACACTTTGATAGCTGAAATCAATGTAACGGCCGACAGTATCACTGTATATGATGATGTTCTTGATGGGAGATTCAGAGACAGACTGAAGCTGGACAATCAAACTGGATCTCTGACCATCACAGACATCAGAACTGAAGATTCTGGATATTATACACTACTGATTCATGGAGCAAACCCGTCAGTAAAAGCTTTCAGTGTTTTTGTCTATGGTGAGTAGAAATAATTTATCCTGCCCTTCAAATATTCTTGATATTAACGTTTATTGACATTTATGGACACAATAGTGTCTGGATCTTGGCTGAATGGAGTTGTTGGTCTTGTCTTGTTCTACCAGAAACTGGTCCACAAGCTATGTATCTCTTGAGTATCTCATACTCAAAATAATGGCTGTAACAACTAATATAGACTCTCCTGTTGTTCGTATTGTATTATGTTGAGTATCAATCCTCCACTAGACTGCATGTAGTCTCTAAGTATAATAATCAATACCTGCGAGTGCCTATGTGACTTCATGTTGATTTTGCTCACTGATCGATGTGTACAATTATGTACAGCAAATGTCGTGATTCCTCTGGACTGTGCTGTGAGTTTCAATTGATGGAAACCCATTTCAAATCAAGATTACTGAACACAATAGAGCCATTGAAGGAGCTCGTCTCGAGCTGGAATTGGGTACCGGCCCCAAATATGCTTTATTTGTCCGCCTCATATCCAAGAATTTGCTCAAAACGACATCTCATAACTGATTATATTTGTCTACACAGTAGTCACAGTCTTTAGCAGCTCATCTAAGCCATGTGACAAATTATTGCACAGTCTCACCTTGTTTTTGTGTGACCGTCTTGCTAATGCTGTGTTTAATTAAGCATTTATAGCAGCACAGCATAAAGCCGTTAAAGAAACTCTGAAGAGGAGAAAAAATTGAGACATTTGATAAGAAATGAACAAGAAATGACCTGAAGACAGTTACATGAGCGAGCGAGACAAACACTCTCTGTTGCTTTAAGATGCTTTTAAAGGATTAGTCATCCAAGATGTCCATGTCTTTCTTCAGTTGAAATTAAATTAAGGTTTTTAAGGAAAACATTCCAGGATTTTTCTCCATATAGTGGACTTCACTGGGGTTCAACGGGTTGAAGGTCCAAATGTCAGTTTCAGTGCAGCTTCAAAGAGCTCTACACGCTCCCAGACGAGGAATAAGAGTCTTATCTAGAGAAACCATTGGACATTTTCTAAAAAAAAAATTATTTATTTTGTTTTATATACTTTTAACCACAAATGCTCGTCTTGCACTGCTCTGTGATGCGCCACACATTACGTAATCATGTTGGGAAGGTCACACGTGACGTAGGCGGAAGTACCGCGGTAGGGCGAAAAACTCTTTCTCCTCCAACTTCAAAATCCGACATCGTTGTTTTACCTTTTTTTGTGAAGGCCGTTTGACTTAGTCTTTGCACGTTCGCTTTGTAGACACTGGATCAGTACTTCCGCCTACGTCACGCGTGACCTTTCCAACGTGATTACGTAATGCGTGGCGCATCAAGACGAGCACTTGTGGTTAAAAAGTATATACATTTTTATTTTTTTAGAAAATGTCACTTTATTACTGAAGCAGTTTTGAAGACGTTTGACAGATTTAGGTTCTGCTTGTGCTTCTGGCATCTGGTTATTGAGTTTTCAATTTGCTTTTATGATTTCAGTTTGTTTTTTTTCCCCCCCAGATTCAGTGTTCTTTATATAAAACACTGAAGCTCAAACAGCAGCAGCATTAGTATCAGTCGTGACGTGATTCTGAAGTTAAAGTGTTTTCTGAGTTTGATGTTGCGTGGAGCTCAAACCGAGTTTTATTCAGAATCACCAGCGGTGCAATCAGTTCAGCGGTGCATTGGCCGAACACCTCTCGGAAGTGGGTGAAGAAGGAATTGATGGAGGCAGTTACGGGAGCGTTAGACTCCCAGAGAGGTTGGGCCCACTGTAACGCTCGTCCAGCGAGGAGAGAGATGACGAATGCCACCCGAGACCGTTCGGTAGTGAACAGCTGAGACTGGGCTTCCAGGTAGAGGGAGCATTGATGAAGAAACCCGCTGCAATCCTCCGCCGTGCTGGTGAATGTCGCTGGTTGGGCCATTGGACTGACAGAGGCAGCTGGAGAAGAAACAGCGGGTGTGTGGTTCTGGAGTGCTAGGAGAGCGACGTGCAGGAGATCAGCGGGGACTGTGGGTGCAGTGCTGGTGGCAGGCTGTGGGAGTGAGGACCGCACTGCGTCGACCAGGGTGATGAATGGGTCCACAGTACGATCCCTGCCTGTGTCCAAGGTGCTCTGCATGTGGTCTGGACAGAATTTCTCATGAAAAAGTGGATAAATATTCATACTGTCACCATTCCCTTCGTTCCCGGACTCCATTACCCATGATCCTCCTGTTTCCTCACCTGCACTCACTTCCTCGTCATCTCCCCATCAGCACTCATCACCTGCACCTGGACTTCATCATCTGCACACCCTTTATAATGGACTCACTCTTTGCACTCCTTGTCTGTTCTTATTGTTGTTTAAATGTGCTTTTGGTTGTATCATTCATTAAAATACCCTATTTTGTGGAACTCCGTGCATGCCCCATCCCTACAGCAACCAAACCGTAACAGAAGAACAGACCAAGCCGCTGGACATCCACAAGAATCGTTCCTGTACCCCCAAAGAGCCACCAGCAGAAGCCCCACGTCTCAGCGGAGGACCGTCTTCGGACTCTCAGGCAGGACAGTCGACCGCTGGTATGTGGAGGAATTCTCTGAGCTTTCCTATTTGTTGAACTGGCCAGATGCCCCTCTTATTGCGTGCTTTCTGATGGGCTTGGACAAGGACATGATTCGCTATAGTGAACCTGCCTGTTTCTTTTCCCTAGTCGAGTCTCTTAATCTGATTCTCTTTTTAAATGGTTCCGAGTTTGAAATTGAAGAAAGAAAGAATGTCATCCTCGTCCGGTCCCCTCAGAGAAGCACGCGGCCTGGTCAGTTCAACAACCGCCAGTTTCCTCCATCTACCGCTCCAGTTAGCATTCCCCGGTGGTCCTGTCTGACCCTCAGCCCAAGCCACCCAAAAAGAAAGGGTCCACAACGAGGCCTAGACGACCGCAGAAAATGGCCGCTGCCTCACCAGAGCTTCCAGCAAAACCTGCCTCCGAGCCTGAGACGCCCACTCCAGTACCCCAGGGGCTTTTGATTGAGTATGACGGGATGTCTTGGACTCCGTCTCCAGACCCCTCACCAGCCTTCCTCGAGCCCGCTCCAGCCTTCCTCGAGCCCGCTCCAGCCTTCCTCGAGCCCGCTCCAGCCTTCCTCGAGCCCGCTCCAGCCTTCCTCGAGCCCGCTCCAGCCTTCCTCGAGCCCGCTCCAGCCTTCCTCGAGCCCGCTCCAGCCTTCCTCGAGCCCGCTCCAGCCTTCTCTGAACCCGCTCCAGCCTCCGCCGAGCCCGCTCCAGCAGCCGATGAACCCTCTACGGCGGGGTGGGGAACTCATGGGTTCCGGCATCACCATGGCCGTCCACGTCTCCAGACCCGCCATGGCCTCCCTCGGCTCCTGACCCGCCATGGCCTCCCTCGGCTCCTGACCCGCCATGACCTCCCTCGGCTCCTGACCCGCCATGACCTCCCTCGGCTCCTGACCCGCCATGGCCTGCCGAGGCTCCTGACCCGCCATGGCCGCCCACAGTCTCTGACCCGCCATGGCCGCCCACAGTCTCTGACCCGCCATGGCCGCCCACAGTCTCTGACCCGCCATGGCCGCCCACAGTCTCTGACCCGCCATGGCCGCCCACAGTCTCTGACCCGCCATGGCCGCCCACAGTCTCTGACCCGCCATGGCCTCCTGAACTCCTAGACCCGCCCTGGAGACCTCCGTTCCTGTCTGCTACTCTCCCTGCACCTGCGTGAAGGTCTCCAGGGCGCCCACCCCCCTTCCCCGGTTCTTCCATCTACGGCGCGAGGCTGCGCCTACCAGGAGGGGGAGGTAATGTCACCGTTCCCTTCGTTTCCAGACTCCATTACCCACGATCCTCCTGTTTCCTCACCTGCACTCACTTCCTCGTCATCTCCCCATCAGCACTCATCACCTGCACCTGGACTTCATCATCTGCACACCCTTTATAATGGACTCACTCCCTGCACTCCATGTCTCCCTGCACTCCTTCTTATTGTTGTTTAAACGTGCTTTTGGTTGTATCATTCTCCTTCGTTCATTAAAATACCCTATTTTGTGGAAGTCCATGCATGCCTCATGCCTCATCCCTACAGCAACCAAACCGTAACACATACACATCGCAGATCATAATCAGCGAGCATGTTTTTAAATAAAGTTTGAGGAAGCTTGGTGGTGGTGACGTTGTGCTGTAGTTTGTTTATAGCCTTCTGTTAGCTTTTTATATCTGACAACTTTATGTATGCTTCAAAATGTATAAATGTTGTGTAAAGATTATCTTGATAGACAAAACGTGCAAGTGTCATAACCCTTTGTTGAACACAGACCTTATTTTTTTTGTGATTTTCCAAAAGTCTATGGTAAAAATGCATAGGCTTTCGATCAAGGGTACTACTTTGGCCTACAAAAACACGTCATCTCTGATGTACTCTATTAGAGAAACTCTGAAATCAGTCTGAGAGGAGAAACAGTTGAGACATTTGATAAGAAATGACCTGAAGACAGTTAGAGGAGAGAGCAGAGCCAAGATATTTTTAACATGTTATGGGTCAGTTTATTTCTGTTGAAAATTATGTCATTGATCTACAGGAAGTTGAGGCCCACTTAAGCTCAAAGTAACACATTTCGGAACTTTGTGCAGTTATTTTAGATGTTGGAGAAGTTTCACTTCATTTTACTACAGAGCAGCTTCACATCAGCGCATCTGTCATTTTATTACTGAAGCAGTTTTGAAGAGTTTTCCTATTTATGGACTGAAACCATTGAAGGAAATGTTTCTTAAATTAGTTTTGTTCTGTTTGTGTTTCTGGCGTCTGGATGGTGAGTTTTAAACATGTTTTTATGGCTTCAGTTGTTTCTGTTCTGGTACCATGTGATAAATTACTGGTAAATAACTGTGATTTTACTGTCAGATACTGTTGAATTCAGGTCTATTACCATTAATTAATGATTGATTAAATAAAATAATTTAAATATGAAGCTCAGATGCTCAACCGCATTAGTTTTAGTGTGACGTTAAACATTACAGTAAAAGTCTTTTTAATTAGTTATTGTTCTGTGTAAGTCTATTTCTCTTTCAATGTATCATTATTTTTCTTTGTACTGCTGCAGAATATTATTCACTTCACATTTAAATGATTAGAAGTGTTTTAGTGAAGCTTCATCAAACCAACATCAAGTGATTTTAAAGCTTTAATCTGAAAAAACTGTTCTTCAGGTGCGTTTGGTGATACAGTACTGAAGTCAGTGTGGGAGGGAGATTCAGTCACTCTAAACTCTGATCTTACTGAAATGAAGGATGATGATGTGATTCAATGGAGGTTTGGAAACACTTTAATAGCTGAAATCAATAAACAGATCGACAGATTCACTGTATATGATGATGTTCTTGATGGGAGATTCAGAGACAGACTGAAGCTGGACAAACAAACTGGATCTCTGACCATCACAGACATCAGAACTGAAGATTCTGGACTTTATAGACTGCAGATCAACAGTGTGGAAAAGAGTTTCATTCTCCTTGTCGTTGGTGAGTTTAATATTTGTTTCACTTGTTTTATTTTTTATCAGCAGTTAAAATTTTAACCCACAATAACTTTTTTGTTGTTCTGTTGTTTTATAAGAATAAATTCCAGAGTATTTACTTTCATAAATATCTTAACGTTATTTATAAATATTAATCTGTGCACAGTTTCTGTTTTCTTTTTCTGTTTGGTTCAGTTAAAATATCAGTGATGGAGGGAGATCCAGTCATTTTAAACTCTGAACTTAATGAAATGAAGGATGTTGATCGGATTCAGTGGAGGTTTGGAAACACTTTAATAGCTGAAATCAATGTAACGGCCGACAGAATCACTGTATATGATGATGTTCTTGATGGGAGATTCAGAGACAGACTGAAGCTGGACAATCAAACTGGATCTCTGACCATCACAATGACACATGCTGGAGATTATGTGCTACTGATAACGAGAGCAAAACCTTTATTCAAAACTTTCAGAGTTTCTGTCTATGGTGAGTAGAGATCATTTCTCCTGTCCTTCAGATATTCTTGTCATTAGTGTTTATTGTCTGAGCTGATCTCAGTTTGATGTTTTTGTTCCTCAGACCCAGTCCACTGTTGTGGTCCTACTGAAGCTGTGATCCGATTGGTCCTCTCTGCTCTGGTGGGCGTGGCTACTGTCATTGTTCTGGTTTATGACGTCAGATCCAGAAGAGCTGAACAACATCAAGCACATATTCACACATCAGAAACCCAATGGTGTCATTTCTCACAAACTGACTTTAAATATATAATTTATACTTAAAATATATATACAGTGGGTACGGAAAGTATCCAGACCCCCTTAAATTTTCCACTCTTTGTTATATTGCAGCCATTTGCTAAAATCATTTAAGTTCATTTTTTTCCTCATTAATGTACACACACCACCCTATATTGACAGAAAAACACAGAATTGTTGTCATTTTTGCAGATTTATTAAAAAAGAAAAACTGAAATATCACATGGTTCTAAGTATTCAGACCCTTTGCTCAGTATTTAGTAGAAGCACCCTTTTGATCTAATACAGCCATGAGTCTTTTTGGGAAAGATGCAACAAGTTTTTCACACCTGGATTTGGGGATCCTCTGCCATTCCTCCTTGCAGATCCTCTCCAGTTCTGTCAGGTTGGATGGTAAACGTTGGTGGACAGCCATTTTTAGGTCTCTCCAGAGATGCTCAATTGGGTTTAAGTCAGGGCTCTGGCTGGGCCATTCAAGAACAGTCACGGAGTTGTTGTGAAGCCACTCCTTCGTTATTTTAGCTGTGTGCTTAGGGTCATTGTCTTGTTGGAAGGTAAACCTTCGGCCCAGTCTGAGGTCCTGAGCACTCTGGAGAAGGTTTTCGTCCAGGATATCCCTGTACTTGGCCGCATTCATCTTTCCCTCGATTGCAACCAGTCGTCCTGTCCCTGCAGCTGAAAAACACCCCCACAGCATGATGCTGCCACCACCATGCTTCACTGTTGGGACTGTATTGGACAGGTGATGAGCAGTGCCTGGTTTTCTCCACACATACCGCTCAGAATTAAGGCCAAAAAGTTCTATCTTGGTCTCATCAGACCAGAGAATCTTATTTCTCACCATCTTGGAGTCCTTCAGGTGTTTTTTTAGCAAACTCCATGCGGGCTTTCATGTGTCTTGCACTGAGGAGAGGCTTCCGTCGGGCCACTCTGCCATAAAGCCCCGACTGGTGGAGGGCTGCAGTGATGGTTGACTTTCTACAACTTTCTCCCATCTCCCGACTGCATCTCTGGAGCTCAGCCACAGTGATCTTTGGGTTCTTCTTTACCTCCCTCACCAAGGCTCTTCTCCCCCGATAGCTCAGCTCTAGGAAGGGCTCTGGTCGCCCCAAACGTCTTCCATTTAAGGATTATGGAGGTCACTGTGCTCTTAGGAACCTTAAGTGCAGCAGAAATGTTTTTGTAACCTTGGCCAGATCTGTGCCTTGCCACAATTCTGTCTCTGAGCTCTTCAGGCAGTTCCTTTGACCTCATGATTCTCATTTGCTCTGACATGCACTGTGAGCTGTAAGTTCTTATATAGACAGGTGTGTGGCTTTCCTAATCAAGTCCAATCAGTATAATCAAACACAGCTGGACTCAAATGAAGGTACAGAACCATCTCAAGGATGATCAGAAGAAATGGACAGCACCCGAGTTAAATATATGAGCGTCACAGCAAAGGGTCTGAATACTTAGGACCATGTGATATTTCAGTTTTTCTTTTTTAATAAATATGCAAAAATGTCAACAATTCTGTGTTTTTCTGTCAATATGGGGTGCTGTGTGTACATTAATGAGGAAAAAAAATGAACTTAAATGATTTTAGCAAATGGCTTCAATATAACAAAGAGTGAAAAATTTAAGGGGGTCTGGATACTTTCCGTACCCACTGTAAGTATATATATAATTAAAATATATAAATAAAATACTTATTTGTGGCTTTGTGTTCATCTTTTTCAGGAAGTATTGAAATCTAAAGCAGCACACTGAACTTTAAAAGTTCTTCAAGTGTGTTTTTTGTTCTTCTAGTGTTTTTTCATAATAAATACTGATGATTGTTTAAGCTTTCACTCTCTCTTTCAGTGATATATTTTTAAAAATGCAATTCAAAAGGCTTTATTGTTTATATTTGCTTGTCTTTATCAATAAAGTTTTCTCACTCTGAGGTTCAAGAGTCTCTCCATGTTTTATCATATGTTGAACGCCCCCTGCAGGAATACTAAGTTTATGTAAGTAATATGCTGCTCTAGCGTTATTACACTCAGCTGTGTTCACGATACAGCACAGCTCAAGTTTTCATCGCTGTTATACAATGGCACCCTGAGCCGGCAGCTTTTTCTTCATGGTGAAGAGCTACTAAACAAACTGTAAAGAAAGCAGCGCTTGCGTACCATTTTAAATATCAGTCATGTTGCTCACTTTCTTCATTCCAGTTGGCTCATGTTGTTATGAAAATACTTGACATTGGAATGACCAGGTTAAGATGACGTAAAAGCCCACTTTGCTCTTGTGTGTATAATCCACATATTCCAGATGTGGGCCGGATCTGGGCCACACTATGTTGCTGTCTGGGGCAGTGGTTCTTCTAGTGTCTGTCAGTTTATCAAAGGTGCATGGAGTTGATCTGAACTGAGCAGAAGCAACTGCTAATTTTGATTTTCATTGATCTGTGTCTCATAACCACCCTAAAAGATGATTTGAGAACAATTTAATCCTTCATATTTGATTGGGGTCCTTAAACATACATAAAAGACCTTGTTTGTCTTTTGAGTGTTATCATTCAGTCAGTGCTGGTTAATGGTGTTCAGATCAGAAGTTTGGTTGAGGCTTTATTGTTCAGATAAGACATACAGATCTCACTTTACTACTATACTGCTGTCCATTTGCCATGTATTTGCTTCCCCTTATGAATAATGTTTTCTTACTCTGAGGTTCAAAAGTTTTGTTTCATGTACGACATTGAGTGCACTATGGGGAAATACCTTCCTCTTGAGAATACTGAATCCTGATTCGCTTAATGCTATTGCCCTGCAATGGCCAATGGCACTCAAGTGCGCCTCTCATTTGCTATCGAGTCTTTGCGAAAAGTAGACTACTCCAGGAAGGATCCCCTTGAGTGGAATAAGGTTAAGCCAGGATGAGCTTCAAGCTTTGTATCACCTGCATGGGACCCATAGAGTCCCCAGATGACCACGATATGTGTGTTGTTTTCCTGGGTCTCATGCACATAGAAACGGCCACTGAGGAGCCCAACTGCTTTCATTGTGATACTATGAGCGTGTGGACTCAATTGGCCTCTTTCCAGCCACCTCTTCCCCCACTGCTTCAATACACTGTAAAATGTTTATTGTCAAATTAACAGTAACTTACTGGCAACAATTATCCAGTAGTTGCTGTATTTCATACCACAGTAAAAATAACTACAGTAGTTTTAATCATACTGTAAAATAAAGTACAGCATGTTTCCGATCCCCATCACAAGCTTGTGACCTTGTCTCATTCATGGCCAGAAAGAGAAGTGTGACAATGCCATGCCAACAGTGGTGGCGGAATCTGAGGATTGGTTGGTCATCCATCTTGAGGACTTCCAATTGCAGTGAAATTGGCAATTCCTCTGGCCACATTGACAACGAGCTTCTGTGCACCATTTTTCCAAAACAGCCCAAGAGTTCAACTTGGATTGGTCTCCTCCTGCTGAGCGAGTTCAGTAGGCTCGATGAATGGTTTGTCCAGCTTGGTTGCTGTCAAGGGGCCCACCCCATTCTTCCTGGAGGTGCACCATGAAGTTAACAAGATGTGGCATGCCTAGTATTCGGCTCGTGCCCACATCTTGAGTTCACCACTTCTCATTATTGGGGATTGCCTGGATCTCTTCAAGAGTCCGAGATTCCCCCAGTTGAGGAAGCTGTTGCTGCTCACTTCTGCCTCTCAGCAACACTGTCACAGAAAGTGCTGAGGATTTCTTCCGAAGTGAGAGCTCCGTCTACTAGATGTCTCTATGCTCATGAATGGAAAGTCTTTGAGATTTGGTGCAGCTCAAAGTGCCACAACCCTGTCAGCTGCCCGATTTTAGACATTTTCTCTTTTCTACAAGAGTGTCTGGATGTACGCCTGTATGTGTATGTGGCTACTATATCAGTTTTTCCCTCTAAAGTTGATAAGCTGTCAGGGTACATGCTTTGTGCATTTATATTGAACGCACCAGACAGTTTAGACCAGGGGTGTCCAAACTGGGCCATGTAGGGTGCAACTGTCCTGCAGAGTTTAGCACCAACTAGTGGTGGGCGATATGAGCTACAATTCTTATCACAATATTTTCCACTGTCCAGACATATCGATATTATATTGCGACATGAGGAAAAAAAAGTGAAATTACATTTATTAGACCTTAGTTAAATTACAGGCAAAATATGCATTTTAACTAAAGGAGGGAATCTTTAGGCACCTCACGATCCGATTCCAAAACGATTCTTGATACTTAGAGTGCTTTCAGAAAATTTTCCATTCAAGAGCTGTAAGTGATTTTTCACTTTCTCAGCTTTACTGTTGTTTATTACTGATGACATAGCGGGAAATCTAATAAGCTTCATCCAGACTAATGCACAGATGTCTTTTGAAATATAAGAAGTTTCTGTCCTGTCTGTTTAATACTTTAACTTTAATTAACAAAAAAACACAGTGATTTTATTTGTACGTGCTAACAAATAAACGTAAATGAATGCTTTAAAGTTTCCAATGATGATGTTTTATCTGTGACCATAAAAGATGGAGTATTGTTAGCCTATTGCTGTTTAAGAAAAAAATCCAAGCGATCGCGCCGGCGCCTCACCTGTACAGTACACACAACATAGGCTACCAGTTGTAGTGTTAAATTGACACTGCCGCCTGTTCATCAGAATAAAATGCAGTCGACTGAACCTATACAGTGCTCAGCGTAAATGAGTACACCACCTTTGAAAAGTAACATTTTAAACAATATCTCAATGAACACAAAAACAATTTCCAAAATGCTGACAAGATTAAGTTTTACATAACGTCTGTTTAACTTATAACATGAAAGTAAGGTTAATAATATAACTTAGAGAACAAAATTTACAGTTTTACTCAAATTAGGGTGATGCAAAAATCAGTACACCCCACTGAAAGTCTCTGGAGCAAAGCTAAATTTTAGACTACAAATGTCTAATTTAACAAGAAATTAACCACAGGTGAGTCTAATTCTTCATTACACAGGTGTCCAGCAGACAGCTGACTATAAAAGTGTGTTAAAACCCCTTCCCATTTCATGCTGTCAACAATGGCACCACATGGAAGAGAAATGTCACAAGACCTGAGAAAGAAAATCATTTCTTTACACCAGAAAGGTGAAGGCTACAAGAAGATCAGCAAAGCTTTACTTATCAGTCAGAATACTGTAGCAAAAGTGGTACAAACATTTTAAAAAGATCTCACAGAGACGTCCAGGTCGTCCACGGAAGTTCACATCTTCTGATGAGAAGGGCTGAAGAAAATCGGCATGCAAGTTCACTGCAGTTATCTAAAGAAGTAGAAAGCCAAACTGGGGTGACTATTTCCCGTGACACAATATAGCGTACACTGCAGAGGAATGGCATGCATGGGTGCCGTCCACGAAAGAAGCCTCTCCTAAAGCCCGTCTAGAGTTTGCCAGGGCCCATGCTGACAAAGATGAAGACTACTGGGACTCTATACTGTGGAGTGATGAGACCAAGATAAATGTTTTTGGAACTGATGGCTTCAAAACTGTATGGCGTCGCAAAGATGAGGAATACAAAGAAAAATGCATGGTTCCTACAGTGAAACATGGTGTCCTTATGTGGGGCTGCATGAGTGCTGCTGGTGTCGGGGAGCTGCATTTCACTGATGGCATCATGAATTCACAGATGTACTGCTCTATACTGAAAGAGAAGATGATACCGTCACTCTGTGCCCTTGGTCGTCGTGCACTTTTCCAACATGACAATGACCCTAAACACATTTCTGAAGAAGAACAGGGTGAAAGTGATTTAGTGGCTCCTGATCTGAACCCAATCAAACACCTATGGGGAATTCTGAAGAGACGAGTTGAGCATTACTCTTTATCCAGCATCCAGTCTTTAAAATAGGTCATTCTTGAAGAATGGAAAAAGATAGATGTTGCAAAATGTCATTCATTCCATGCCTAGAAGCCTTGGTGCTGTCATTAAAAAACATGGAGGCCATACAAAGTACTAGATATAGTAGTTTTTGTTGTGGGGTGTACTCATTTTTGCATCACCCTAATTTGAGTAAAACTAAAAAATGTGTAATCAAAGTTATATTATTATCCTTACTAGTTAAACAGATGTCATATTAAACTTAGTCTTGTCAACATTTTGGAAATTGTTTTTGTGTTCATTGAGATATTGTTTAAAATGTTACTTTTCAAAGGGGGTGTACTCATTTACGCGGAGCACTGTATGTATAAAGAGTTACACTGCTCAATTTAAATGATTCGTTATCTGTGGAGTTCAGCGTCACCACCGCCTCACTGTGGTGTTATGCCAAGCACATTTTTGCTCACGCGATTTTACAAGGACATTGAACAAGAATAAAGTACAAAAACTTGTTTACATTAAAGCTGCAGTCCGGCATTTTTCCTGCAATTGCAGTCATATGCGTTACGTGCGTTGTGCATCGGCACGACTCCTCAGCGGATGAATCTAATGTTTTTTCACTGGAAAATATCGGCTGAACAAGTAAGTAACATTTCTGCCACTTTTCTTCTGACCAACTGAGGAAAAAAGCATTAGGCCTACAATAAATCGTGCTGCCAATGATGATTAAATCTAATTAGCTTTACCTATAGATTTCAATATCTGTAGCCACTCCACAGTCCGAAGTCTTTTGCTTTTGACTACGGGTGAATCTCCAGTTGTTACTGATGATTGTCTGGATTACAATCCGCCATCAAAATAATAAGTTTAGCTATTTCAGCTGCTGTGAGAAAAGGCTGTAAATGATCTGCTACAAGCAGCATCCTCACATGATATAGCTACTTGCTGGAACTCCTTCCTTTCTGTTTACAGACGTGACGTAATGACGCAAAGCCGAACTGCTGCATGCTCGAATTTCTCACAGAAATCCACCAGGTCGCTCTTATTATAAAACATTATTACAAGCTTACCGCTGTGAATCGAGCTAAGATAAGGAGATAGTTTTGAACACTGGCCATTTATGTATTCGCTCAAAAATCGATTTTGGATAATTTTTAACCAAAAAAAGTTCCGAACTGCAGCTTTAATGAATAATAGTTTAGCAACCAAATGTTAGTCTACCTCTCGAATAATATGGAAACATTTTACAGTCGAACAGGCAGATGGAGAGGAAGGTCCAGGAGATTGGTCGCTTCCTCCGTACCTTCTGTCATGGCCACCAGGACTCTTGGAACCAGTTCCTGGGTTAGGCTGAGTACGCACAAAACTCCCTGCGGCAACCTACCACTGGACTCACTCCCTTTCAGTGTGTACTCGGTTACCAACCCCCATTGTTCCCCTGGTCAGGGGAACCGTCGGATGTACCAGCTGTCGACCACTGGTTCCGAGAGAGCGAGAGGGTCTGGGACTCTGCACACCACCAGCTTCAACGGGCCTTGCGCAGACGCAGGATGACAGCCGACCTTTGTCGCTCCAATGCTCCAGCATACCAGCCAGGACAGAAGGTCTGGCTGTCTACCCGGGACATCAGACTGCCTTGCCAAAAGCTAAGTCCCAGATTCATTGGCCCTTTCACCATCACGAAGCAGATCAACCCTGTCACCTATCAACTCCAGTTAACACCACAGTACCGTATTCATCCAACTTTCCATGTGTCACCACTAAAACCTCACCACCCCCTGTTGCTGTTCCCACAGAGCCTGGCGCAGCCGCGGACACCCACATTTTTAACAGAGGGCTTGACACATGATGTATGTGTCCAGAAATAATAAGGTCCGAACATAATTGCCTCAATCTTACTCTCATTGAGAGTAGAAATCAGAGATGTTCACGAGTCTTTAATCTGGAGTCCAAGTCAAGTATGAAGTCTTTATCACTGGAGTCTGAGTCAAGTCTGGAGTCTTTTGTCATGAGTCCGAGTCGAGTCTCAAGTCATTAAAAAAAAAAAGTCTTTCCGTTGTTAGTGACGAGACGACAGTCATTATCAGAAAATGTCAAACCTCGGAATGTTTAAGAATGTCTTTAATTGTTAATTGATCTGACATGATAATAAACCTAAACGAAAGAACATATGGCACAGTGGCTCCCGTCATGCTTCATGGGACTCTTATGACATTTCGGAGTTTACGCGGCAATACACGGACATATACATAATCAAATTCAATGACAAGAGTCCGATCTACCACGACACGTAAGGAAATATATGTGACGCAGATATTATAAAACCATTTAAACACAAATTCTTTATTTATTATATCAGTAGACTTTTTATTAAATATTCACGAGTCTTTTGTGCCAAGTCAAGTCTGAAGTTATCTCAGGTCGAGTCCAAGTCAAGTCTGAAGTCTGTTCAAATGCGACTGGAGTGCAACTCGAGTGCCCATCTCTGGTAGAAATCACAATCGCGACGTTCTGAGGAAATTTATGGAAAGCACTTTAACTTTTGAGATTAAAAGGGCTTCCCACCGCCTAACGGTTGGATGGCGAGATACACTTCTCTAGATGTCAATAGGGATGTCTAAATGTCTAGAAAAACTCAAGTTTTATGGGGGTTTTGAACTGAATGGAGCGAGAGTGAATTTCTGGAAGTGGAGTTGAATGTCTGACAGGTGTAGAAGTAGCATCTCTCCACTTAAGACAATCCATAACTGCCCAGCCCAAATCTCAAAGTCTCTCTTCTAAGATCTGTTTTACTCTCTGACATTCATTCTTAACCTCCATAATTACTGCTTCCTCTCGTTGTTTCAAATACCTTTCACAATCCTTTACCTGATCTTCTAAAGAACTAATTTGGTATTGATGAGTGTTCAAATTATCCAGCACCTGGGGTTGCAAACTTATCAAAATGGCACTCAGATTTCATTCTACTTCACTCGTTCTAGTTTCCATATATTTAACTCTATTGACCAGAGAGATCATCATCTTCATGAGTGGAGGAGGTGATAGTAAAGCACTTCTTCAACCTCGCTAGCCTCATCAGCATTAGACTATAGATAAAGACTGCTTAAATCAGGTCTCTTATGGGTTCCTGATACACAGTAAATGCGTCTGAACTATAATTAGGCTCTGTGAGAGACTCACTCCCGCTCTCGGCAGGGTCAGACGCCATTTAGAAACATTATGAAGAAGTATCAACTAAAGAATGAATATACATGCAATACATTGAATAGCAGGGGCAAAAACACCATATCCAGAACACCAGCAAGTACACACAGCTTTCACTCAACATAATTTAGATGTTTTTTGTTCTTCAGTTTAAAGAAAAACACAATAAAAATGTAGGATGCCATCCATTGAGGTTTTGATACCAATATATAGTGAGTACAAACTTTGTATATAATCCACAGATTTAAACAGCTCCAGGCAAGGAAAATCAATCATTTTACGCACACTTAAATAAAACATAAGGCTCAGACATCTCTAATACTGAAGCTCTTTTACTGACTAAACACGACACATTTCTCAGATAAAACACACAGATCTCACTTTACTAATGCTGTTCATTTGTCATTTGTATTTTCTTGTCTTTATCAATAAAGTTTTCTCACTCTGAAGTTAAGAGTCTCTCCATGTTTTATCACATTTACATCGAGCGACTCCTGGAGGAATACTAACTTTATGTATTTTAACAATTCTAGCACTACACCACATATAAAACTACATTATTTTAAACATTATTTCTAAATGTTTGCATTATTATTAAGGTAATTCTTCCTTTACCACTGAAATAATATATATATTATGTTTAGTTATTAAATGATTTTTGTAGCCCTGCAAGATTTTCTGAAGCAAACCACATAGACATTATGTATTACTGAATAATGCACATTAAAGGGATAGTTCTCACGGTTCACCCCCACATGTGCATGTTTGCTGGGATTTACTTTAAAATCACAAAATCCTCAGTAAAACTAAAAAACACATGATTTTATTGATTAATTTTCACTATAGCCTATTACTAGCTTATATTAATTGCTCCTACATTAATTAGTGTTTACAGGTTAACTAAAATCCTCTAAATCTTTGTAAAATACTCCACAAAATCATTGGTTTACATGATGCACTCCTTTCTTTTCGATGAGTATAATTTTTTACAGTAAACTCATGACACCTTTATGAATTAATTAATTATGATGACGACAAGTATCTGATCGTTTTTGTTTCTGGCTTCTTTAGCAACAAATTATGTTTTGATAAACACTACAAAGACCAAAAACCAACATAAAAAACAAGTCAAACTGCCCAACTAAACGAAACACTGATCACCATAATAGTGACTAAATGTTTTCAACAAAACATACTACACCTAAACCTCTGTTAATTCTCAAAAAGAACTGTAGATGAATGACAGAAATGGTTTGTAATAAGAGAGATTTCATGTTTTTTTAGTTGGTTTTAAGGCTGGAAGTCAGTTGTAGTTCTGGTGTTTCTCTTTCCTTCAGTGATTCTGCTCGTTATCATCAGGTGTCTTCAATAATCAAACAATCATCACTCAATTAATCACTTAAGTATCTCATTAACTCAATTCCCACACTTGTGGTGGTTAAACCTGTAAGGAAAAGGAATTTTAGCTGTGATTATTTAAATTTTCCTTCACATGCTTTACCTTTGATCAGATTTGGTTCCTCTTGATGTTTCTTCCTCGTCTGCTTGAATATCTTCATTCATCCTCATTTATCTCTACTCTCTCATGTTTTCCAGCTCGTCTGCCTGTCATCAGGAAAATACAGAAACGCTTAGAGAAATACTGTGATGGATGATGTTACATTAAAGATTTGCATGTTGAATAATATTTAGAAAAGAGTTTGAACTAGAGGAGCTTATTCTGTTTGTTCTTCAGGTGTGTTTGCTGATTTAGATATAGTGAAGTCAGTGTCAGGGAGGGAGATTCAGTCACTCTAAACACTGATCTTACTGAAATACAGACAGATGATCTGATATTGTGGAGTTTTGTAACAAATCACTCATAGCTTTACTCAATAGAGATCTCGGCGAGATCTCTACATATGATGTTCTTGATGGGAGATTCAGAGACAGACTGAAGCTGGACAATCAAACTGGATCTCTGACCATCACAGACATCAGAATCACAGACTCTGGACTTTATGAAGTGACCATCAGCAAATATCAGATACAGATTCAGTGTTACTGTCTCTGGTGAATCACAATTACAATGTCATTTGTGCTGCCAGCTTATTAAATATTTATAAAACAAACAAACTACTTATTTAATATCACTTTTGAAATTATTGATGCCCTTTCTTTTCACGTGTTGTGTTTAATTAGTCTTTCATTTGGTCATTTTTGTTTTTCCTTTGACAGTGTAATCATGCTAAATTTGTGTATTTATTAATCTGATCTCTGTCATAATACTCACTGATTTATATCCCATAACACTCAATCTGCTCATTGAACTATTATAATGATGCTCAGGTCCAGTGCATTATCAATCCTCATGATGAATTTCTGTCTTGTGTTATTTTTCACGAATCAGGCTTTGCATCTGTAACATCAAGTTTATTTTCTCCTTTTGTGTTTGTGTTTGTCTGACAGGAATCTGAGATGACGGCGGTGACGTACGCGTGTTTCAGCTCAACAGTGCATTATAAATCAGTGCATTATCAATCCTCAACAACTTTAAAAAAGAGGGAAAAAAAGATTGATTACGGCAGTCAGAAGTGAGAAAGATGTCAAATTCACCGTCGCTCCCTCAGAAACTCCCTCACAGCAGAGTTTACTACGGTTTTGTAATGTAATACGAAGCTAATATCACACAAACAGTGTTATAAACGTATATGATAGTTTTGACAGATGTAGTAAGTTAGTAACTGTGGAAGCGCGTCATCACAGTCTGTGAATGTTTCTCCTCTCGACGGTTCATCCAGCAGGAGGCGATGAAACACCGATCTAGGTTCTCTACACTTCTCATTGTCTCCAGAAGAAAACACCAAAAGACTCATTGATTTTTCTCAAGACTAAACCTCACAGGTAACCAAATTCAAATTTCTCTAAATTAACATTTACATTTACAGGATATTGTTTGTTCCTTTAACTCTGACTTGTGAATTTTCTTGTAGCAACACAAGTAAAAAGGATGAGGTTTTGAGCCTTATATGGTTTTCTCTTTTATTTTATCTGTACAAACATCAGTGTGTGTGGTTTGATCTGTCGGTGGATAAACAGCTTCTCCTGGATGTTTGTGGCTGAAGCGTTTCTTCAATTTCTCTCCTGCTAATAAGAAGCTCACAATCTTCCACTCCGCACAGTGAATCCATCAACAGTCAAATATGATTGACAGCTCACAGGACTTAATAACAGTAGATACAGATATCTAACCCAATGGTTCACATTTCTGCTGTTAGTTTCATTCAGGACCGGAATTCATTTGAAAATGTAAGATCAGCAGAAGCTTGTTGATCTTGGTGATGTTAAAGGAGACGGATGTACAAACGGAAACTGAGGTTGGAGGAGGATTCATACTTAACCAGATAAATATCACAGTTCAGTCGTGTTTCAGGATCTGAGATGTAGCTTGAATCATGTTCAGGGAGATTCAATTAGATAAACGGATACTAGATTGATCTATTTCTCTTTTTATCATCTCAGTTCTGCTGCAGAGTGTTATTCACATCAAATTTAAATGATTAAAGGTATTTTAGTGAAGCTTCATCAAACCAACATTAAGTCCCAATGTGAGTGTCCACCAGTGTATATACAAATGTCCACGAAAGTGATAATCCAAGTTTGAAGTGTCTGGAAAGGTAAGTCCACAGGTAGGTAACTCCGCAATCCAGGTAAGTTGTGTCAGTTAATGAGTGCCTGGTTGTTTGCCGTGCTGCTCTCCTTATGCAGATGTATTTCCTGCCAACCATTCATTTCTTAAAGACACACTTAAAACTAGGAATAAAATGGACTAAAAAACATGTAAACCAATTAAAACTCTATATACATAAAATCATTGTGATAAATAGAGATTTTTAATATGTGACTGACTCTGTTCTGCAGGCATGTTTTTAGACATTTGATAATTAATGAACGAACTGAAGACGGTTATAGGGAGAGAGACTAAGACGAGATGATGAAGGCATTTTTTACCTTCTCTAGTCTATAAATAAGACTATCGATCAGATCTACAGGACGCTGTGGGTTCAGATGATGTGGAATAATCAGTAAAACTGTTAAAGACGATGTGACTGATTGTAGAGTTTCACAACACTTTAGAGCTTCACATCAGCGCGTCTGTTATTTTATTACTGAAGCAGTTTTAAGGAGTTTGTCTTTTCATATTTGTGGACTGAAACTGCTGAAGATGTTTTGGATTGTTTTGTTCTGCTTGTGTTTCTGCCGTCTGGATGGTGAGTTTAAGTTAAAAACTTTTGTTTGTATAAAGTCAAATAAATTTGAACAGTCAACGGCATTACATTTAGTGTGACATTACTCTCATCTGAGGAAAAGTTTTATTTAGTTTTTGATATATAAAATCTAATTATTTCTCTGTTCGTTTAGCATATTTAGTATTTGTAGTGCTCAAGAATATTATTAACTTGACGTTTAAGTGATTAAGGCCCGGTTTCACAGACAGGGCTTAAACTAACCTGGGATTAGGCCTTAGTTCAATTAGGGCATTTAAGTAACTTTTTTAAACGTGCCCAAGAAAACAACATTACTGCTGTGCATCTTGAGACAAAACAATGGCTCTGAGATATTTTAAGATTTGTGAGTGCAATTTTCTTTCAGTTAAAACTGCTTAAACATGCATTTTAAGCTTAAGCCTTGTCTGTGAACCCGGGGGTAAAAGTATTTCATGAAACCAACATCGTGATTTAAAGATTTAAACTGTGAAAAACTTTGTTCTTCAGGTGGATTTTTTAGTGATTGTGAAAAGAAGTACCGTTTCCAACCACCACCATCATTTTTTGATGATTGTTACTTAAATGACTTCAATAAAGGCTTTATGGCTGAAATCAATAAACAGATCGACAACATCACTGTATATGATGATGTTCTTGATGGGAGATTCAGAGACAGACTGAAGCTGGACAATCAAACTGGATCTCTGACCATCACAGACATCACAACTGAAGATCCTGGAGATTATAAACTACAGACCAACAGTATAAGAAAGATGTTCAGTCTTACTGTCAATGGTGAGTTAAATAATTCTGTTGCTTGTTTTCTCTGTCTTTTTAAATTCTAATCAGTACAAAAATACAATTATTAAAGGGTTAATTCACCCAAAAATAAAATTTCTGTCATTAATTACTCACCCTCATGTCGTTCCACACCCGTAAGACCTTCGTTCAACTAACCCTTTAACATACACACCAATTTTTTTCCTCTGTTGTTTTATAATATTATTAATTAACTTTGAATTTAAAACTGTTAACTTCAAACAATCAAACCATCTTAATCCATCATATTCTGTTTCTGTTTGTTCTTTGTTTGGTGATACAGATAAAATATCAGTGATGGAGGGAGATTCAGTCACTCTAAACTCTAATCTTACTGAAATAAAGGATGATGATGTGATTCAGTGGAGGTTTAGAAACACTTTAATAGCTGAAATCAATAAACAGATCGACAACATCACTGTATATGATGATGTTCTTGATGGGAGATTCAGAGACAGACTGAAGCTGGACAATCAAACTGGATCTCTGACCATCACAGACACCAGAACTGAACATGCTGGAGATTATGTGCAACTGATAATTGGACCAGAACCATCATTTAAAACTTTCAGAGTTTCTGTCTATGGTGAGTAGAAATCATTTCTCCTGTCCTTCAGATATTCTTGTCATTAGCGTTTATTGTCTGAGCTGATCTCAGTTTGATGTTTTTATTCCTCAGACTCTGTCCACTGTTGTGGTCCTACTGAAGCTGTGATCCGATTGGTCCTCTCTGCTCTGGTGGGCGTGGCTACTGTCATTGTTCTGGTTTATGACGTCAGATCCAGAAGAGCTGAACAACATCAAGCACATATTCACACATCAGGTGCCTCATTGATGGTGTCATTTCTCACTAACTAATTTTACATATTTCAATTTTTGTGAGATTTATTTATGGCTTTATGTGTTCATCTTTTTCAGGAATTATTGAAATCTAAAGCAAAACACTGAACTTCAAAGGTTCTTCAAGTGTGTTTTTGTCATGATAAATACTGATCATTATTTGAGCTTGCGCTCTCTCTTTCAGAGTCAGATTCTCTTTGTAAGGCTTTCTTTATATTTCTCTCATATAAATAGGTGAATAAAGAGACAAACAGATATCACTTCATTACTACTGCTCTCTATTTGAAAATTTGTATTTTCTTGTCTTCTATCAATAAAGTTTTCTCACTCCGAAGTTAAGAGTCTCTCCATGTTTTATTATATTTATTATGTCAAGCGCCCCCTGCAGGAATACTAACTTTTAACAGTTTCATCAGTGCACCACATATAAAGCTTTTTATCATTGAAACATTATTTTTAATAATAAAAATAATGCTTTTCTGCACATTATAATATACTTTCAGAACACAGTGAAATAAACAATATCGGTGCTCCATTTCCTCCAACAGAATCACTCAAAGTACGTCAACAAATGTCTGACCATTTCAAAGTTTTGGGAAAACCTTTTAAAACATAAATGACACCTTTCCAGCAATCGAGTCAGTTTATTTTGACAGTTTAACACAATCAATGACAAAGAGATAGATTTTTTAAGAGTGTGGCAAAAAGGACAAAAGTATTACAACCTTTAAAAATAACATTACTTTCAGAAGTCTTTTGTCATCATAACTTTAAGTGGTCCAATGGCTCAAGTTTTCAAAATCTCTCTTACATTAGACTACTGCCTCTTTTCCTTTTCCCGGAAAAAGAAAGCATGATGTTACTTGAGAGCAAGTCATACATTCAAGAACGTTAATATGCTAAACACAATATGATTCACGTTTTATAAATTGCTAAACACATAATATTCGAACTATTTTTTCAAATATTGTGATGATGGCACAATAACTAACATTGTACATCTAGTAAAGTTTATATTTTTATATTGAATAAATCACTATAGGGCTTTACAAATCAAATTAAATCGGTATCAACAAATTTTTTTTTTTTTTCACTGCAGAAGAAAAGCAGATTCTGCATCAGAAGTGACATTTAGATATATTTAGATGTATATATACAGTGACAAGAAAAAGTATCCGAGGCCCTTGGAATGAAGAGGTTCTCTGCAGTAATTTGTCATAAAATGTGATCTGATCCCCATCTAAGTCACAACAATAGATAAACACAATGTGCTTAAGTAGATAATACACAAACAATTCTAATGTCTTTTTGTCAGCAATGAGTTCAAACAAGCCACCCAGCATTTATTAATATGATATTCTTAAATCGATCTTGCTTACTGCAGTGTGGAACAAGTCTATGAAAAATTTAACCATGAATCGATCGCAATGCATAGAACGAGGCAACTGGATTATGCAGATTTCCATCACAAGAAAAAAAAACTGACTTTAACAATAAATAATATAATATGTACAATCTGGTCGGATTGGAGTTGAAGGTGACGGTCCAGCGGTCCAGCTTCTCTGAATTCAGAATCTGATTCAGCGAATCGATTCACGATTCATAGGTGTTCGATTCAATTCAAGAGCGATTTTTGCCAATTCAGAACGATTCGATTCGAGACGATTTACATTAAAATTCGATTAGATTCGGCATTTTTATACGTATTTATTAGGGTTATTGAAATGCTTCCCCCAATGTGTCTTAGTCAGGGTGCGAATTACACAGAGTAAGGGCAAAAAACAACCTTTTGTCCATTGTTAATGTAAGTTCATCTTAGTTCTTTATTTTAATTGCCTAAAAATTGGCATTTGTAGGAATTTACATAAGACAAAATTTTAAAAGGCTTTAAAAGTATTGTTAGTTCACGTTAACTATAGTGCAGGATGGTGTTAATGGCTACACAACCTTATTAATGTGTTCCAGGTACTGTTAAATAATTTCTTATTGTTTGGGCTTCACTTTTTGACTTTCTTTGTGTCTTGGGATTTTTCCATTGTGCACATCATGTACCTGCCTAAACAAAACAAGATAGTAGTAGTCGTCCTTGGACACACTGACACTCTCACACGCAACCAGAAGTTGAAGACACACACACACATTTATGCACATACATTTCTTATTTGTTATTATATTTCTTGAAATGCCTGAAATGCAATTAATCCGATTCTTAGCATTTTACATCGATTATCGACCGAAATTCACGATTCAAAAAACATGTTTCAAGATCGATCGTTAGGATTTGTAATCGATGCATTGAGAAAACGAGTGAATCGTTACGGCCCTATCCCTGACAGATCACCCGAGTACGGTGTCTATTTTAGGACATTCTCAAATCTCAGTCATACAAAGAAAAGGCGTCATGCCTCAGACTGAAAGGCTTCGGGTCTCAGGAAAAACGACGTCAGGTGTCAGGTCTTGTACAATTAGGCATCAGACGAAACTACCTCAGAATAAAAGGCTTTAGACGAAAAGGCATCGGATGAAACGGACTCATATATATATATTGGGGGGACGAAGGTACTATAAGCTATAGGCTACATGATGATATTTTATTCTTACAGCTTTAATTAAATATTACACTGGTTAGGTTCTACATAGAAAAGAACATGGCGATTTTCACATTGGTCTGCAGAAAAACAGCAATTATCTGAATTAAAATGTAATCGACTTTCTGACAGTAGGTGGCGCTGGAATAGCAGAAATAAAGCCGTTTCCTTGGTATCCTCTGTACACAAAGCAGCTGTGATTATAACAGTCTAATAGCTCGAAAGAGTTTTTACTTCCCTTACGAAAATGAACCATGGTTTTACTACAAATAAAACAAAAAACATGGTTATTGTAGTTAACCATGCTAACCACAAATTAACTATGGTTTTGCTACACTATAGTTTATGGTATTTGTAGTAAAACTATTGTTATACAAATAGTATCAATCTGACAAAAAAAATCATAGTTACCACACTTTTAATATAATAAAACTATGCTTAATTTTAGTGTTCGCGATAGTTTGCAATGCAAGCACAATGTGTAATTTAGCTAACTTTTTATACATACAAATAAAACTAGCGAATAATACAAATTTACAAAATAATTTGATATGTTTTATACAACTTAGTGTAACATTTAACAGTTCGAAAAACTGCGTGCATGTGACGTCACATTGAGGCGGAGCAAAAGTCCATTCATCTGATGTTTTTATGTCTGAATCCGTTTCATCTGATGCCTTTTAGTCTGAGGCTGTTTTGTCCGATGCCTAATTGTACGAGACCTGTCACCTGAGGTCGTTTTTCCTATAACCTGAAGCCTTTCAGTATGAGGCGCGACGCCGTTTTGTCCGATGACTGAATAGTCTGAGGCATGACACCTTTTCGTTGTATGAATGAAGTTTGAGAATGTCCTAAAATGGACACCGTACCCGAGACCGCCTTGTTGAATCTGCTGCCCCAAACACAGATAGAGTTGTGTAATGCGCGCCGTTGCATGTGACTTGCTGCCTAATGGTGTCATAATTTGCATAACTCTGCTTTCGCAGTATCATTGGTTTGGCGTCATGCATGAATTTGCATGTTCTGTAAATGTTTAGTTTAAATGTTTAGCTCAACATTTAGATTTAGGGCTATATCTAAATCTAAATGTCAAGCGAGATTGTTGAGCTTTAATTGTTGATAAGATTTAATATATATATATATATATATATATATATATATATATATACATACACACATACATAAGATTTACATATAGGATTCACATTTATATTTAGAATTAGGATTTAACATTTACATAACACATTTAGATTTGAATAGACGGTTTAGATTTACATAAAACACTTAGATTTAACTTTGATATTTTATTTATTTATATATTTTATTTAAGTAATTTAATTGCATTAAGCTTATTTAGGTAAATATTGCTAAATTTATCTGTTTTTGTAGCTAAATCCAACAGAATATAACCAGTTTTTCCCCTTACACAAGTCGGCCGCGCGAGGTGTTGCGTTATGGAAGAATGATTGATGTCGACAGAAGATTATAAATAAAATGCACGCAATATTGTTTGTAAAAGAGAGTTAAGTAATATTTGTTTATAAATGCGTTTGTGTTCTGTAATTTTGTCATTGTTTAATGACTACTACAATGCTGGTAAAGAGAGTTTAAAAATGTTTAGTGTTATACAGCCTATTTAAAGACACTTAAGAGTGCTTATACACAGTTGGTGTACTCATTGAGTATTATTGTAGTGCTAATGTCAGTGAGTTAGAGTCTATATTTTTCCTTTGCATAATGCGTATCAGAAGATTGCGCAAAGTGAGTTTATTGAACTGGAGTTTCACTCATGAATGAAGAAGTCACACCGCCAGTTGTTGAAACACACTACTGTGAAAAGAACTAATTTCTTGTTGTGTTTATTAATATTGCAGAGTGTGACGAAATAACTCAAATGTGTCACCAGAAAACATTGCCTCTTCTGTGTGTGCAACACATGCTAATTGCTTAGGCTTTCCAGTATTGTTGGCAACATGGCAACTTATTTTGTCTGTCAGCTCCTAGTGGTGTTAGTTGAGTCAAATATGTGTTATTTGTAAGGATAAGATGAAGAGTGTGTTAATTGGTCCAAACTTCTATTTATTTAATTTAAGACTTATCATACAACATCGAAGCACTGTATTCAAACCAGCCTTTTGGTCGTGTTTGTCCCAGTCTTGTGTCTTGTCCCAGGCCCAGAAAAGCAACCTTGAGTGACCATCCACCTGATCTCTGTGAATTATATGGAGTGAATTTTGTGCCATAATTAAACAAACAAATCCAGCATTTTGCAGACAAATGCTTTGCAAAGGAAAACTCGGCTCGCAAACAAACAGAAAGTGATGTGCAAATACAAAGGTCAGTTTGAGCGAAAATGAAACAAATATATGTATTGTGTTTTACAAATATAAATAAATGAGCCTACGTCATATTCCACAAATAATTACAAATCATCCTACAGATGACGTAACCTTTGAACAAATACCAAATCTAGTGCATACAAACTACGATTACGGTCACAATTGTAAGACACTTGTCTTTTTATGAGATCTCTCGGCTTGATTTTCTCACATATGCAGTTGAGCAACTTCCTCTTCCTCAAACAGCAGATGGTGCTTTGCTATGGGTCAATTTACGCTAGTTTCCTGGGATAACCCCAGAAACATGCGTTTATAAAAATAATAATCGTTATTTTATAGCATTATTAAAAGTTGCATCTTAAAGCGCTTTACGAGAAAATACAAATAAAATACAATGGAATAGGGGAAATAAAAGATAGAAACATACATCAAAACACATTGAAAGACATATAGTTATATATAATTTACAGCTGATGAAAATGAGCGGTGAACAGGTGAGTTGGGCATTTCTCAATATAAATTTCGCAAAGTTCGGTAATTCTGTATTATCTGCAAAATGCAACTACAGCAAACTTGATAACGTCACTCGGCTCGCTCTGGCTACTCTGGCTAATTATCTCTGTATGTTACAAAACGTTATAAATCACCTCTTTTCATTTTCATTTAGCCACACAAATTTGGTTCAGGCAAAGCTTATATTGATTACAGTACCGGTCAAAAGTTTGTAAACATTAAGCATTTTTTAATGTTTTTGAAATTAGTCTCAATATCACAAAGGCTGTATAAATTTGATCAGTAAATACAGTAATACAGTGAAATATTATTACAATTTAAATGAACTGGTTTCTGTTGTATAATTCAAAATGTCATTTATTCCTGTGATCAAAGCTGAAGAAATCAAAGCTTTTTAGCATCATCACTCCAATCTTCAGTGTCACATGATCCTTCAGAAATAATCATACTCACCTGTTTACTGCTCATTTTCATCACCTGAAAACTTCTTGTAAACTGTTTTTAGGCTAGCCTATATGTGATTTTATATATACACTATTTTGCTAAAAGTATTGGTGTTCCAGTCACTTCCATGGCCACAGGTGTATAAAATCAAGCACCTAGGCATGCAGACTGCTTCTACAAACATTTGTGAAAGAATGGGTCGCTCTCAGGAGCTCAGTGAATTCAAGCGTGATAGGTTGCCACCTGTGCAATAAGTCCTTTCATGAAATTTCCTCACTACTAAATATTCCATGGTCAACTGTTAGTGGTGTCATAACAAAGTGGAAGCAATTGGGAACAACAGCAACTCAGCCACAAAGTGGTAGGTCACGTAAAATCCCAGAGCGGGGTCAGCGCATGCTGAGGCGCACAGTGCGCAGAAGTCGGCAATAGCTACAGACCTCCAAACTTCATGTGGCCTTCAGATTAGCTCAAGAACCGTGCGTAGAGAGCTTCGTGGAATGGGTTTCCATGGCCGAGCAGCTGCATCCAAGCCTTACATCAATAAGTGCAATGCAAAGCGTCGGATGCAGTGGTGTAAAGCTCGCCGCCACTGGACTCTAGAGCAGTGGAGACGTGTTCGCTGGAGTGACGAATCACGCTTCTCTGTCTGGCAATCCGATGGACGAGTCTGGGTTTGGCGGTTGCCAGGAGAACGGTACTTGCCTGACTGCATTGTGCCAAGTGTAAAGTTTGGTGGAGGGGGGATTATGGTGTGGGGGTGTTTTTCAGGGGTTGGGCTTGGACCCTTAGTTCCAGTGAGAGGAACTCTTAATGCTTCAGCATACCAAGACATTTTGGACAATTTAATGCTCCCAACTTTGTGGGAACAGTTTGGGGATGGCCCTCGTCCTGTTTAAACATGACTGCGCACCAGCGCACAAAGCAAGGTCCATGGAGGAACTTGACTGACCTGCACACAGTCCTGACCTCAACCCCTATAGAAAACCTTTAGGATGAATTAAAGCGGAGACTGTGAGCCAGGCCTTCTCGCCAACATCACTGCCTGACCTCACAAATGCGCTTCTAGAGGAATGGTCAAAAATTCCCATAAACACACTCCTAAACCTTGTGGAAAGCCTTCCTAGAAGAGTTGAGGCTGTTATAGCAGCAAAGGGTGGACTAACTCCATATTAAACCCTACGGATTAAGAATAGAGGAAGTTGTTCGACTGCATTTGTGAGAAGATCGTAACAGACAGGTGTGCATATGTATGCACTAGATTTAGTATTTGTTCAAAGGTTACATGCCATTTGTAGGATGGTTTGTAATTATTTGTGAAATATGACGTAGGCTCATTTATTTATATTTGCATTACATTTTCGCTCAAACTGACCTTTGTATTTGCACATTACTTTCTGTTTATTTGCGAGTCGAGTTTTCCTTTGCAAAGCAGATTGTGTTTGTTTGCAAAACGCTGGATTTGTTTGTTTAATTATGGCTCAATATTCACTCCATAGTTCCCGCCTTGATTGTAAAGCGAAACGTGATTGGTTGTAGCAAGTGTGCTGCGATTGGTCAGCGCAATGTGGCCGTTATCTGATTGGCTTGAGTAGTCAGTGGGTTTGTGAATTTGTGGATTTGTCTGCAGTCGTGACACTAGAAATGTTTCAAAATCCACAAATGCGTTAAGGTGATTCACAAATGCATAGAAAGCGATTCACAAATGAAGGCAGGCAGAGCAAATTAGCAAATCTCATTTTATTTATTTGTGAGTTTAATTAATTTTTGTGAAACTCCTAACATATATTTGTGGATCTCATTCTATTCATTTGTGCATACAATTTTTTTTTTTTTTTTTTTTTTGCGAATCTCTTTACATTTATCTGTGGATCATAATCTATTTATTTGGAAAATTGCAACAATTCAACCCCCATACTGGCCCAGTAAAGCAATCTTGAGTAACCATCCACCTGATCTCTGTGAATTACTCCATTCAAAACACATATTTACGGTAGGAAAATTTACAATATATCTTCATGGAACATGATCTTTACTTAATAGCCTAATGATTTTTGGCATAAAAGAAAAATCGATTGACCCATACAATGTATTGTTGGCTATTGCTACAGATATACCCTTATGACTGGTTTTGTGGTCCAGGGTCACAAATGACCTGAAGACAGTTACAGGAGAGAGCTGAGCCAAACACTCGCAGGATTTCGTGACAAGATGAAACCGTTGCTCCATCTTGATGAAGCAACATCAAGCTGAAGCCACAAGATGAAAGTTAACAAGAAAAATGTCTTGTTAAGACATTTTTAACATGTTATGGGTCAGTTTATTTCTGTTGATGTCTGATCAAGTTAAGGCCCACCTGACCTCAAAGTGACTAAGTTCAGAGCTTGGTCACATGCATTAACACTTAAAGATGTGCAGTTATTTTAGATGTTGGTGAAGTTTCACTTCATTTTACTACAGAGCAGCTTTACATCAGCGTGTCTGTTATTTTATTACTGAAGCAGTTTTGAGGAGTTTGTCTTTTCATATTTGTGGACTGAAACTGCTGAAGATGTTTTGGATTGTTTTGTTCTGCTTGTGTTTCTGCCGTCTGGATGGTGAGTTTTAAACATGTTTTAATGGATTCAGTTGTTTCCGTTCTGGTACCACGTAATAAACCACTGGTTAAAATAGTCAGAGAAGATTAATATTCACTGATAATTCAATTTTACTGTCAGATCAAATTTGGATCGTAATTATTAGGGATTGATTAAAATAATATAAATATGAGGCATTCGTTTTAGTGTGACATAAAAAAGTGTCTATTTCTTTTAAATCATCTGTTTTCTTTGTACTGCTGCAGATTATTATTCAATTCACATTTAAATGATTAAAAGTATTTTAATGAAGCTTCATCAAACCAACATCAAGTGATTTTAAAGCTTTAATCTGAAAAACTGTTCTTCAGGTGCGTTTGGTGATGATGAACTGAAGCCATTGTTAATGATGGAGGGAGATTCAGTCACTCTAAACTCTGATCTTACTGAAATGAAGGATGATGATGTGATTCAGTGGGTGTTTAGAAACACTTTAATAGCTGAAATCAATAAACAGATCGACAGATTCACTGTATATGATGATGTTCTTGATGAGAGATTCAGAGACAGACTGAAGCTGGACAAACAAACTGGATCTCTGACCATCACAGACACCAGAACTGAACATGATGGAGATTATAGACTACTGACCAACAGTGTGGAAAAGAGTTTCGTTCTCCTCATCTTTGGTGAGTTTAATATTTGTTTCACATGTTTTATTATTTATCACCAGAGAACGGTAATAGCAGACAATCTTTTCCTGCTCTATAAAGCAATTAAAGTAACTCTGAAATCAGTCTGAGAGGAGAAACAATTGAGACATTTGATAATGTGACCCTGGACCACAAAACCAGTCATAAGTTTTAAATTGAGATTTATACATCTTTCCATTGATTTATGGTTTTGTTGGGACAGGACAATATTGGGCCGAGATACAACAATTTGAAAATCTGGAATCTGAGGGCAGGGGCGTGTTTAGGTTATTGGGGGCCCTAAGCAAATCTACGGCCCTACGATCGTGTTTTGTCTAGTTTTTGTAGTGAGTATATTGTGATTTTTCCCTCCCGTCCCAGAGCGACACCCCATAAGCAGCGCCACACTCACTAATATAGTATGCATCTGATCTAAGCTACATGTAATTGAGAGCATTCTGAAAGACTGCTTATGTGTGTGTTATCAACATGTCAGTTTATTATAATCAACACAAGACTTTAACAGCCAATGACATTTACAGCTGCAGAGACTCTGGACTGATTAGTGTCTAACTCAGCCAGTTAAGATCTACATTTAGCCTTAGATGTTATGAATATGGATCATAGGTTTTATCAGCTGGCAAGTTTCAATGCACATTTAAGAGTGCAAGTTGCAACTATTATTAACAAAAATGGAAAGATGAGGCTTATCAGTATGTCACAATATCACCGTTTTTCCTTCCAGTCTGTCATAGTTATGCATTTTGATTCACAAGCTTGCAATTCGATTCGATATTAGTTATTTTGGATACTGTATATCAGGCACAGTACATGGCAAATTTTACTAATGCTGTATAATCTACATGGGAATCAGTTGGTACTACATTAATATTGAAGGTTAAAATGAACTGATTTGTATACAAACTTAAAATACACTTTTTAGGTAGCACTTTATTTTACAGTACGTGTACTTTCCTGGTACATAATAGATAAAAGAGGTAAAAGAGTCGTAACACAAGGTACTTACCTGACATGTATGTACATGGAAACTAATAAGAAACACTGCTGTTTTAATGGATTTAGTTGTTTCCGTTCTGGTACCATGTAATAAATGACTGGTTAAATTAGTCAAAGAAGATTAATATTCACTGATATTCTATAGAAATAACTGAACTGTGATTTTACTGTCAGATCAAATTTGAATTCAAAATGGAATTATTAGGGATTGATTAAAATAATATAAATATGAGGCTCAGATACTTAACAGCATTAGTTTTAGTGTGATGTTAAAAATTAAAGTAAAAGTTTTATTTAGTTATTGTTCTATATATGTATATATCTTTTCATTTATCCTCTTTTTTCATCAAGTGATTTCAAAGCTTTAATCTGTGAAAAACTCTGTTCTTCATGTGTTTTTGGTGATAAAGAACTGAAGACCGTGATGGAGGGAGATTCAATCACTCTAAACTCTGATCTTACTGAAATAATGGATGATGATGAGATTCAGTGGAGGTTTAGAAACACTTTAATAGCTGAAATCAATGTAACGGCCGACAACATCACTGTATATGATGATGTTCTTGATGGGAGATTCAGAGACAGACTGAAGCTGGACAGTCAAACTGGATCTCTGACCATCACAGACACCAGAACTGAACATGCTGGAGATTATGTGCTGATAATTGGACCAGAACCATCATTTAAAACTTTCAGAGTTTCTGTCTATGGTGAGTAGAGATCATTTCTCCTGTCCTTCAGATATTCTTGTCATTAGTGTTTATTGTCTGAGCTGATCTCAGTTTGATGTTTTTATTCCTCAGACTCTGTCCACTGTTGTGGTCCTACTGAAGCTGTGATCCGATTGGTCCTCTCTGCTCTGATGGGCGTGGCTACTGTCATTGTTCTGGTTTATGACGTCAGATCCAGAAGAGCTGAACAACATCAAGCACATATTCACACATCAGAAACCTAATGGTGTCATTTCTCACAAACTGACTTTACATATATAACTGATGAGATTTACTTATTTGTGGCTTTATGTGTTCATCTTTTTCAGGAAGTATTGAAATGTAAAGCAGAACGCTGAACTTTAAAGGTTCTTCAAGTGTGTCTTTTGTTCTTCTAGTGTTTTTTTTGTTTTTTTGTTTTTTCATAATAAATACTGATGATTGTTTAATCTTGGGCTCTCTCTTTCAGTGGTATATTTTTAAAAATGCAATTCAAAAGACTTTTGTTTATATTTGCTTGTCTTTATCAATTAAGATTTCTCACTCTGAGGTTCAAGAGTCTCTCCATGTTTTATCATGTTTATTATGTTGAGCGCCCCCTGCAGGAATACTAACTTTATGTAAGTAATGTGCTGCTCTAGCTGTACTGCACTCAGATTAGATTTAGAGTTAGAGTTAGTTTATTGTCCTTTTCAGGAAACTTGTTTTGGACTCAAAGCTGCAGTAATACACAAACATGCACACACAACACACAGCAAACAATGGGAAAAAAAGAAGAAGAAAAAACATCTTGCTATTTAAAATATCAGTAGATACAGGTAAAAAATATTTTTGTAACGGTTGCTCTTACAGAGTGGAACTCTATAACGTTTCCCTGATGGCAGAAGTTGATACATTGGGAATAAAACATAGTTAGAATCATTCACTATTGTCTGTGCATTCTTAAGAACCAATGATTCATAAATTGATTGTGTACTGTCTTACACCTATTGAGTCGATTGCTCCTGTCTGCCTCGCTGCTCAGAGTGGTTTGCGTCTGTAACTCCGTATAGCTTCGTTTTGAATCTCTTACTTTTATTCATTGTTGCTTATATTATTAATACCTTATATTTAATTTTGCTTACCACATTAATCTGACGTCGCTAGCTTGAGATCTTTGAATCTAAATCGCTGTTACAACGCGTTTGCATCTTGCTAGCTTCGTGCGCTCCTTTTTCAACGCGTTCATCAAACAGCTGTGGTAAGTCGGATCAGTCTACAAACACGGTGAGTCATGTCATCCTCTCCTAGCATTGTTACCTGTTCCATTTGCCACATGTTCAGTATAGCTCTCTCTGTCAGTGACAAGGGATTTACATGTCATAAATGTAGGGAAATAGTCAGGCTGACAGAGAGAATCTCAGAATTAGAGACACGCATCCAAACTTTAATCGAGGATAGTAAGAATGCAAGGGCTTCAGATACTGTTTTGGATGCGATTAGCTTAGTGAACTCTGTACATTGTTCGGTTCCGGCTGTAGAACCCGCGCAGCAGGGCACTTGGGCAACGGTGAGGCGGCCTAGCCGCGGAAAACACCACTCTTCCGTTCCAATAATAACATCAAACAGGTTCTCCTCACTCAGTGACGCACCCACTGAGAATCCTGTTGAAAGTACCCTAGTTATTGGCGATTCTATTACACGGAACGTGAAAATAGAGACACCAGCCAGCATAGTCACATGTTTGCCGGGAGCCAGAGCACCAGACATCAAAGCAAATTTAAAAGTGCTGGCTAATGCTAATCGTAAATACTCTAAAATTATTATTCACGTCGGCACTAATGATGTTCAACTTCGCCAGTCGGAGATCACTAAAATTAACATTAAAGAGGTGTGTGAACTCGCAAGTACAATGTCAGAAACAGTCATTTGCTCTGGTCCCCTTCCTGTTCGTCGGACTGATGAGATAGTTAGCAGATTATCATCACTCAATGGCTGGCTGTCTAAGTGGTGTCCGCAAAATAGTATAGGTTTCATAGACAACTGGAAAAGTTTTTGGGGCAGACCTGACCTGTTGAAAAGAGATTGTATTCATCCCTCTCGGGATGGTGCTGCTCTTCTCTCTAGTAATATGGCACATAGTCTTAGAGCTGAAACATGACAAACTGGGGCCCAGGTCAGGAAGCAGACAGACCGGCTAAACCGACCGTCTGCTAGCTGCCTCACGTTACAGAAGTCAGATAAATCCCAACACATAGAAACTCTTACACCTAGATATTATCACATAGAGACTGTGTCTGTACCCCGAATTAGTAAAAACAAAAAACTTCCAAACCCATTTAATGGTAGAAATTTAATTGATGTTGTTAAATAATAGATCCCTTTCTTCAAAATCACTTATTGCAAATGATATTATCACAGACAATAATCTAGATGTGCTGTGTTTGACAAAAACCTGGCTAAAACCGGACGATTACATTACTTTAAATGAGTCTAGCCCTCAAGATTATCCACACAATCCTCGTCAGAAAGGCAAAGGGGGAGGTGTTGCTGTAATTTATAGTAATATTTACAGTATTACTCAAAAGTCTCTCAAATATAATTCCTTTGAAGTGAGGGTCCTTTACGTAACATTATGTAAGTTGACATTTGTGTTGGCTACTGTATACAGGCCACCAGGACACCATACAAACTTTATCAAAGAATTTGCTGATTATCTATCGGAGTTAGTACTAGCTGCAGATAAAGTCCTTGTTGGTGGTGATTTTAATATCCATATAGATAATGAAAAAGACATTCTAAACTCTATTGGTGTTAGACAACACGTGTCAGGACCCACTCATTGTCGTAACCATACCTAAGATCTAATATTGTCACATGGAATCGATATTGATGCCGTTGAAATTCTGCAGCAGAGCGATGATCTCAGATCATTATCTAGTCTCGTGTATACTACATTTAGTCAAAGCAGCTAAACTGCCTCCCTGCCATAAATTTGGTAGAACCATCACTTCTACCACTAAAGAACGCTTTATAAATAATCTTCCTGATCAGTTTCATCGCCTTAGCATACCAGACAGCTTAGAAGACCTCGATGTTGCAACAGAAACTATTGCCTCTGTCTTTTCCAGCACATTAGATTCAGTTACTCCTTTGCGTTTAAAAAAGATTAGGGAAATGAATCCAACGCCGTGGTACAATGAGCACACTCGGGCCCTAAAGGTAGCAGCCAGAAAAAAGGAGTGCAGCTGGAAGAAAACAAAACTAGAAGTATTTCACATTTCGTGGAGAGGGAGAATGATTGAGTACAGAAAGGCCTTAAAATCTGCTAGATCTGCCTGTTTTTCAAAACTTTTAGAAGAAAATAAACAAAACCCTAGGTATTTATTTGATACAGTGGCTAAATTAACAAGAAATAAAGCTTAAACTTCTGATGTTTCCAAAGAGCACAGCAGTAATGACTTCATGAACTTCTTTACTTGCAAGATTGATAATATTAGAAAAAAAATTATAACCATGCAACCGTCTACTACAGTATTGCGTCAGACAGTGCATTGTAGTGTCCCTGTGGAAAAATTCAATTCATTTACTGCTTTAGGAGAGGAAGAATTGTCTAAACTTGTTAAATCGTCAAAATCAACAACATGTATGTTAGACCCTATACCGACTAAGCTATTGAAAGAGATGCTTCCAGAGGTCATAGATTCTCTTCTTAATATCGTAAATTCATCTTTATCACTAGGATACGTACCAAAAACTTTTAAGCTGGCTATTATTAAACCTCTTATTAAAAAACCACAACTTGATCCTAGAGAATTAGTCAATTACAGGCCAATCTCAAATCTCACTTTTCTGTCAAAAATACTTGAAAAGGCAGTATCATCACAACTATGTTCCTTTTTGGAAAGAAATAGTATCTGTGAGGATTTCCAGTCAGGATTTAGACCATACCATAGTACTGAGACTGCTCTCATTAGAGTTACTAATGATTTGCTCTTATCATCAGATCGGGGTTGTATCTCTCTATTAGTGTTACTGGATCTTAGTGCTGCATTTGACACTATTGATCACAATATTCTTTTAAATAGATTTGAAAATTATGTTGGCATTAGTGGAATTGCATTGTCATGGTTCAAATCATACTTATCTGACCGTTATCAGTTTGTAGTAGTAAATGAAGAGAGGTCATATCGATCACAAGTTGAATATGGAGTACCGCAAGGCTCGGTACTAGGACCATTGCTTTTCACTCTGTACATGCTACCCTTGGGAGATATCATTAGGAAGCATGGTGTTAGTTTTCACTGTTACGCTGATGATACTCAGCTCTATATTTCTTCGCACCCTGACGAAACTTACCAATTCACAAAATTAACGGAATGCATAGCTGATATAAAAAATTGGATGACCAGTAATTTCCTACTACTAAATTCAGAAAAAACAGATATTCTAATTCTTGGACCAAAAACTTCTTCACGTAATAACCTAGAATATTGTCTAACACTTGATGGCTGCTCTGTTAAGTCTTCGTCATCAGTTAGGAACCTGGGTGTGCTCTTTGATACCAATCTTTTATTTGAAGGCCATGTTTCTAGCATCTGTAAAACTGCATTCTTCCATGTTAAAAATATATCTAAACTACGACATATGCTCTCGATGACAAATGCGGAACAGTTAGTTAATGCGTTCATGACCTCAAGGCTAGATTACTGTAACGCTCTACTAGGTGGTTGTTCCGCTCGCCTGATAAATAAACTACAGCTCGTAAAAAATGCAGCAGCTAGAGTTCTTACTTGAACCAGGAAGTATGACCATATTAGCCCAGTTCTGTCAACACTATATTGGCTTCCTGTTAAACATCTTATAGATTTTAAAATCTTGCTAATTACTTACAAAGCACTAAATGGTTTAGCTCCCCAGTACCTGAGCGAGCTATTAATGCATTATAGTCCTTCACGTCTATTGCAATCTCAGAATTCACGCCAGCTGATAATACTTAGAATATCAAAATCAACTGCAGGTGGTAGATCCTTCTCCTATTTGGCACCTAAACTCTGTTCACATTGTTCGGAAAGCCGACACACTCTCTCAGTTTAAATCTAAACTAAAAACACATCTCTTTAACCTGGCATACACATGACACATTATCAATTTATTTTTATTTTCTACGCTAATATTAGTCTTTCTGTTTATCCCGAGGTTTACCATAGTCAACCGGATCTGGGCCGCATCCAGGTGAGACCAAGGACCTGCGCCTTGACACAAACACAACGCAGCCCTGAAGTATCAGCAGAGATTGAGTCAACTAGATCATCCACTGTGAAGGCCTCATCAACATGACAACCAGTGGCGCATCTCCTCAACAACCGCCCATACCGGTGTGATGAATACGATCCTCAGCTGGATGGAACTGAATTAAATACTTTGAATGTTGCGATCCTATCTGACTTATGATAGCAACCTGAGTCGTAACAAAGCACTGTTTGCCAGAGGAGAACTGGCCCCCCGACTAAGCCTGGTTTTTCCCAAGGTTTTTTTCTCCATTTTAACACCTGTTTGCCACCTGATGTCACCTGTTGGAGTTTGGGTTCCTTGCCGCTGTTGCCTTTGGCTTGCTTAGTTGGGGACACTTGACAATTGACATTTGATATTCAACAGTGCTTTGATCTGCCTGCATTGACACCATTTTCTTTAAGAGCTGCTGTGCAGCCAAAATAATGTACCAGTTATCAATGTAAAGCTGCTTTGACACAAACTACATTGTAAAAAGCGCTATATAAATAAAGGTGACTTGACTTGACTATAACTTTAACAAGACGTGCAAGCTGCAATTTTAACTGGACTGAAAGATTGCCATATCAAGCTTACATTACATTTCAGTCTGGACACCACATATTTCTCCAGGCATTTCATAATTATAGATGTTATAGCAATTGGTCTGAAGTCATTATTATCAGCAGCACCAGATTTTTTAGGAACAGGTGTAATGATAGTCTTTTTCCATAACGAGGGGACCATATGGTGGTCTACAGATTGCTGGAAGATTGGACACCATGGTGGGGTTAACTCTTCTGCACATTTCCGCAAGAGATACCATCTGGCCCAGTTGATTTCTTAGTGCAGATTTTACGAAATAGTAAGGTGACCTCTTGAGGGTCCACAAGTAATCTAGCTTCTGTTGCACATTCAACAGTTTGTAAAATTAAAGAGTTAGGTCACCCAAAAATGAATTTCAAAACACAGCTTCGAAGCTTTACGAATCTTTTGTTTCTAATCAGTGGTTCGGAGCGCCAAAGTTATGTGATTTCAGTAAATGAGGCTTCATTACTTCATAAGTGTTTTGCAATTTCAATAGTTCACGTGACTTTGGCAGTTTGATACGCAATCCGAACCACTGATTCGAAACAAAAGATGTGTAAAGCTCTGAAGCAGTGTTTAGAAATCGGCCATCACTAGATATTGTTGAAAAGTCGTTATTTTGTTTTGTTTTTTTGGCGCACAAAAAGTATTCTCTCGCTTTATAATATTAAGGTTGAATCACAGTACTCACGTGAACTGTTATAAATATGTTTTTAGTACCTTTCTGAGCATCTGAAAATTTTAATTATCTTGCTGTCAATGGAGGCCTCACTGAGCCTTTTTATCAAAAATATCTTAATTTGCGTTCTGAAGATGAACGAAGGTCTTACGGGTGTGGAACGACATGAGGGTGAGTAATTAATGACAGAATTTTCATTTTTGGGTGAACTAACCCTTGAAGTCAGAGCTAAAAGGCGTTGTTGCACTCAATTGTATTCACGATACAGCACAACTCAAGTTTTCATCACTGTTATAAAATGACACCCTGAGCCAGCAGTGTCAGGGTTCTGTCACTTCTGTCTAGTGTAATTTCTTAGTTTTGTGAGTGACAGAGCTCTGACACTCCCATATTGTCTTGTCTTTCAATGAGCCCATCAATGGGTGGCTAATGAGAGGGCTGGAACACTTGTCTTTTGGGGCTTTTGTGGATCTCCTAGTTCGCCATGCCAAGGACATGGATGCATCTCCAGAGGTTGCTGAAGACGCTGCAGCATCCCCTGAGGCAGTAAGATCCATGCCACCGCCTTGCCCTCGTAAATGGAGGAGGAGGAAGAAGGCTTCCTCCACCCCTCAAGACACAGAGGTCTTCCCAAAGCAGCCCGCTGCCATCCTGGAGGTTGTCACTGTGCAGCCGCCTGCTGTCCTGGAGGTTGTCCCAGAGCAGCCTGCTGCCATCCTGGAAGTAGTTCCTGATCAACCCACTGCCGTCATAGAGATTGTCCCCAAGCCAGCTCCGCCCAAGCTGTTGGCCCTGCCTGCACCGCCCTGCTGGCTCCGCACAAACTTTTTTCCCCTGCCTGCACCGCCCAGGCAGTTTACCCTGACTGTTTCGCGAAAGCTTTTTGCTCTGCTTGCACTGCCTAGGTTGTTGGCCCTGCCTGCACCGCCAAGGTTGTTGGCCCTGCCTGCACCACCCAAGGTGTTTGCCCTTCTGGCTACGCCTAAGCAATTGGGCCTGCCTGCTCCCCCCAAGATGTTGGCCCTGCCGGCTCAATCCCAGAGACTTGTTTTGTTGTTTTTGTCCCTGTTCCCTGTTCTGCCTGATCTACCCTTGCTGACTGTCCTGCCTGTTTCTCCCGTGATGCTGGATCCGCCCTTGCTGGTTTTGTCCTTGCTGCTTGCACTGCCCTGGCCCTCAGTCAAGACTTTAGTTCCACCGGAGTCTGCTTGGCCTGTCACTCCTGTCCTGCCCTGGTCTTCTGACAGGTTTATTGACTAGCCAGAGCCCATCTGTTCCATCCCTCCATCACCGCCCTGGCCCTCAGTCAAGACTCTAGACCTGCTGGAGCCTGCCTGGTATGTCCCACCCGTCCCACCTTGGTCTTCTTAAGGGGTTTTTGACTGGCCAGAGCCCATCTGGTCCATCCCTCCGACACCGCCCTGGCTCTGAACAAGGACAGATTTCGCAGACCCTGCGTGGTCTGCCCCTCCAGTCCCACCCTGGCTCTCAGCCAGGATTTCAGATCAGCCAGTGCCTGCCTGGTCCATCTCTCTGGTACCACCCTGGCTTTCTGCCATGACTTTTAGTCTGCCTGAGCCCCTTTGGTTTCACCCACCATGCTGTGTTACGTTTGTGTGTTTGATGTTCCCTCATGTCAGTTCATACCAAGTCTGAGTTAAGTTATGTTTGGTTATGTTTTTTCCCCATTGGGGTGTTTTGGTTTGTGTCCAGTTTATTTTATTTCTAAATAAACCTTATATTTCCTGCAATTGAGTCCTTGCTCTCTTTCATCAACAACGTACCATCACAAGTAGCTTTTTCTTCATTGTAAAGAGCTACTAACCATTTCTTTTTTTCAAACTGTAAAGAAAGCAGCGCTTGCTTACCATTTTAAATATCAGTCATGTTGCTCACTTTCTTCATTCCAGGTGCTCAGTTTGTTATGAAAATATTTGCCATTGGAATGACCAGGTTAAGATGATGTAAAAACCCACTTTGCTCTTGTGTACTCATTCGCTAAGCTGAATAGCCAATCAATTTCTCTTCTCGACATTGCAGAAAAATAGAAAGTTTCTAAAATAGAAACAATATGTGTAGTTAGGACATGGTGTTTGTATGAAGCGGAGTTAGACAATTCAGCACAGCACTCAAAATATTTAACTGCTTCCAATCGGAAAGTTCCCAATGTTAAATCGTAAATATCAAACATGTTAAATATTTGCGACTCTTGATCGGGCTGCCTCTGACGTGATACCCGCGATAGCCAATAAAATCCCCATTTCCTCCATCAGGCCAATAATTAAGTTCCAATCAACTAAAGATGTTACAAATCTGCCTGGAAGAGGACGTGTCTCTAAATCGCCCTAATGCATGGTGAGGAGGAAAGTTTGAGTGGCCAAAGACTCTCCAAGGATCACAGCTGGAGAATTGCAGAGATTAGTTGAGTCTTAAAAAATTATCAAACACCACCTACATCCCCACAAGTTGTTCAAGAGGGTTTCAAGAAAAATCCTCTGCTCTCATCCTGAAACAATCTCCAGCATATTCAGTTGTCAGACAAGACTGGAACTTCAAACGGGAGCAGCTTCTATTGTCAGATGAAACTAAAACAAGAGCTACACCAGATTAAGTAGTTGTGTGCATTCGATTGATTATCGAGTGATTTTAAACTGGAATTCCACTACCACGACCCAGTTTCTTTATTATGCCCGTTTGGAGTTTTTTTCGATTTCCCACGGGGCGTAATACTTGTCTATAATTCAAATTTACATAATTCAAATTCCAGCTCCATACTCTTTGCATGGACTATTTGCATAAACACTCGCAGGATCTCATGACAAGATGAAACTGTTGCTTTAGGAACACATTTATCATGTTATGGGTCAGTTTATTCCTGTTAAAAAAATGATGTCATTGATCTACAGGAAGTTGAGGTCTACTGGAGCATATAGTGTGAATGATCAGAAATAAAGAAAGTGCTAGATGGTGACATGATTAACACTTATAGATGTGCAGTTATTTTAGATGTTGGTGAAGTTTCACATCATTTTACTACAGAGCGGCTTCACATCAGCGCATCTGTTATTTTATTACTGAAGCAGTTTTGAGGAGTTTGTCTTTTCATATTTGTGGACTGAAACCGCTGAAGATGTTTTGGATTGTTTTGTTCTGCTTGTGTTTCTGCCGTCTGGATGGTGAGTTTTAAACATGTTTTAATGGATTCAAATTGAAAGGGTGGGCGAACGCAAACTGACAGAAAAATCTAAACTCTGCAGGTGAAAAACTTTTTTTTTATTTATAATTTATATAAAATGTATATAAATTTAATTTATATATTTATATATAATGTTTATACAAGAAAATCCCCCAACATGTATGGAGGACCAAACCTGCAGAAATTAAAAATGAATGAATGAATGAATATATAAATGAATCAATAGATAAATATGTAAATAAATGTGATAATAGGAAAATAAATAAATGAATAAATGACTTGATAAAATAAATATGATTCATTTTTAATAAAATTCTTCCCCCCCCCCCCCCCTAATTTATTATTTTCTGCTTTTATGTTTTAATTATTTCTAATTTTATTTATTTATTCTTTTATTTATTTTTCCATTTATTTTATATTTACTTATGCATTCATTTATTTTTATATTTATTTATTCCAATATGTATTTATTTCCAGATTTATTTATTTTAACATTTATTTATTTCAACTTTTTATTTATTAATTTTCACATATATTCTTACATTTCTTTGTCACGTATGATAATTAGGTGGTCTTGCTCATAGGTCTTGCTTACCATTGGTTCATCATTGACTGAAGCGCTTGCTCGATTACTCTGGCTTTGTAGTGACAGGTATCACTTTATTTTCGCAACAACAAGAGTGACACCATTGCGTTTTTTTGTACTTCTGGCTGAGAGGGACCTAAGCTAGTCGCTAGTGTAACAGATGTTATATCAATTTAGTAATTTCACACAAAATCTCTCCCTATATCAATTTACATAATTATTTTGTATGCTGGCAATTCTTTTAATATTAATTTCTGTCATTTGAGCTGTTTTCTATGCTTATATGTGCATTTCTTCAGTGTTTGTTGTAATTGTTAAATATGGTATGTGTCCCCTTTAAGAAATAAGTTCCGGTTGCTTTCCTTCAGTTCGCGGTAAGCGCGGCTGGGGAAAGGTGAGTTCTGCTCGAGCTCTCTCTAAAAAGCTTAAAATGAGTTAGTTTCTTGTAAAATAAAATGAAGTTTAATCTTATTGAAAGGTTATGGAACATGAAGTATGTATTCATTTTGAGAGTGTTTGTTAACCAAGATCTGTGGCTAAAATGATCCGTTCTGACTGACAGGCCAATGGCGAAACTGTAAAAAAAGGCCACAGATTGTCTCTTTTTCTCATAAATTTTCCTTTTTATTCAGGTATGTTTTCTATCCATGTTTCTGTTAATATTGTTGTTTTGAATTCATGTAAAATGTTCAATATTGTTGATCTCTAATCACATGCAGTTTCTTTGGAAATTATAATATGAAGTTAGTTTGCGGTAAGCGCAGCTGGGGAAAGGCCAATGGCGAAACTGTGAAGAAAGGCCACAGATTGACTTTTTTTTTTTTCATAAATCTTCCTTTTTATTCTCTCAGAATAAAAAAAGTGGTTTAAGGAATCTCTGTCCAGTCTCCTTTGTCAACACAATGCAAATTTAGAGAATTTGCCCTGTGTAACCTTCTAAGCAACATAATGTCTGATGTAGAGGATGAATAAGTGTTGATTTGTAGGTGCGTTCCATGTCTGTCTGTGCTGTGGTTTTGCTTTAACTAATCAGTGTAAATAGTGTATGTAGTTATTTTTATAAACCTTTACAATGTGGCCAGATGTTAGCTGTCAGTTTTTTTTTTAAAATAAAACCATATAATGTGAGCTTTTAAAACTTAAAGGAATTAAATCTTCTGATTTAAATGGAATAAGTCATGTCAAGTTTGCAAATGAATTCCATCTTGGTTTATTACATATGAAAATTAAATGGTGAAATATTACCTCTACATGAAGGTCAGTAAAAGGTCTCTAGCTTCCTGATAACAACAAACACTCTTACAACTGATTTTATAAAACTTGTATTAAATTATACATTTTCTAAAACAAATCACAAAGTTATCTCTTGTTTAACAAAACTGATTTAAAATAATTCCAGTCTTCTTCACCTACACCCTCTGCATGCTGCTCCAACTCCTGAAAGTCCCCAGAGATTTCCTCTGGCCACTTCTTCGTATCGTCTACCCACGTTAACGATGACAATATAAGACCATCTGACGTCGTATAAAGTTTTCTCCATGCTCCCAATTTAAAACATTTACGGCATTAGCGTTATTTGTCATTTTGGTAAAGTTATAGCTAGCTATGACTAATCTTCTAACCAACCATCCACTGAGTGTCTGACTCTAGGCGTCATCACCCTAGCGTCTGACGTTGACAGTTCAAGACTCGATGACAATGATGCTGTGGGGATCACATAAGTAGCTTCAGCTTCGTGTTTTTATTTCTGGGAAATAGTTTAAATATTTCGGCATAACGCGAATAACATTAGATGAAAATAACTTACAACTCTCCAGCTGCCACCATTTTCTTTGAAAACTCTGATCTCTATCGCTTAGCTGGCCTGACGATTCTATGCGTGAGCTTTTAACCAGTGATGCACTGAAGCTACAGAAGGACTGACTTCCTTATTTCCATGTTACACATGGAAAAGTAAAAATAAATGAATCAATCAATAAATAAATCTAAAAATAAATACATGTGGGAATAAATATATCTAAAAATAAATGAATGCATACATACATAAATAAATGTAAAAGTAAATATAAAAATAAATAAAAAAATGTTTAAAAATGTAGAAACGCAGAAAATAAATTAAGGGGGAAAAATAGAAAAAATGATTTATTAAAAATGAATCATATTTATTTTCATCAAGTCATTTATTTATTTACCTATTTATCTATTAATTTATATATTTATTTATTCATTCATTTATTCATTTTTAATTTCTGCAGGTTTGGTCCTCCATAAACATGTCCAGTAATCCTGGAAACAACTGCTATACAGCGCACAAGAACACTTACAAAATCCACTCCAGACACAGAAAAGAACCACAGTGGGTGAATACAGATATATCGTCTCGGTTACATATGTAACCCTCGTTCCCTGAAGGAGGGAACGGAGATGTACGTCGGTAGTGACCGACGAATTGGGATATCGCTAGAGAGCCCTATCAGTTTTGAGTAACTAAAAACAAGCCAATGGAATTGGCGTGCGATATTTGCATAATGCGCACCACCTCCGGCAGGTGGTATAAATAGGAAGCAGATGCAATCGCACTCTGTTTTTCGCTGAGGAGACAACCTTGAGTCTGCGCTACAACGAGGGTACAGAAACTGTGGCAACAGGACGTACGTCTCCGTTCCCTCCTTCAGGGAACGAGGGTTACATACATAACCGAGACGTTCCCTTTCAGTCGGTCACGTCTGACGTACATCAGTAGTGACCAACGAATTGGGATCCCAAATAAAACGCCACAGTTATGGACCCCTTCTAGCGTCCAGCGCAAGCTCCCGGCGCAACAGAGGGGCAGAAAAGGGGGCGAGCTTACACCGAGAGAGTCTACTGCTGTTCCGCAAGACCCACTTAGTAAACTAGACAACACTGGGGAAGCGAACCCATAGGGGACGCTGCGGAGACCACTACCTACCATGCAGGGGAGGAATTTACATGGAGAACACACATATGGACTGGCCGAGGGCAGTACGCATATGGAGTCCCTGGGATGGCTCCAGCCTAAGCATAGGAGGAGACTCATCTGACAGGTGACAGCAGAGCTGGCTCTGCTAAAGGAAAGACACGGGCTCACCGTGGGGAGTTGACCGTGGATAATACACATATGGAACCACTCACGTGGAGGGGTCGCGACATATGGCACCCAGCCAAACATCAAGGTCATTGATGGACGTTTAGGACGAGTTTAGGTTTTTTTTTTTTTAAATATATGCAAGTAGATGGAGAAAGAATAGAAAGTTAAAGAAGAAAGAGTAAAATTTAAATAAAAAGTGCTATATTACTGGGTCAAGTGTTGACGAAAAAGATATGTCTTTAGCAGTTTTTTGAAAATGGCTAAAGAGTCAGCTGCTCGGATAGAGCGTGGTAGGTCATTCCACCAACCAGAAACCGACCAGGAGAAGGTCCGTGAGAGTGATTTTGTGCCCCTTTGGGATGGCACCACAAGACGCCGTTCACTTGCAGAATGCAAGCTTCTGGAGGGCGCATTAGTCTGAAGTAGTGAGTTTAGGTATAGTGGTGCAGAGCCAGTGGTTGTTCTGTAGGCAAACATCAGAGCCTTGAATTGGATGCGAGCAGCTATTGGCAGCCAATGCAAACTGATGAATAGAAGTGTGACATGCGCTCTCTTCGGTTCGTTAAAGACCAGTCTTGCTGCAGCATTCTGGATCAGTTGTAGAGGCTTGACAGTGCATGCTGGAAGGCCTGCCAAGAGAGCATTACAATAGTCCAGTCTAGATAGAACAAGAGCTTGGACAAGAATTTGTGTGGAATGCTCCAATAGGAAGGGTCTAATCTTCCTAATGTTGTATAGGGCAAATCTGCAGGACCGGGCTGTTGTAGCGATGTGATCTGTGAAGCTTTAACCATCATCCATCACCACTCCAAGGTTCCTGACCGTCCTGGAAGGAGTTATGGTTGACGACCCAAGTTGAATGGAAAGGTTATGATGAAGTGGTGGGTTGGCACCAACCACAAGCAGTTTCTGTTTTTGTAAGGTTAAGTTGAAGGTGGTGGTCCTTCATCCAGGCAGAAATGGCTGTCAGGCAGGCTGCGATGCGACCAGCAACCGTCGGATCATCTGGTTGGAATGAAAGGTAGAGTTGTGTGTCATCAGCATAACAGTGATAGGAAAAACCATGTTTCTGAATGACAGATCCAAGTGATGACATGTAGATGGAGAAGAGAAGTGCTGCACTGAGCCCTGAGGTACCCCAGTAGCAAGATGATGCGACTCGGACACCTCACCTCTCCAAGATACTCTGAAGGACCTACCTGAGAGGTAAGACTCAAACCACTGGAGTGCGGTTCCTGAGATGCCCTTCGACATGAGGGTTGACAGGAGGATCTGGTGGTTAACAGTGTCAAAAGCAGCAGACAGATCCAGCAAGATGAGTACCGATGATTTTGAAGTTGCTTGTGCCAGTCTCAGGGCTTCAGTAACTGAGAGCAGGGCAGTCTTAGTTGAGTGGCCACTCTTGAAACCAGACTGGTTGTTGTCAAAGAGGTTGTTCTGTGTGAGATAAGTAGACAGTTGGTTGAACACTCTCTCAAGACAGGTAGTAGGGTGATTGGAAAGGATGAGTTTGGAAACATCTGCCTCAGAGAGCAAAGAGAAGGAGGGGAGAATTTGTGTGTTTTCCATTAAGATGTTATTGTCAGTATGTGGTGTGGAGAATTGGCCGCTGATGGTTGTTATTTTATGTGTGAAGAATGTGGCAAAGTCATCAGCTGTAAGAGCTGATGTGGGAGGGAGGGGAGGAGGGCAAAGAAGAGAAGAGAAAGTTTTGAAAAGTGTACGGGAATCAGTAGAATTGTTAATTTTATTGTGATAGTATGTGGTTTTAGCATTGGGGACATTTGTAGAGAAAGAAGAAAGGAGTGACTGATAGAAGCTAAGATCAGTGGGATCTTTAGATTTGCGCCACTTCCTGTCTGCAGCCCTGAGTCTAGACTGATGTTCACGGAGAACATCGGATAGCCAGGGGGCAGAGGGGGTGGCGGGGGCTGGTCTAGATGAAAAGGGGCAGAAGTCATCTAAGCAAGATGTTAGCGTGGTTCAAAGAGTGTCAGTAGCATTGTTAGTGTCCAGAGATGAGAACTGATTAGGGGAAGGAAGTGTGGATGAGATCAAAGTGGATAGGTCGGAGGGTGAGAGCGAGCATAGGTTTCACCGAAAAGTAACATGTGGTGGAGTGCGTGTTAAGTTAGGGGTCAGGTTGAGGTTAAAAGTGATAAGGAAGTGGTCTGAGGTGTGTAGTGGAGTGATCAGTGTATTATCAGTGGAGCAGCAGCGTGTGTAGATGAGGTCCAATTGGTTACCTGATTTGTGGGTAGGTGTAGTAGACACTCGCTTGAGATCAAATGAGGCAAGCAGAGTGTGGAAGTCAGCAGCCTGAGGTTTTTCTAGATGGATGTTGAAATCTCCAAGTACTAGCATAGGAGTACCATCCTCTGGGAAGGATGAGAGCAACACATCTAACTCCTCCAAAAAGTTACCAAGCTGACCTGGGGGACGATAAAGCACTACAACATGGATTTTAGCAGGGTAGGTGATGGTAATTGCATGTAATTCAAATTAGCTATTGTCACAGAGAGCTGGTAAAGGACTGAACTTCCATTCATTGCACATAAGCAGACCAGTACCACCTCCCCTCCCAATCTGGCGTGGGGTGTGAGAGAAAGTGAAATTATAGGAGAGGGCTGCCGGTGTGGCAGTGTCCTCTGGTTTGATCCACGTCTCAGTCAGAGCCATGAGATGGAGACCTGAATGAGTAGCCATGGATGTAATGAAGTCTGCTTTGTTTACAGCAGATTGGCAATTCCAGAGACCAGTAGAGATTGAAAGTAATGTACTAGATGACATGGGTAGAATACGCAGGTTGTTATGATTGCACTGCCTCCAACGTGTGGGACGCGATTTACGAGTGTTAGTAATAGTGGGGATTTGCAAGCACATATCTAAAATAGGTCGCAAGATAGACAGACAAGAACAAACTATATAAAAGAGGAAGGAGAGGAGGAAAAAAGAAAAGAGCAATACTCAAGTGCCTTGTTGGTGTCTTGCTCGGTGGAGTCGCACAGGTAGAGTCGCTGGTCTTTACACTCTTTGGGCTTCACACGAGGGCTGCCGCGTCCGCTGCCACGGTATACTACACGGTTTTATACCCACTTGATACAACTTCAATTATTTCAGCAGGCCACGCCTTACTGACTCAGAGCGGAACGAGAACACACGGGACTTGCCATGTGAACACAGTAAACAAACTTTCCTAGCAGCGACACAGCACTAAATCAAGCTAGAAATAACACAAAAACACTTACAGTATGTAGATCCTCCTGTTGCTTGGCTGCTTCTCTCTAATAGATGCTAAATTACAGCTGTTTAAGTACTATAAGCTGGCTTTGGCCACGCCTTACTGACTCAGAGCGAAACGAGAACACACAGGACTTGCCATGTAAACACAAGTACACGGGAAGATACCGGTTCTACACGAAGGCTATATAATCTAGCGAACGTGTTAGGTGTCGCCCAGCCCGCAGCTCTACAGATATCTGTCAGCGAGGCGCCGTGCGCCAGCACTCAGGAAGAGGCCACTCCTCTGGTGGAGTGGGCTCTCAACCCGAGCGGGCAAGGCACGCCCTGTGATTCATATGCCAGGGCGATGGCATCCACTATCCAGTGGGCCATCCTCTGCTTGGAGACAGCCTTTCCCTTCTGCTGGCCTCTGTAACAGACAAAGAGCTGATCTGAGGTCCTGAAACTTCGCGTTCTGTCCACGTACAGGCGCAGAGCGCGGACGGGACAGAGCAAAGCTAGGGCTGGGTCTGCCTCCTCCAAAGGCAGCGCTTGCAGGTTCACTTCCCTACCGGAGTGGTAGGAACCTTGGGCACATATCCAGGCCGGGGTCTCAGGATAATGTGAGAGTCACCGGGCCCGAATTCTAGGCACGATTCGTCGACCAAAAATGCGTGCAGGTCCCCTACCCTCTTGAGCGAGGCCAATGCAACCAGGAGGACGGTCTTTAGAGACAGTGCTTTTAACTCGACTGATTGCAAAGGCTCGAAGGGATGACCCCGGAGAGATGTAAGTACCAGGGTGAGATCCCAAGAGGGTACAGAGGGAACCTGACGATCAGATCGTGCTTCCCCAAAGACTTACCATCGACTGCATCGTGATGTGCGGCAATAGCGGCAACATACACTTTGAGGCTAGAGGGAGACAGCCTTTGCTCCAAGCCCTCTTGCAGGAAGGAGAGCACAGATCTAATCGAGCATGATCGGGGGTCCTCTCGGTAAGAGGAACACCATTCAACGAACAGGTTCCACTTCAACGCATAGAGGCTCAACCGACTGGGGGAGATCACTTAGAACCTCCGTGTCCCATCCAGGGACCACACATGGAGTTTCCACAGGTCGGGACGCGGGTGCCAGAGTTGAGGCCCCGTCCACAGACCTGACACTGCATGCCCGTTGTACGTGGCACCCCACCCTGTGGCAGAGGCATCTGTGTGGACCACAGCATGCCTGGACACTTGTTCGAGGGGAACTCCAGCCCGCGGAACGTGCTGCGCTGCCACGCCCATCTCGGGACCCAGCCGTGGAGCCAGTGTTGAAGCGGCCTCATATGAAGCAATCCGAGCGGCGTGACTGCGGCTGCGGATGCCATATGCCCCAGGAGCCTCTGAAAGAGTTTCAGTGGGGCCGCTGTCCTGTGCTTGAGTGTACTCGGGCAGTTCAACACTGACTGGACGCGCTCCTCGGTGAGGTGCGCTGTCTGGGCGACCAAGTCCAGTTCCATACCGAGATAAGAGATCCTCTGACCCGAAGACCCAACCGGTTGAGGTGAGCTAATACCATGTCCCTGTGTTCGCACAACTGCTCCTGCGAGCTGGCCAGGATGAGCCAGTCGTCAAGGTAGTTGAGGATGTGAACGCCCTGTTCCTTGAGCGGAACAATGGCCGCCTCCGCAACCTTCGTAAAGACGCAAGGCGACAGGGCCAGCCTGAAGGGTAGGACTTTGTACTGATATGCCCAACCCTCGAACGCAAACCGCAGGAAGGGTCTGTGTCGAGGCAGAATCGAGACATGAAAGTACGTGTCTTTCAGGTCGATCGCTGCAAACCAATCCTGGGGACAGATGCATTCTAAAATGCGCTCCTGCGAATTGGGCGAACTGAATCACGTAGCCGAGTCTAATAGTGCGAATGAGCCAGCGGGACGGGCTGGGGAGCGCTATCCAGGCTTCCAGACACAGAGCCAGTGGGACCAAAGGCACCACAGACGTACTGGGGGTGGGGCAGCGAATGGCAGCGGCGGCATAGCGGCCTGAAGTGGGGTCAGACTCCGCAAGGTGGCAGTGTGCATGGGAGGCGGCCTCAACCATGACACTGGGACCTGCTGGCTATGTGAGAGGGGGCTGCAAGGGGCAAGGCGGGGCCTCGCACACTGACAGCCGCGCCCTCTTGTGACCTGGAGGATTGGGAAACTGCTCTTTTGTGTGGAAGGAGAGCCAGCGGCGGGACAGACAGAAACACAAATTGCCCCCGGCCCTCCTCTGGGGGTGGGAGAGGAATCCTCTCCAGAAGAGCAGAATCCTTCCCCTCTAGAAGCTGTGTGCTTCCCCTCTAGGACACAGCTGCATCGCAACAGACCGCTCGGCCAGGGGAATCCGCTTGTATCCCCTAGCCTCTCCGCCATCCAGGGTGGTGAAGGCGGACGAGGGGCCAGGTCTAGCACGCACGCTATAAGGTGTCTGCCAGGACTTGGTCACCTCATCATGCACCTCCGGGAAGAAAGGCATCGGGGCGGGGCGCTGGGAACCAGCGCTCTCTAGCGATACGTCGGTCACTACTGACATATGTCAAACGTGACCGACTGAAAGGGAACTATATATAATAAAAAAGACTACAGATAAAGACAGCTTAAAGGGATGGTTCGCCCAAAAATCATTTACTCACCCTCAAGTTGTTCCAAACCTGTATGAATTTCTTTGTTTTACTGAACACAAAGGAAGGTATTTTGAAAAAAGTTTGTAACCAGGCCGTTTTGGGGCACCATTGACTTCCATAGTAGAAAAAATAAATACTATCGAAGTCAATGGTGCCCCAGAACTGTTCAGTTTCCCACATTCTTCAAAATATCTTCCTTTGTGTTCAACAGAACAAAGAAATTCATACAGGTTTGGAACAACTTGAGGGTGAGTAAATGATAACAGAATTTTCATTTTTGGGTGAACTATCCCTTTAAATTGGGTCTCTTATGGGTTCCTGATACACAGTAAATGTGTCTGAACTATAATTAGGCTCTGTGAGAGACTTACTCCCGCTCTCGGCAGGGTCAGACGCCATTTAGAAAAGTTATGAGGAAATATTCATTAAAGAAGGAATATACATGCAATACATTGACTAGCAGGGGCAAAAACACCATATCCAGAACACCAGCAAGTACACACAGCTTTCACTCAACATAATTTAGATGTTTTTAGTTCTTCAGTTTAAAGAAAAACACAATAAAAATGTAGGATACCATCCATTGAGGTTTTGATACCAATATATAGTGAGTACAAACGAGTAACCTCCATGGAAAGTTTGTATATAATCCACAGATTTAAACAACTCCAGGCAAGGAAAATCAGTAATTTTGCACACACTTAAATAAAACATAAGGCTCAGAGGAGCGTGAAAGTGAAAAGTGTTTTAGTGAATCTTCAGCAAATGAACATCAAGTGATTTTAAAGGTTTAATCTGTGAAAACTGTTCCTCAGGTGTGTTTGGTGATGAAGAGGAGGCAGTGTCAGTGTTGGAGGGAGATTCAGTCACTCTAAACTCTGGTCTTACTGACATGAAGGATTATGATGAGATTCAGTGGAGGTTTGAAAACACTTTAATAGCTGAAATCGATAAATGTGTCGACAGAATCACTGTATATGATGACGTTCTTGATGGGAGATTCAGAGACAGACTGAAGCTGGACAATCAAACTGGATCTCTGACCATCACAGACACCAGAACTGAAGATTCTGGAGATTATGAACTACTGATCGAGATTTCATGCAGATCCTCATTAAAAGCATTCAGAGTTTCTGTCTCTGGTGAGTAGAGATCACTTGATATGTCTGTCAAATATGGTTGTTTTCACCAAGCATGTACATATTTATTAATTGTTGAATAATTTCATAGTTTGAGATGATTATATAAACACTGACTGACACTGATATTAGTTGATGTCAGCGCTGATATTAGCATTTATTGTCTGAGTTGATCTCAGTTTGATGTTTTTATTCCTCAGACCCAGTCCACTGTTGTGGTCCTACTGAAGCTGTGATCCGATTGGTCCTCTCTGCTCTGGTGGGCGTGGCTATTGTCATTGTTCTGGTTTATGACGTCAGATCCAGAAGAGCTGAACAACATCAAGCACATATTCACACATCAGAAACCTAATGGTGTCATTTCTCATATTACTATTTTTTGTCATTTATTAATCTTCATTTATTTGTAATGGCTTTATATGCTGGCATTTACTGTTTATTTTGAGGTGGCTTATTTCCACCCTAGAACAAAGTTTAAGAACAAACAGAAACAGATTTTTGCTCATTAACTCATAAGTGCTCAAAGTGTCAAATGTGAGTGTTTGTAATTTATTATTATTATTATAATTTTTACAATCTAGTCATTCATATTTGATTGGGGACTTGTTCAGATCAGACATCTCTAATACTGAAGCTCTTTTACTGACTAAACACGACACATTTCTCAGATAAAACACACAGATCTCACTTTACTAATGCTGTTCATTTGTCATTTGTATTTTCTTGTCTTTATCAATAAAGTTTTCTCACTCTGAAGTTAAGAGTCTCTCCATGTTTTATCACATTTACATCAAGCGACTCCTGGAGGAATACTAACTTTATGTATTTTAACAATTCTAGCACTACACCACATATAAAACTACATTATTTTAAACATTATTTCTAAATGTTTGCATTATTATTAAGGTAATTCTTCCTTTACCACTGAAATAATATATATATTATGTTTAGTTATTAAATGATTTTTGTAGCCCTGCAAGATTTTCTGAAGCAAACCACATAGACATTATGTATTACTGAATAATGCACATTAAAGGGATAGTTCTCACGGTTCACCCCCACATGTGCATGTTTGCTGGGATTTACTTTAAAATCACAAAATCCTCAGTAAAACTAAAAAATTTTATTGATTCATTTTCACTATAGCCTATTACTAGCTTATATTAATTGCTCCTACATTAATTAGTGTTTACAGATTAACTAAAATCCTCTAAATCTTTGTAAAATGCTCCACAAAATCATTGGTTTACATGATGCACTCCTTTCTTTTCGATGAGTATAATTTTTTACAGTAAACACATGACACCTTTATGAATTAATTAATTATGATGACGACAAGTATCTGATCGTTTTTGTTTCTGGCTTCGTTAGCAACAAATTATGTGTTTTGATAAACACTACAAAGACCAAAAACCAACATAAAAAACAAGTCAAACTGCCCAACTAAATGAAACGCCTAGTCTTCATTCATCCTCATTTATCTCTACTCTCTCATGTTTTCCAGCTCGTCTGCCTGTCATCAGGAAAATACAGAAACGCTTAGAGAAGTTGGACTTGTAAGGCTTGATTTTCCTGCTAGGGCTAAAGCTGAGATCAAGCACCCTGCAATAAAGCAATATATAGTATCCCATAATACTCTGCTCATTGAACTATTATAATGATGCTCAGGTCCAGTGCATTATCAATCCTCATGATGAATTTCTGTCTTGTGTTATTTTTCATGAATCGATTTTGCATCTGTAACATCAAGTTTATTTTCTCCTTTTGTGTTTGTGTTTGTCTGACAGGAATCTGAGATGACAGCTCAACAATGATCAAACTCTCTGTGCTTCTGTTTCTGACCACAACAACTGCATCTGCCTTTATAATCTATTTTATAATCTTTATTATCTATTTTGGTTTCAAATATAATCAGATTTTTCTCATTTATATTTCCTCTAAGTGATCTTTAATGAGTTTATTGTGATCCTGAATGATAAATACTGTAGATTATCAAAGAACGCTTGAATGATTTAGTATAATATGCTTTTTATGCCTGCCCTCATCCATGTTTTATTACATTACGTCGAGCGCCCCCTGCAGGAATACTCACTTTATGTCTATTTTCATTTTTAACAGAGCGAAACAGCTTCACATTATTAAAACATAATTTGTAAATGTACATTTTTGTTAAGCTCATTACTCTTTTTCTTCTGAAACATTTTTTATTTTTTAAAATTTACTTAATTTGTTTACTCTTTAGTATTTTTACTAATGTACTACCTAATTTTTCTTTATAGATTAATATTCCGTTTTTGAAAAAAAATAATAATAATAAAAAAAAATAAAAGTTTATCATCTTGTTTAAAATCATCTGAAATCGCTGATTTCGTTGTCCCATTTCCGGTTTCCTCAGAAGCGGAAGTCGGTACATCGGTACGTTTCTACAGTGTGAATGGAAGATACAGCAGGTATTGTTTTTGTGTGTTCATTTGATAAAACAGCAAAACTCACGATATCGTTTCCATGACTTTAAAAAAGAGGGAAAAAAGGCAGTCAGAAGTGAGAAAGATGTCAAATTCACCGTCGCTCCCTCAGAAACTCCCTCACAGCAGAGTTTACTACGGTTTTGTAATGTAATACGAAGCTAATATCACACAAACAGTGTTATAAACGTATATGATAGTTTTGACAGATGTAGTAAGTTAGTAACTGTGGAAGCGCGTCATCACAGTCTGTGAATGTTTCTCCTCTCGACGGTTCATCCAGCAGGAGGCGATGAAACACCGATCTAGGTTCTCTACACTTCTCATTGTCTCCAGAAGAAAACACCAAAAGACTCATTGATTTTTCTCAAGACTAAACCTCACAGGTAACCAAACTCAAATTTCTCCAAATGAACATTTACATTTACAGGATATTGTTTGTTCCTTTAACTCTGACTTGTGAATTTTCTTGTAGCAACACAAGTAAAAATGATGAGGTTTTGAGCCTTATATGGTTTTCTCTTTTATTTTATCTGTACAAACATCAGTGTGTGTGGTTTGATCTGTCGGTGGATAAACAGCTTCTCCTGGATGTTTGTGGCTGAAGCGTTTCTTCAATTTCTCTCCTGCTAATAAGAAGCTCACAATCTTCCCCTCCGCACAAAACATCTTAAAGGGGTCATGAACTGTGTTTTATAATGTTTCCTGGGGTGCACTTATAATTTTAGTATGCTTCTTACATCAAAAATGGTCATAATTTAGAAAAAAAGGCATTTTTGCTACCCTGATTTTGCTCCTCTGATTTGAACGCTCTGTTTTAAGGGGCGTGTCTCTGTGAGACTTCAGTGTAAACGCCCACTGCTGTGATTGGCTGACATCTTTGCATATGACATAGCTAAGTATTACTCTCTTATTTTAGCACATTTTTACTATTACAGCTGTCAAGGTTAACTAATCGTGAAAAGTGCTGCATTATATTTAGATCGTGGCATGAAAGGTTGCAGTGATGAACATTGTAGTCGAACACAGACATGTTGTTGAGCGCATGAAAGCAGCGATCTCATCATTGAAACTCAATTTCTGCACACTAACGAATGCTTTCATCATAACTAACAGTTTTATTTGGAATAAAACGGGAGTTTTGGAGCGAGTCCAGAACTCAGTCACTGATAAACTCATGCTGTTTGATTGACAGCTCCAGCGATTGTAAAGGGAGCATTCTTTGATCGCTTTCTATATATAATTTAACAGATTATTTTCATCCTACTAAGAGAAACATGATGAAGTAGGCGTTGATTTCTTCTGTGAAGGCGGCGTTTCATCTATCTATAGACACATTCCAGGATCAGTTGGGCCTTGTGTCAATAAAAGCTTTTATTGGACTAACAAGGAAGTTTTCAGTTCTGAAACTCATATCAAAAGCTCAAGGAAAAGTTGATTTCTCAATTCATGACCCCTTTAATGAAGTGAATCCAACAACAGTCAAATATGATTGACAGCTCACAGCACTGATAACACACCAGTAGATACAGATATCTAACTCAATAGTTCACATTTCTGCTGTTAGTTTCATTCAGGACCGGAATTCATTTGAAAATGTAAGATCAGCAGAAGCTTGTTGATCTTGGTGATGTTAAAGGAGACGGATGTGCAAACGGAAACTGAGGTTGGAGGAGGATTCACACTTAACCAGATAAATATCACAGTTCAGTCGTGTTTCAGGATCTGAGATGTAGCTTGATAGGATGGATATGTAACCCCTCTACACAGGTCCCACTCGCCCCGTCTGCGCGGGCCTTGAACCCGGGTCTCTAGTGTGAGACTCGGACGCTCTAACAAGGAGGCTAAAGTCTGCAACCTAGTGTCACTCGCTAGAGCGTCTCTTGAGATCAGAGGAGTGAGGTTTTACTCGCACAGTGACTACTAGCTGGCTTCCGTTACAGATAGATAGATGTATTTTTCTTTTTTATCAACTTTGTTCTGCTGGAGAATATTATTCACTTCAAATTTAAATGATTAAAGCTATTTTTGTGAAGCTTCATCAAAAACCCAGCTCTCTTTTTCCTCGATTCACAAACTGGCCAATTGATCCGTCGCTTCTCGCTCTCCCGCATTTTAACCTGATGATTCATTAATGTCTTTGTGATGACCAAATGCAATCAAGTATAATTTACTGCTACGTTAGTTGACTTGTCCAATATTCAGTCATATCGTCAGTTATATTATACATATATTATCTTCTTCTTTTATGGGAACATCAAAATATACAAATATTCATTTTCAGATATTTTATAAGGACCCCCTGGCATTACGTCAAGGACCACTAGGGGTCCCCTGGTTGAGAAACACTAAACAACGTTTTTCTAAAATACGTTTTCAACACTGCATCATCTTTGCAAAGCGATTGGATCCCGTAAATCTATATGCATCGCATAATATTGTGCATGGGCTCGTTTGAATCAAGATCAACTGCTCTAAAATATTGATATGCAAATTACTGTGCTTTACTAATGCTTCCTGAACTTACGAACTAAAACGTGGCGCAAAGCCTGACGAGTCTACATTTGCGTATGTGCCATTTTTTTCTACACAAACTTAAAACAATTATGCGTCTTCTATTCTGCTAGTTAAGATTTTCTCAACTATACATAACACAATAAGACCATCTGTTGGTGATGCTTTTACAGATCACATTGAAGTAAAATAGTAATTGTTTTTTCTTTTCATACCATGAAAATAAGAGCATTTCTTATACATCAGCAAATTGAAAAGCTGTTATCATATTTTTGGTCATATTTCCCTGTATTCACTGTAAAGCTAAGATTTTAAGTCTTAAAACGGCATTGCCTGTTCAAACAGGTGGCAGTGATTCTTTTAGATATACAAAGATGGTGCACTCATATATTCAAAAGACATCATCCAGCCCAAAATATAAGCTTTTTAACGCTATTTGAGCATAAGAAACAATATTTTTAAACAATATTTATGTCAGATTTGTTGTTTGCAGTTTTTGCAATTTCAGGATTCTCCTCATTCAAATAGATATGACTTTTTCTTGGATGCCCGAGATAGCTGGCCGGCGACGTCGCAAATATGGCTGCCAAATGTGAACAGAATTTCCTTGACTGAGTCTTCACTCCTACCCACTGCTGATTTGCTTAGCCTCGCCCAAACACACCCATCTCTGCTCCTCTTCCCAGCCATCTCCGGAGTGGCCCAGAGCGCGAGGCTGCCTCCGCAACAAGGAACTGCTCTGGCTCCTCCTTTGCCTCTACTTTCTTCCTAAAACTTTCCTTTCAGTAGCACTGAACCTAGCGTGAGACTGGCTCCGCAAACAGTGCCTGCCTCTGCTCTGCCCTTCACTAGCTATCCACTACCTACATCAACTAAAATGCCATCTTAAACCCTCTTGACAGCTGCCCCAGTACCAACCCCTAAGCATGGTTCACTGTATTTTTGGCCCATATATTGATCTGACCCCTTCTAAAAGAGACCCGATAGCATCTCTGCTGGTGGTCCAAGTATGGTTTGCTTTCAGCTACCGGTACATTTCACTAAAATGTTTGTGAACTCTGGGCTTTCCTCACATTTTTCTAATTGCAAATTCCAAAATAAACATGATTCAAGGAAAACAATCCAAAATAAATGTGACTAATAATAATAATAATTTGTGATCTCCCCTTTTAGACTATATACAGCATGAGTAAATCAGCGCTACCGCATTGTTTTATTTCTAAAGATAGACTGCTCCGTTTCGGGCTAAATAAACTGCATCTGCACTACAAGCTTGCCACATGCTGCGATGCTACAAAATTTTGGCTCGTGATTGGAATCTAAAAAAGCTATCTTCATAATGCCATATCTACACCACCAGCGTTTGACAAGACAGACAGCAGCAGTACAACATCTAATGCTATGAGAGGATGAAGAAATATACTTAATGTATCATCATTACCTGATATCTCACCTGTTACATTACCGTTACGCAGCTTTTTGATTAAACCGTGTTACTTAACTGCTGCAGCAGAGATTTCTCCCTCCGCTTATTACGGCCACTACCCCGTGGGGGGAAACAATGGGCCTCCAAAGCGTTCTCTTCTATTTGCAACAACTCCAATGCAGTCTATTGCATCAACAGGACACGTTCCTCCGAACTAATGCTATTCCTCAGACGACAAATCTGGTCTTCCACTAGCAATTTGTTTATAAATAAAGCAGAACGTATAGCAGAATTTAAAAATCAATCGCTCAAATTCTGCCTTCAGAAATTTAGGACACTGGCTCCATACGCATCTAACGTTCCAATAAATAATCTTCTCAATCATCTTTTTTCTACAAATAGCCTACAAATTTCCCCCTTATTCAAATATCTGAACCCAACCTTTGGGTTCCCCATCTCCCTCCTCTATTTCTCTTATTCTCCCTCTGCGCATTATAGGGGGGTTTAACTCTGAGCTCGAGCCGAGCCTCTGGTTCGAGCCTCCTTCGAGGACAGCAAGCCAAGTTTGTTTTACCATTAACCATTCAGACTGAATGGGCAGGCGAACTTGTGAAAGATTTTTATTTGTGACTGACTCTGTTCTGCAGGCGTGTTTCAGACATTTCATAATTAATAAACAAACTGAAGAGAGACTCTCAGGATTTCACGACAAGATGAGATGACGGCTTTAAGACATTTTTACCTTCTCTAGTCCGAATGAAGCACTAGTGAAAATAAGACTTATCGATCAGATCTACAGGACGCTGTGGGTTCAAATGATGTGGAATAATCAGTAAAACTGTTAAAGATGATGTGACTGATTGTAGAGTTTCACAACACTTTAGAGCTTCACATCAGCGCGTCTGTTATTTTATTACTGAAGCAGTTTTGAGGAGTTTGTCTTTTCATATTTGTGGACTGAAACTGCTGAAGATGTTTTGGATTGTTTTGTTCTGCTTGTGTTTCTGCCGTCTGGATGGTGAGTTTTAAACATGTTTTAATGGATTCAGTTGTTTCTGTTTTGGTACCATGTAATAAATTACTGGTTAAATTAGAGAAACTTAACATTCACTGTTATTCACATAATTGAAGTGTGATTTTACTGTCTGTTGCAACCCAAAACTTTTTCGATGTGTCTAGGGACATTAAGGGAATGTAACATTCACAAAACTCTATAATCAAAGTTAGATCTAACCTTAATAGTGCAAATCAAACAGTGGGCAGGTAGTGAAGAGGTGAACACCACAAGTTCAACCAGAGAAAACGTATTCATTTTAACCCCCAACCAATATAACAAGAAACAGGTTTTAAATGTGTCCAAAAATATATGTATTAACAATAAACAAAAAGAAAAAACCTTGAGATAATACAAACTCACCAAATGAAATACTGAAGAGAGCACGAGTGTTGCCAAATCAAAGAACAAAATAAAACAAAATTCTTCTAACTAAAGCATTTAAATCTAGCCTAGAATATTTAAAATAATTCAAAACAACATTTCCAGCATGTTACTCAACGCCTTAACTTAACTACTCTAACTAAACCAAACAAAACTTACAGCGGGTAGCAACACTCCTAAACTAATGAACTATCTATGTAACTAACCTCTCAAACTTACCAGGTGAGCAAAGGGCACAGACACAATCCACGCTCAAATCAAATAACAAAAACTAAATGCAAGGGGTAGAACAAAGAATAAAGCAAAAAAACAGTATAGAGGGTAACAAATCAAGCATACTTTGGGGCTATAAACATTTCAGAGGGACACAAACACAGCCCAGCCCTCTAAAATTCGCCGTTTATACTTCCGGCGGGAGGCGTCAGCGGAGACAGCGAACAAACCCTTGATGAGTGACAGAAAGGGAAACCAACCAAAATCTAGTGGAAAACACAAAAATCTACAAAAACAAGTTGAGAAAACTCAAAAATCTGCTGAAGTTTGTTGCCTTAAACTTTTAAGTTTTCTCTACTTTTTATTTTTTACAGTTAAAACAATGAATATATATATAAACATAACTGGTCGTAACACTGTCAGATCTAGTTTAAATTCATGTCTATTACCATTAATTAGTGATTGATTAAATAAAATAATTGAAATATGAAGCTCAGATGCTCAACCGCATCAGTTTTAGTGTGACGTTAAACATTAAAGTAGTAATTAGTTTCATTAATTAGTTATTGTTATATATATATATATATATATATGTTTATTTCTCTTTTAATGTATCATCTTTTGTCTTTGTACTGCTGCTGAATATTATTCACTTCACATTTAAAGCTGCAATATGTAAATTGTACATTCGCCTATTAAAAACAAAGGCGTAGCTTGATGACGCCAAGTTTGAGCGCAGTATCTTGGGAGATGTCTTCTTCACCTCACAGCCGGTGGAAAAGAATCGGGACGGATGAGAAATCATGTTCATGAATGAGATTATTAACGTTATGAAGCAGAGCAGAGCGAGTGATGTTGGAGCTGAACGAGGCCGCTGGAGCGATTGATAATGAGAGACGAACGTAACCCAGGTGAAAAGAAAAGTACACTTGTATAATGTACTTAAAGTGCTCTATTTCTGCGCACTAATCTTGCAAGATAATCTTAAGAACATCTAAGTGGACTCAATTGTGCTATTTTGAGACACTATGAAATATGAACTAAAAAAGTGCTTTTAATATACCATCTCTGTATTTAAAAAATATATTTAGTTACCACTCGTAGTACACTATAGGGTCAAAAGTACTACAAGTAGTATTGTGGATATGACGGCAATGACAGACGACTCACCCGTCTCGTATCCTTGGTTAAAATAGCAATTTTTTGCACGATTTACAAATAGTTGGAAACATTTGGGATATTGTAAGTACTCAACTGAACAAAATATATAACATTGGCCTAGTGGTTTTTGGATATTTTACTGTCAAAAAATGCCTTTAAATGATTAGAAGTGTTTTAGTGAAGCTTCATCAAATCAACATCAAGTGATTTTAAAGGTTTAATCTGAAAAACTGTTCTTCAGGTGCGTTTGGTGATACAGAAGTGAAGTCAGTGTCAGTGTTGGTGGGAGATTCAGTCACTCTAAACTCTGGTCTTACTGAAATGAAGGATGATGATGTGATTCAGTGGAGGTTTAGAAACACTTTAATAGCTGAAATCAATAAACAGATCGACAGCATCACTGTATATGATGATGGGAGATTCAGAAACAGACTGAAGCTGGACAATCAAACTGGATCTCTGACCATCACAGACACCAGAACTGAACATACTGGAGATTATAGACTGCAGATAAACAGTGTGGAAAAGAGTTTCATTCTCCTTGTCTTTGGTGAGTTTAAAATTTGTTTCACCCGTTTTATTTTTTATCACCATTTTTGTCACATTTTTCATTCTTTTGTTCTGTTCTGTTGTTTTATAAGAATAAATTTGAGACCATTTACTTTAATGAAAATCATAAAGTTATTTATAAATATTAATCTGTGACACACCCTGTTTCTGTTTTTTCCTGTTTGGTGATACAGATAAAATATCAGTGATGGTGGGAGATTCAGTCACTCTAAACTCTGATCTTACTGAAATAAAGGATGATGATGTGATTCAGTGGAGGTTTAGAAACACTTTAATAGCTGAAATCAATGTAACGGCCAACAACATCACTGTATATGATGATGATCTTGATGGGAGATTCAGAGACAGACTGAAGCTGGACAATCAAACTGGATCTCTGACCATCACAGACATCAGAACTGAACATGCTGGAGATTATAAACTGCAGACCAACAGTGTGGAAAAGAGTTTCATTCTCCTTGTCTTTGGTGAGTTTAATATTTGTTTCACCTAGGGCTGTGCAGGTAGGCATGACAACCACGTCAACTTCACCACCGTGGTTGTGGAGTGTCACCGGCGGTAGTGTGTGTGTGTGTGTATATATATATCTATATAGATATAGATATATGTATACACCGAAACTTTTCCGTTAATTTTTTTAGCAGTGACGGAAAAAATCTGCAGCCCGTCCGTCATTTTGACAGATTACTGAGGCTGTGCGCTCCAGTGTGGCAGCAGAGCGCGCGTTCAGTCTCCAGAATGAAAACGATACACACAGGCGAGCACCCAGTTTAAGTCCATTTTATAATAATAAAGTTATAATACTTATACTTACTTACATAATTAAGTTTCTGATCCGGTTTGTTTTGTTATTTTTCTTGCTGACTATAAGTTTATGGTCAACGGCTGGCTTTTCTGAGGTATAATGTTACGTGACATTGTTTGCAACACTGATTGAACTGACGTGATACAGATTTCGGTAAGCCACTGTATCTTTTAACATATTTTTGATTTTCATTCATGTTTATTTCATTCTGTACAGTAGTAAAGAGGAAAGGATGATCGCATTCACTCACGATCCTCGACACGTGTTCAAGATGAAAAGTGACGCAGTCTTTGATTTTCATATTATAAATAAATGCATAGCCTATGCCTATTTGCTTATCCTGTAAGTTTGTAAAAAAAATGAAAACGTGGACGAAATCAGAAGATATTACATGTCTTATCATTAAAATATAAAAATTAAAATGACGGGTAATAATTGATTATGACGATTTTTTTTTTACGATCCTGTCCATCAAAATGCTGGGGAAACGCAAGTCTAACACAAATATATATATATAAAACCAACCCGGACCCCACCACCGTAACACCGGCGGTTGCTGGTGATTTCGCACCGCGGAAGTAAAAAATTGCCACCGTCACAGCTAGTGTTTCATTTATCACCAGTTAAAATTTTAATCCATACACAATTTTGCTCCTTTTGTTCTGTTCTGTTGTTTGTAAGAATACGTTTCAGACTATATACTTTTATAAAAATCAAAGTTATTTATAAATATTAACCTGTGACACACCCTGTTTCTGTTTGTTCTCTGTTTGGTGATACAGATAAAATATCAGTGATGGAGGGAGATTCAGTCACTCTAAACTCTGATCTTACTGAAATGAAGGATGATGATGTGATTCAGTGGAGGTTTGGAAACACTTTAATAGCTGAAATCAATAAACAGATCGACAACATCACTGCATATGATGATGTTCTTGATGGGAGATTCAGAAACAGACTGAAGCTGGACAATCAAACTGGATCTCTGACCATCACAGACACCAGAACTGAACATGCTGGACTTTATAAACTACTGATCAACAGTGTGGAAAAGTTTTTCGTTCTCTTTGTCTTTGGTGAGTTTAATATTTGTTTCACCCGTTTTATTTTTTATCACCATTTTTGTCACATTTTTCATTCTTTTGTTCTGTTCTGTTGTTTTATAAAAATAAATTTAAGACTATTTACCTTAATGAAAATCATGAAGTTATTTATAAATATTAATCTGTGACGCACCCTGTTTGTTTTTTTGTTTTTTTTCTTCCTCTGGTGATACAGTTGAAATATCAGTGAAGGAGGGAGATTCAGTCACTCTAAACTCTGATCTTACTGAAATAAAGGATGATGATGTGATTCAGTGGAGGTTTTGGACTGAAATCACTTTATTAGCTGTAATCAATAAACATGTCAACATAATCACTGTATATGATGATGTTCTTGATGGGAGATTCAGAGACAGACTGAAGCTGGACAATCAAACTGGATCTCTGACCATCACAGACATCAGAACTGAACATGCTGGAGATTATGTGCTGATAATTACAGCAAAACAGTCATTAAAAACTTTCAGAGTTTCTGTCTATGGTGAGTAGAGATCGTCTCAGGTTACGTATGTAACCATAGTTCCCTGAGAACCAGGGAACGAGACTCTGCGTTTGAAACGCTATGGGGAACGTCACACGTGACCCGGTGTCTGAAAGCCAACTATCCAACAACTCCAATCCCTATTGGCCAGCGACAGCCTATGACGTAATATGGCGCGACCCAGAAGTATAAAAGGCGTGCCTGGAGAAACAGTTAGTATCTATCGTCCTGAGGGACTGTTCAGCAGGCAGCCCGAAGCATGGCAATGAAACGCAGAGTCTCGTTCCCTGGTTCTCAGGGAACTATGGTTACATACGTAACCTGAGACATTCCCTTTCAAAAGGGAACCGGCTCTGCGTTTGAAACGCCATGGGGAACGATATACCCACGCCGCCATCCTTAAGGAGAGTGCATGCCAAATAATATGGCTGACAAATGTCGAGCAGTTTCGAAGGAAACGCTTAGCAACTCACCCTCAGGGCACACCAGGCTGTCAGTGACAGCATTCCCTATGGCCAACAGCCCAAGCTGAACCTCAAAAAGGTCTTCCGCAGAAGGCCTACCAAGGCTGCTAAATGCATCTGGAACCAACTTTTCCGAAGAGAAAGTGGTCTCTTTAAGGTAATGTGGCCAGAGAACCGAAAGGAACCCCGGCCAGTCACTAGAGGGGAATGAAGTCACCCCCAATGCCACCAGGGAGGCCGACCTGGTCTGTCATAGGACAAACTTAGTCTTGGCCAACTCTGGTACAGAATCTCCATAACGCATTCTTCATAGAAGAGAGCAGGTAAGAGTGACTGCAGAAAGGCAGGAGCAACTCAGACCCATGCGTAGAGACAGGCATCCTGGAGAGCAGAACTCAGTTGAGTGCTATGAACCCTCATATTGAGGGGAGTATAATACGCTCATCCTAGGATCTACTCAGCGCTTAATTAACGCACTGAGGAGGCTGTGCGCTAAACACCTGTTTATACAGGGGAGCACAAACCAGCCTAGGGCTGAATCTTAGGAGGAGGCCTGATTAAGGCCTACCACCATGATCAGCTTAGGAAGCTAAGCACTATTACAAACATAACCCTAATAGGGAAGTACAAAGCTCACCTAACAGGTAGACCATGCAATGGGCACATAATCATGGAGGCCGAATAGGGGCCTACAACATGATAGTAGCTACATGTGAAACAGAAGTATATTCAGAATGTGGCCTGGAGGAGCCACCCTGAACACCTGTCTTGCGGGGGGCAGACAGACAACTTCAATGGCAGCATTAAAAGGCTGCAAAAATGGCCTGCATGACAATCCACCTAGCAGTGTACTCAGTAAAAGCACAGTTTTACTCTTCAAAAGCAAGAGGAGTACAATGTACGCCAACTCGTTTTAAGGAAGGCCTCAGATGGGCCTATAACCAACGAGTCAGCTAAGAAGGAGGCCTTATGGGGCCTACAAACTCAGCAACAAGTGGCATACAGCCTGTTTGCAGAATAAAACACAAACTCTGCCACCATGTGAACTAGAAAAGAAGGCCTGTTGGGGCCTACTGTTCCAATGACACATGGCTACGGCTCTTGAAATAAAGGGAACCAAGCTACAGGGGACCAGCTCTAACCCAACAATAGCTGTGGGAAGCTAACTGCAACCTGAGCTAGGCTACACATTCCAACAGGCAATATACCCTAAATTATGTGACTAAAGAGAACCAAACAATGCCAACATAGTCTAAGGGAGGCCTGAATGGCCTACTACCTCAAACAGACATGTAGTAAAAAGCCTGTGGCAGTGTAAACTTTGTGAGCAAACTTTGATCAGCTAACAGCACTTGTTAGAAATACAATTGCTAACTAGAAGGAGGCTAATTAACCATAAGAGCCTACAATCAAAGTTATATGCAATATAGCTGTTGACAAGATCACAAAAAAGGGAGCTAATAGAAACCAGCTTTTCTCAAAAAGTGGTTCTATACTACCCTGAGTATGCAATCCAACAGGCGATGCACTCAGTGACACGATAAACCTCAACTGGGGAATATGTCACCAATCTCTCCAATAGAGGCTAACATCAAAGAGCCTACTACTATGAGAATAGGTGCTAAACTGTGGCAGCATAAGTAAGCTCACATACAAATGTAGGGCAAAAGTCTAGAACCCAAAGCAAACGTAATGCTTTGACATACATGCTGCTTCCAATGAGGATAAACATTTTCTCCACAGATTCTTAAATCTGTACTAAGCCCTAGAGGACGAAGGCTAAAAACTAGCACCGTCAACTCAAACTTGATTAAGAAAATCAAGTGGTTCAGATAACATACATATTAACTGAAGTGCTAACTCAAACTACTCTAGAAAACAGCAGATGAGGAGCTACTCTAAACAGGTGGCTAAGAGGCGGCCATTTTGTGGCCTGCACAATATATATCTTAGCCAGCCTATCAATTTCAGTTTGCCCAAAACCCCCCTACTTTTTATGACTATATATATATATATAGGAGGTGAAAGAAGAAGCCCTCATGTAGCTGGGGAATCGATTACTGAGCGGCTAGGGGTTTTTCCATGCCTCCCGATCTCAAACACGGAGATCAGGAAGGAATGGAAAGTTTATGGGAACTGCAACATTCATGGACAGAAAGGAACCGCTCGTCGAGCTGTCTGCACGCGGCCCCTTTCTTAACGCGCTCTCACAGCAGCTGCAGCCCGCCAATAAGCGCGTCCCAAAAACACCAGCAGTTCCACATACACAGCAGTCAGAGGAGCGCTCGCTGCCGGACGCGATGACGTCAAACACGGACGTCATCGTCATCCAACAACTCATCCTCGTCAGCCCCTAGGGAGTTGAGAGAGAATACAACTTTCTCAAACTTCCCAACGAGCTCACCTGCGAGCCCTATGATTGTAGCCACCGTTATGCCTCAGCACAAACAGGGCCAGAATCACCAGGCACAGATGCGGACACCTCTTCCCTCGGGAAGAGCGCCAGACAAGAACGGAGCGTCCCAATAGGGAGACGCTCACAGTAAACAATAGACAAACACAAAGACAGCGCCCTCAAGCACTGTCTATGCGCGCTCCTCTCCAGACAGAAAACGCCCAGAAATGTGTATATCAAGTATCAAACCCTGGGACACGGATGAACACACCCTCGCGAACATTTGTAAGACATATTATAGAAACCCTTACCGGAGTCGACATAGTCGCGATCAGACAGAACAGACCCGAAAGATGAAAAGATACTGACTGTTTCTCCAAGCATGCCTTTTATACTTCCAGGTCGCGCCATATTACATCATAGGCTGTCGCTGGCCAATAGGGATTGGAGTTGTTGGATAGTTGGCTTTCAGACACCAGGTCACGTGTGACGTTCCCCATAGCATTTCAAACGCAGAGCGAGTTCCCATTCGAAAGGGAACATTTCTCCTGTCCTTCAGATATTCTTGTCATTAGTGTTTATTGGCTGATCTCCGTTTGATGTTTTTGTTCCTCAGACTCTGTCCTCTGTTGTGGTCATACTGAAGCTGTGATCCGATTGGTCCTCTCTGCTCTGGTGGGCGTGGCTACTGTCATTCTTCTGGTTTATGACGTCAGATCCAGAAGAGCTGAACAACATCAAGCACATATTCACACATCAGGTGCCTCATTGATGGTGTCATTTCTTACTAACTAATTTTACATATATAACTTATGAGATTTACTTATTTTTGGCTTTATGTGTTCATCTTTTTCAGGAAGTATTGAAATCTAAAGCAGAACACTGAACTTTAAAGTTTCTTCAAGTGTGTCTTTTGTTCTTCTAGTGTTTTTTCATAATAAATACTGATGATTGTTTAAGCTTTCACTCTCTCTTTCAGTGATATATTTTTAAAAATGCAATTCAAAAGGCTTTATTGTTGACATTTGCTTGTCTTTATTAATAAAGAACCTCAGAGTGAGAAAACAAGAGTCTCTCCATGTTTTATCATATTTATTATGTTGAGCGCCCCCTGCAGGAATACTAACTTTATGTAAGTAATATGCTGCTCTAGCTGTGCTGCACTGTGATTAAGTCACAGCTGAAGGGCGTTGTTACACTCAGTTGTGTTCACGATAAAGCACAGCTCAAGTTTTCATCGCTGATATTCTTAACGTTACTCAGAAAACAAGCTACAGGTTTTATTCATTTGAAATTCTCATGCTAAACGTTACACTCTCAGATATAAGTAAAAAGTCGCTACTATCTCTTGCTTTGGCTACCGTTTATAGACCTCCAGGGCCTTATGTTGATTTCCTAAAAGAGTTTGCAGACTTTCTCTCAGACCTATTGGTCAACGTTGATAAAGCGCTGATTGTTGGAGATTTTAACATTCGTGTAGACAATACAAATGATGCGTTAGGGGCTGCGTTTACAGATTTACTAAACTCGTTTGGGGTCAAACAAAACGTCACTGGACCCACTCACTGTCTTAATCATACACTAGATTTAATTATATCACATGGAATCAATCCTACCGATATAGAAATTCTACCGCAAAGTGATGATGTCACTGAATAACTAGCAGTATGTGCACCATTTTCACTAGTACATTAGATACTGTTGCACCGATGAGATTAATAAAGATTAGAGAGAAAAATACTGTACCATGGTACAACAGTATTACTCACGCTATCAAGAGAGAAACTCGTAATCTAGAACGCAAATGGAGACAAACTCGTTTAGAGGCCTTCAGAATCGCGTGGAAAGACAGCTCGTCCCGTTATAGAAGGACTCTAAAAGCAGCTAGGCCCGAGCATCTCCGCAAACTCATAGAAAATAACCAAAACAATCCAAGGTTCTTGTTTAGTACAGTGGCTAAATTAACAAATAAACAGACATCACTAGAACAAAACATTTCACTACAGTTTAGTAGTGATGACTTCTTTACTAAAAAAATCAAAAGCATCAGAAATACAATTGTAAATGTACAAACTTTGACAGAGTTTTATGATTCAGCCTCAATTATCACCCCTCAAGAACAGTTGCAGTGCTTTACAACTATAGGACAGGAAGAGCTAAATAAACTTATCATTGCGTCTAAACCAACAACATGTTTATTAGATCCAATACCCACTAAACTACTGAAAGAGTTGTTACCTGTAGCAGAAGAGCCTCTTCTCAATATTATCAACCCGTCTTTATCTCTAGGTCATGCCCCATTCCGTTCAAACTAGCAGTTATTAAGCCTCTCATTAAGAAACCACAATTAGATCCAAATGTATTGGCAAATTACAGACCCATTTCAAATCTTCCATTTATGTCTAAAATACTAGAAAAAGTTGTATCTGCTCAATTGTGCTCCTTCTTGCAAAAAAACGCTATGTATGAAAAATTTCAGTCAGGATTCAGGTCTCATCATAGCACAGAAACTGCGCTCGTTAAAATTACTTCTAGCTTCTGACCAAGGCTGTATCTCATGTTACTTGATCTCAGTGCTGCATTCAACACTATAGACCATAAAATACTCCTAGATCGACTACAAAATTACACTGGTATTCAGGGACAGGCATTACAGTGGTTTAGGTCGTATCTATCAGACCGTCACAATTTTGTTTACTTAAACGGGGAAAAATCTAAGATAACGATAGTAAATTATGGAGTGCCGCAAGGATCTGTGTTAGGCCCTCTGCTATTTTCAATATATATGCTGCCACTTGGTGATATTATAAGAAAACATGGAATTAGTTTCCACTGCTATGCCGATGATACTCAGTTATATATTTCAACACAACCAGATGAAATCTCTAAATTATCCAATCTGACAGTGTGTGTTAAAGAAGTAAAACATTGGATGACTAGTAATTTTCTTCTACTAAATTCAGATAAGACTGAAGTATTACTTGTTGGACCAAAAACCTGTACACAGAATCTCTCAGACTACAATCTGCATTTAGAAAGATGTACTGTTACTCCATCCTCCACAGTTAAAGACCTGGGTGTTATATTAGACAGCAACTTGTCCTTCGAAAATCATATTTCATATGTTACAAAAACAGCCTTCTTCCACCTCAGAAACATTGCTAAGCTACGGAATATGTTATCTGTTTCTGATGCAGAAAAGTTAGTTCATGCATTCATGACGTCTAGACTAGATTACTGTAATGCATTACTATCTGGTTGTCCTGCTTCCTCAATAAACAAGCTACAATTAGTACAAAATGCAGCTGCTAGAGTTCTTACCAGGTCAAGAAAATATGATCATATAACACCAATTTTATCATCTCTTCACTGGTTCCCTATTAAGTTCCGTATTGATTATAAAGTACTGCTACTTACCTATAAAGGCTCTAAATGGTTTAGCTCCTGTGTACTTAACCGATCTTCTATTGCCCTACAATCCTTCACGCTCTTTAAGATCACAAAACTCTGGACTTCTGGTTGTACCTAGGATAGCTAAGTCCTCTAAAGGAGGGAGAGCGTTTTCACATTTGGCTCCTAAACTCTGGAATAGCCTTCCTGATAATGTTCGGGGCTCAGACTCAATCTCCCAGTTTAAATCTAGATTAAAGACGCAACTCTTTAGCCAGGCATTCACATAATGCATCTCATATCAGATCAATTGCACATGACTATCTTTGCTTAATGTGATGAACAGCAACTATGCTAATTATTCTCCATTTGCTTTCCGTTTTACCTCAGGACGCCCATCTAGAGAGTACATCAGCTTCAGTTTGGATCCATCCTCTTGAGAAGACCTCAGATGACCAACACCTGTGAAGAGACGGCGCCAACTCCTGCGAGGACTTCAGAAGACGCAACATCTGGATCAACACCAGAGGAGAACTGGCCCCCCGACTGGTTTCTCCCAAGGTTTTTTTCTCCATTTTAACACCTGTTTGCCACTTGATGTCACCTGTTTTTGGGTGAACTAACCCTTTAAGAGCCATATAATATGTTGTTTGTTTAGATAAAAAGAAAATCAGAACGGTTTGATTTAATGTCTGTACAATGTAGTGATGCAGTTAGACAGACTAGGTTATTTATATGTACAAATCATACAAATGCCCCATTCTGGAACGTACATTACATTATAAAGAAATTAAAGATCCACCTTTGTTTGTTGAAAGACTTTCTGGTGCATTTCACTTATAGCCAATACGATTTCCGGTAGCATTTTCATCAGCCAGGCATGGAAGTATATTCTGATTGTTTGATAACTTTTGACAACATTTAATTTAAGAGCACAAAAAGATTCGCAATTGCATACTACACAGGTCTTTCAGCCATTAAGTCAAGTCAAGTCACCATTATTTATATAGCGCTTTTTACAATGTAGATTGTGTCAAAGCAGCTTTACAGTGATAACTGGTACATTATTTTGGCTGCACAGCAGCTTGTAAGGAATAGTGTCAATGCAGGCAGATCAAAGCACTGTTGAATATCAAATGTCAATTGTCAAGTGTCCCCAACTAAGCAAGCCAAAGGCGACAGCGGCAAGGAACCCAAACTCCAACAGGTGACATCAGGTGGCAAACAGGTGTTAAAATGGAGAAAAAACCTTGGGAGAAACCAGGCTTAGTCGGGGGGCCAGTTCTCCTCCAACATTCAAAGTGTTTAATTCAGTTCCATCCAGTTGAGGATCGTGTTCATCACACCGGTATGGACGGTTGTTGAGGAGATGTGCCACTGGTTGTCATGTTGATGAGGCCTTCATAGTGGATGATCTAGTTGACTCAATCTCTGCTGATACTTCAGGGCTGTGTTGTGGTTGTGTCATGGCGCAGGTCCTCGATCTCACCCGGATACGGCCCGGATCCGGCTGACTACGGTAAACCTCGGGATAAACAGAAAGACTAATATTAGCGTAGATGCCATTCTTCTTCTGATGTAACGAGTACATCTGGTGTTATTGGAAGTGTTCCCGGTTCCGGCTGACCTAATTTATGCAGCCTAATAATCCTTTAACGGATTTGAAAAAATAAATTGATAATGTGTTATGTGTATGCCAGGTTAAAGAGATGTGTTTTTAGTTTAGATTTAAACTGACAGTGTGTCTGCTTCCCGAACAATGCTAGGAAGATTGTTCCAGAGTTTAGGTGCCAAATAGGAGAAGGATCTACCACCTGCAGTTGATTTTGATATTATTAGCTGGCCTGAATTCTGAGATCGTAATAGACGCGAAGGACTATAATGCATTAAGAGCTCGCTCAGGTACTGGGGAGCTAAACCATTTAGTGCTTTGTAGGTAATTAGCAAGATTTTAAAATCTATACAATGTTTAACAGGAAGCCAATGCAGTGTTGACAGAACCGGGCTGATATGGTCATATTTCCTAGTTCTAGTAAGAACTCTAGCTGCTGCATTTTGTACGAGCTGTAGTTTATTTATCAGGCGAGCAGAACAACCACCTAGTAGAGCGTTACAGTAATCTAGCCTTGAGGTCATGAACGCATGAACTAACTGTTCCGCATTTGTCATCGAGAGCATATGTCGTAATTTAGATATATTTTTAAGATGGAAGAATGCGGTTTTACAGATGCTAGAAACATGGCCTTCAAATGAAAGATTGGTATCAAAGAGCACACCCAGGTTCCTAACTGACGACGAAGACTTAACAGAGCAGCCATCAAGTGTTAGACAGTATTCTAGGTTATTACGTGAGGAAGTTTTTGGTCCAAAAATTAGAATATCTGTTTTTTCTGAATTTAGTAGTAGGAAATTACTGGTCATCCAATTTTTTATATCAGCTATGCATTCCGTTAATTTTGTGAATTGGTAAGTTTCGTCAGGGCGCGAAGAAATATAGAGCTGAGTATCATCAGCGTAACAGTGAAAACTAACACCATGCTTCCTAATGATATCTCCCAAGGGTAGCATGTACAGAGTGAAAAGCAATGGTCCTAGTACCGAGCCTTGCGGTACTCCATATTCAACTTGTGATCGATATGACCTCTCTTCATTTACTTCTACAAACTGATAACGGTCAGATAAGTATGATTTGAACCATGACAATGCAATTCCACTAATGCCAACATAATTTTCGAGTCTATTTAAAAGAATATTGTGATCAATAGTGTCAAATGCAGCACTAAGATCCAGTAACACTAATAGAGAGATACAACCACGATCTGATGATAAGAGCAAATCATTAGTAACTCTAATGAGAGCAGTTTCAGTACTATGGTATGGTCTAAATCCTGACTGGAAATCCTCATAGATACTATTTCTTTCTAAAAAGGAACATAGTTGTGATGATACTGCCTTTTCTAGTATTTTTGACAGAAAAGTGAGATTTGAGATTGGCCTGTAATTGACTAATTCTCTAGGATCAAGTTGTGGTTTTTTAATAAGAGGTTTAATAATAGCCAGCTTAAAAGTTTTTGGTACGTATCCTAGTGATAAAGATGAATTTACGATATTAAGAAGAGAATCTATGACCTCTGGAAGCATCTCTTTCAATAGCTTAGTTGGTATAGGGTCTAACATACATGTTGTCGATTTTGACGATTTAACAAGTTTAGACAATTCTTCCTCTCTTAAAGGAGTAAATGAATTGAATTTTTCCTCAGGGATACTACAATGCACCGTCTGACGCAATACTTGCGTGGTTATAATTTTTTTTCTAATATTATCAATCTTGCAAGTAAAGAAGTTCATGAAGTCATCACTGCTGTGCTCTTTGGAAACATCAGAAGTTGAAGCTTTATTTCTTGTTAATTTAGCCACTGTATCAAATAAATACCTAGGGTTTTGTTTATTTTCTACTAAAAGTTTTGAAAAATAGGCAGATCTAGCAGATTTTAAGGTCTTTCTGTACTCAACCATTCTCTCCCTCCACGAAATGCGAAATACTTCTAGTTTTGTTTTCTTCCAGCTGCGTTCCATTTTTCTGGCTGCTACCTTTAGGGCCTGAGTGTGCTCATTGTACCATGGCGTTGGATTAATTTCCTTAATCTTTTTTAAACGCAAAGGAGCAACTGAGTCTAATGTGCTTGAAAAGACAGAGGCAATAGTTTCTGTTGCAACATCGAGGTCTTCTAAGCTGTCTGGCATGCTAAGGCGATGAAACTGATCAGGAAGATTATTTATAAAGCGTTCTTTAGTGGTAGAAGTGATGGTTCTACCAAATTTATGGCAGGGAGGCAGTTTAGCTGTTTTGACTAAATGTAGTATACACGAGACTAGGTAATGATCTGAGATGTCGTCACTCTGCTGCAGAATTTCAACGGCATCAATATCAATTCCATATGACAATATTAGATCTAAGGTATGGTTACGACAATGAGTGGGTCCTGACACGTGTTGTCTAACACCAATAGAGTTTAGAATATCTGCAAATGCCAATCCCAATGAGTCTTTTTCATTATCTACATGGATATTAAAGTCACCAACAACAAGGACTTTATCTGCTGCTAGTACTAACTCCGATAGAAAATCAGCAAATTCTTTGATAAAGTCTGTATGGTGTCCTGGTGGCCTGTATACAGTAGCCAACACAAATGTCAACTTACATAATGTTACGTAAAGTACCATCACTTCGAAGGAATTATATTTGAGAGACTTTTGACTAATACTATAAATATTACTATAAATTACAGCAACACCTCCTCCTTTGCCTTTCTGACGAGGATTGTGTCGATAATCGTAACCTTGAGGGCTAGACTCATTTAAAGTAATGTAATCGTCCGGTTTTAGCCAAGTTTCTGTCAAACACAGCATATCTAGATTATTGTCTGTGATAATATCATTTACAATAAGTGATTTTGATGAAAGGGATCTAATATTTATCAACCCAAGCTTTATCATTTGTTTATCATTACTATCTCTATTTTTTATTTGTTGAACATCAATTAAATTTCTACCATTAAATGGGTTTGGAAGTTTTTTGTTTTTACTAATTCGGGGTACAGACACAGTCTCTATGTGATAATATCTAGGTGTAAGAGTTTCTATGTGTTGGGAATTATCTGACTTCTGTAACGTGAGGCAGCTAGCAGACGGTCGGTTTAGCCAGTATGTCTGCTTCCTGACCTGGGCCCCAGTTTGTCATGTTTCAGCTCTAAGACTATGTGCCATATTACTAGAGAGAAGAGCAGCACCATCCCGAGAGGGATGAATACCATCTCTTTTCAACAGGTCAGGTCTGCCCCAAAAACTTTTCCAATTGTCTATAAAACCTATATTATTTTGCGGACACTACATTCATTACATGAATGTGCTTTCGCGTTACAATAATGCGCTCTTGACATTTGTAATTAAAATACGCCATTGAAACCTGTGGGTATGATTAAAATGATGCGCAATACCCGTAATCTTGCGCTGTAAGATGGAGAAAATTCTGTATTTCTCAGCTACTTGACAAAATAGTGTTTTTCTCTGAGGCATGGTAAAGCATGGTACTCTCGGAAAATCAAGAAAACGTCTCAGGTTACGTATGTTACCATGGTTCCCTGAGAACAAGGAACGAAACTCGAAAACGAAAGACTAAACCTCACAGGTAACCAAATTCAAATTTCTCTAAATTAACATTTACATTTACAGGATATTGTTTGTTCCTTTAACTCTGACTTGTGAATTTTCTTGTAGCAACACAAGTAAAAATGATGAGGTTTTGAGCCTTATATGGTTTTCTCTTTTATTTTATCTGTACAAACATCAGTGTGTGTGGTTTGATCTATCGGTGGATAAACAGCTTCTCCTGGATGTTTGTGGCTGAAGCGTTTCTTCAATTTCTCTCCTGCTAATAAGAAGCTCACAATCTTCCACTCCGCACAAAACATCTTAAAGGGGTCATGAACTGTGTTGTTTTATAATTTTAGTATGCTTCTTACATCAAAAATGGTCATAATTTAGAAAAAAAGGCATTTTTGCTACCCTGATTTTGCTCCTCTGATTTGAACGCTCTGTTTTAAGGGGCGTGTCTCTGTGAGACTTCAGTGTAAACGCCCACTGCTGTGATTGGCTGACATCTTTGCATATGACATAGCTAAGTATTACTCTCTTATTTTAGCACATTTTTACTATTACAGCTGTCAAGGTTAACTAATCGTGAAAAGTGCTGCATTATATTTAGATCGTGGCATGAAAGGTTGCAGTGATGAACATTGTAGTCGATCACAGACATGTTGTTGAGCGCATGAAAGCAGCGATCTCATCATTGAAACTCAATTTCTGCACACTAACGAATGCTTTCATCATAACTAACAGTTTTATTTGGAATAAAACGGGAGTTTTGGAGCGAGTCCAGAATTCAGTCACTGATAAACTCATGCTGTTTGATTGACAGCTCCAGCGATTGTAAAGGGAGCATTCTTTGATCGCTTTCTATATATAATTTAACAGATTATTTTCATCCTACTAAGAGAAACATGATGAAGTAGGCATTGATTTCTTCTGTGAAGGCGGCGTTTCATCTATCTATAGACACATTCCAGGATCAGTTGTTCGCTGGGCCTGGTGTCAATAAAAGCTTTTACTGGACTAACAAGAAAGTTTTCAGTTCTGAAACTCATATCAAAAGCTCAAGGAAAAGTTGATTTCTGTTTTTGTACCAAATTACTGGTTAAATTAGAGAAACTTAACATTCACTGTTATTCACATAATTGAAGTGTGATTTTTACTGTCTGTTGTAACCCAAAACTTTTTCGATGTGTCTAGGGACATTAAGGGAATGTAACATTCACAAAACTCTATAATCAAAGTTAGATCTAACCTTAATAGTGCAAATCAAACAGTGGGCAGGTAGTGAAGAGGTGAACACCACAAGTTCAACCAGAGAAAACGTATTCATTTTAACCCCCAACCAATATAACAAGAAACAGGTTTTAAATGTGTCCAAAAATATATGTATTAACAATAAACAAAAAGAAAAAACCTTGAGATAATACAAACTCACCAAATGAAATACTGAAGAGAGCACGAGTGTTGCCAAATCAAAGAACAAAATAAAACAAAATTCTTCTAACTAAAGCATTTAGTGCATTTAGATTCAACAGTGCTTTATTATGATTCAGGCAGTTTTCATAAGTCCGATTGGGATCGCAATAGTCAAAGTATTTATATATTTAAAACAAAGGCGTAGCTTGATGACGGCCAGTTTGAGCGCGGTATCTTGGGAGATGTCTTCTTCACCTCACAGCCGGTGGAAAAGAATCGGGACGGACAAGAAATCATGTTCATGGATGAGATTATTAACGTTATGAAGCAGAGCAGAGCGAGTGATGTTGGAGCTGAACGAGGCCGCTGGAGCGATTGATGAGACGAGCACGACACACGCCTCGAGAGCAGCGGGACTTTTATTATGCCACAGTCGATGCTTTCGCTTCTTTCAGTCATGAGTTTGAGGTAACACAGCGCTGTTTATCATATTACTCTGTGCGTTCGCTCGGCGGCTGCTGTGAGACTTCAGTAAGCTAGATTGATTTAAGAATATCATATTAATAAATGCTGGGTGGCTTATGTTGATAAATGGCATGCAATTAATTTTAAAACATATTGTATGACGGAGAAAATGCCGTATTTCTCAGCTACTTGACAAAATAGTGTTTTTCTCTGAGGCATGGTAAAGCATGGTACTCTCCGAAAATCAAGAAAACAAGATTTAAACAATAAGACTAAATGTGTTGAGCTATATAACAATAATTAGTTTTCTGTCTATAAATGTAACCAAACAGTTGCTCCTTTGTCTAATAAAACTGAATATATTAAAGCGTCTTTAGTGTTTCCATGGTTTCTACAAAATAAAACCGAAAACCGAGGGTAACGCGGATGTGATGCCATTGACAGGCAACTCGCTCACATGTCCCGTATACCTTGGTTAAAATCGCGATTTTATTTTGAAAAAAATATATATAACACTGGCCTAGTGGTTTTTGGATAGTTTACTGAAAAAATCCTACATATTGTGCCTTTAAATGATTAGAAGTGTTTTACTTTAAATCCATACACAATTTTGCTTTTTTTGTTCTCTTGTGTTGTTTTATAAGAAGAGATTTAAGACTATTTATTTGATGAAAATCAAAGTTATTTATGAGACTAATTAACAAGACACAGCTGAACTGAAGATACTAATCAAATGAGTAACCAAGGATACAAACAAGTGGCGGGAAACTGAGAACAAAGGAGAACGTGTGACTAAAGACAAACAAACTCATACAAGAACAGAACAGGGAAACAGATATTAAACAAACTCAAAACAGGAATAACCCTGACAGCACCCTGTTTCTGAAAACATTATAAACTTTATTATAAAGTAAACGACTGTAGTTTAGGCATAATTCCGCCACGACACTGAGAATATAGTTACCTTTATGGAATAATCCACTAAATGTGCTGAGATACAATGTGAACTCAAATTCTCAGTTGCACATGCAATCGCGCATGTCAGGGAAACTCATGAATATTCATGTATGGTCCGGCTTCGGAAACAGAAAATCTCAGAAACCAAATATCTCGTAACGCCTGTCCAGTCATTTAGTGTGTGCGTTCAGAGGATTATAATGCTAAAAATCGGTTGAAACTCTCATTATGTCTGTGGTCTCCCACACAGTTTTAAAATCGGTTAAGATCTAAAAATAAAAAAAAATAATCATCTAGTGTGTCCCAGGCCTTAGATATTTGATTATTCTGGATATCCCGTACTTTCAATTATTCGTTCATTAGGGACCCGGTGATTTGGGCAAAGTTGGTTTTATATTCATACATTCGGACTAAGAACTTTCTAATATGTGCAATATAGTTAATGTTTGCAAATTCTAAGCAGTGACATGATATTGACAACCAACGATTGTCAAGCCATTTTTCACAATCGATCAAAATGGGCAAATATTGTTTAAATGGCATACTTGTGAATGTCCATTGAATGTCCAAATGTAGTGTGGTAAACAAGATGGGGACCGTCTAAAAAGTTTAAAAAATGTTTTCATTGTGTGTTAACAGTTTCCATCTCTTTCTGTGTTTCCAGGTCATCTAGAATTTCCACTTGCGGCCGCCTGGAAAGTCCGTCTGCATCCTGGTTTCTACTCCTAGCTCGGTACTGTATCTTGAAAGTAAATGTCAACAAATTTGACAACCATCTGTAGCTGGTGGCATCTAGTTTTGTGGAGGTCAAGATGTAGGTCGGCGTGTTACTGTCAAGTTATTACTGTAAATTCAGCCCCATACAAGTAGTCATTGAATTTGGTGGTCACGGCCCATTTCAATGCCAAAAATTCCAGCTTGTGGGCGGGGTACTTTGATTCACTCCGGGTAAGTCCTCTACTTAACCCTCATCTGTCCGTCTTGCTCTTGATATAATGCTGCACCCAGTCCAGTGGTGTGCGACACATACGGGAGTTTAGGGTCGGCGAATCCCAACACTGGAGTCCATCTTTCTCTGAACTGTTCCTTCAGGCTAAAATACTGCTTTGTCTCATTAGCCCTTTTCTTGTAACCCTTCTACAATGGAGGATACGCAGCAGTGAGATTCATTAAGAGGCTTTACGGTTTTCGAATAGTCTTGTACAAACCTCCGATAGTACCCGGAGAATCCGAGAAAAGATCTGAGCTCCTTAAGATTCTTCGGCCTTGATCAGGTTTTGAGGGCTTCAACCTTTGCTGGGTCAGTTTCAACTCCATGCTGGAATACTACGTGGCCCAAGTATTTCACAGATGTTTGGCAGAATTTACACTTCTCAGATGAGAGTTTCCATCCGAATTCCCTTAATATCTTGAGCACTATCAGATCGTCAGTGAACACAAACACTTCCTTCCGATTGAGATCTCCCATAAAGTGTTCCATCAATCATTGCAACATGCTTGGTGCGTTCGTGATCCCTTGTGGCATCCTGTTAAATTCCCAGAAACCTAATGGGAATACGAAGGTGGTTTTCTGCTTATCAGACTCATCCATTTCAATTTGATAGTAGTCCAACTTCAGATCGAGGACTGAAAACCATTTTGATCCGGTCAAGACTGAAAAGGCCAAAAGTTGTCCAAATGCAGTCCTTAGCAACACATATTACTAATGAAGGGGGAAAAATGATATATTTACGGTTGGAAATTTACAAAATATCTTCATGGAACATGATCTTTACTTAAAATCCAAATTATTTTTGGCATAAAAGAAAAATCTATCATTTTGACCCATACAGTGTGTTGTTGACTATTGCTACAAATATACCCTTATGACTGGTTTTGTGGTCCAGGGTCACAAATGACCTGAAGACAGTAGAGGCAAACAACTCATGATCTCATGACAAGATAAAACTGTTGCTCCATCTTGATGAAGCAACATCAAGATAAAGCAACAAGATGAAAGTTAACAAGAAGAAACTGTTGCTTCATCTTGTTAAGACATTTTTATCATGTTACGGGACAGTTTATTCCTGTTGAAAATAATGTCATTGATCTACTTGAAGTTGAAGCCCACCTGACCAAGTTCAGAGGTTGAATTAAAGAGCTAAAAAAGTGCTAGATGGTCACATACATTAACACTTAAGGATGTGCAGTTATTTTAGCTGACGGTGGAGTTTCACTTAATTTTACTAGTCAAGTCAAGTTGAGCTTTATTGTCCTTCCACTACATGTGGTGACATACAGTGGAACGAAATGTCGTGCCTCACAGGACCACGGTGCTACAGACAGTATAAACCTATACACAACTAACCTACTGAGAGAGTCCGACTATAAATCGACGATCTCTTGACAATAAACAGGAAATGCAGACAATAAGCACTTACTTTACACACACACTGTAACCCAATATGAACTTGCATTCTGTGATGATAGAGCGCTGATGATTGAGTTAGAATGCAGCCGCCGATCTCGTCACTCTCTCGCGTGCACAGCACCTACTCTCTATTTTGCTGACTAATTCGCTTCAGCGCTGATGACGTTGCGGTAACACCAAGCACTGGCATTGGTCAGAATCATCCGGGACGTTAAGATAACCTGGCCTTTTGTACAGCCGCCCCCGAATTCAGGAACTGAATTCGTACATTAACCAAAGGTCTACATCTTGTCCTAGTCATCCTTAGGTAGGGCTGGAAGCTGGATGAGACGAGCCACAACTCGTGTGTAAGTCCTACCCTTGACATCTACGTTGGCTGTCCGGACTCGACCATCTGAGCCTGGAAACACCTGGGTAACTCTGCCTACTGGCCAGAGGGCACGAGGAAGTTGAGGATCTACGATCATGACCACATCTCTGATCTCTAGTGATTTCTTCTCTGTCTTCCACTTCTGGCGGGCTTGGAGACTGGGTAAGTAGTACTTCAGGAAATGTCTCCAGAAGTGCTCTGCGAGCAGTTGGCTGTCGTGCCAACGCCGGCGACTCAGGATCTTAGACTCTTGATAAACCACCTGAGGTAAAGATGCATCTTGACGACCAATCAGGAAACAGTATGGAGTGATTGGGTCAGGGTCGGCGACATCCGAGGAGGTATACCCAAGGGGCTTTGAGTTGAGAATACCTTCAACCTCAACAAGGACTGTTCTCAACACTTCCTCAGTGACAGTCTGGGCCCCGATGGTCACTCTGAGGGCTGCCTTGATCGAGCGGATCTCCCTCTCCCAGCAACCACCAAAGTCAGGTGCACTTGGCGGATTGTAAATGAACTTGATCTGTTGACTGGCGAGGTGACTCTGTAACTCATCTTGGAGGGCGGCAAAGGAGTCATTCAATTCACATTCCCCACCCTTAAAGTTAGTGCCTCGGTCGCACAATAGCTCATACGGTTTCCCTCGTCGGGCTATGAACTGCCGCAGGGCCATCAGGAATGAGTCTGAGCCGATACTGGATAGAAGGTTGAGGTGTGCTGCCCTGGTAGTCATACATTTAAAGACTATGCCCCGCCTCTTCTCATTACGCGGCCCAATCTTAATCAAGAAGGGGCCAAAACAGTCCATACCAGTTGAGTAGAAGACTGGACGGAAGTATCTCTGTCTGGTGAGAGGCAGATCGGCCATGAGGGGAACTTCTGGACGTCCTCTCCATTTTGTACACTCTGCACACTGACGTTGGTGCTGACGGACAGCTTCACGGCCCCTTAAGATCCAGTATGTCCTTCTGATTTCGGCAAACAAACGCTCTGTTCTGGGATGATGCAGCCTTTCATCATAATCCTTGATGATTAGCTTGGTGGTTGGATGTCGTGAGTCAAGGGCAACTGGGTGTACAGCATCCGCTTCTAGTACCTCACAATGGCGTAGACGGCCTCCTACTCAGATCAGTCCAGTTACAGCGTCAAGCTCGAGGGAGAGAGAAGCTAATCTGCTTGAAGCTGACACAGGTTTTCCTGACTTCAGAAGTCTCAGCTCATCAGGAAAGGACTCGGCTTGAGCTTGGCAGAGGACTACTTGTTGGACGCCTCTTTGGAGGTCGGCACTGGAGGTGTAGGCCGCCGCGTGAAGCTTCTGCCCATAGGCGATTAGGCACTCTGATAGTGTGCTGTAGCGCTGTGGCTCCAGTGGGGGTGTAGTTGTGGTCAATAACCCAGAGAAAGCTGACTGTCTTAATTCACAGCTTGGCTCTTCGAGCAGTAAGGGAGGCTGTTCGGGCCAAATATCGGATGGCATCTTGAGGAATGCCGGTCCCTGGCTCCATCGGCTCCCAATGGAGAGGTCCTTAAGAGGCTTGCTTCGAGTGATATCGTCCGCTGGGTTGCCTGCTGATCTGATGTAGCGCCAGGTGGCGGACGCTGTCATCTCCTGGATCTCTGCTACCCGTGTTCCTACGAACACCTTGTACCGACATGAGCGGGAGGTCAGCCATGTGAGCACGGTGGTGGAGTCTGACCAGAGTGTAATGGAGCGAATCAGAATCGTGAGCTCTGTAGACAATAGCTGAGAAAGTTGAGCTCCGTTGAGAACGGCACACAGCTCTAAGTGGGGTATAGACAGTTGCTTACGGGGGGCAATGCGGGATCTGGCAGCAATAAAGGCAACTTCTACTCTACCATCTCCGTCTTCTGTCCGCAGGTAGGCCACTGAACCATATGCCTGCTCTGATGCATCACAGAAGATGTGGACGTCGTATCTACAGGACAGGTGATTCATCTCTGAGCTGGTGTAGCATCTGGGCAGAAATATCTTCTCTAATTCACTCTACTCTTTCTCCCACTGTGACCATAAGGTAAATAGTTCCTCAGGCAACTGTGGATCATCCCAGTCACGCTTCCTGTCCCACAAGTGCTGTACCAATATCTTCGCTCGGGTTGTATAAGGAATGATATAACCGAGGGGGTCATATTGGCTGGCTAGTACACGGTAGATGTTGCGCATAGTCACAGTGGAACAGCGGCTAGCTTGATGCTTGTAACACAGGGTGTCAGACTGACAGTGCCAGTGCAGTCCGAGCATAGACTCATGGACGTCTTGTTGGCCTTGACGAAGCCAGAGGTTGCAGGTACTGGATCGGGACTCAGCGGGGAGGTGAGTAACCACTGACGGACAATTGCTGGCCCATTGTCAAAGCTCAAAGCCGCCGGAGGCTAGGAGTGAACAAATTTGATCTACTAGACCCCTGGCCTCTCTGGGAGAGTTAAGACTATGCAGACAATTATCAACATAGAAGGACTTCTCAGTGACCTCTCTGACTGGATCTCCAGACTGGCTGTGGTCCATGACATGTCTCTGCAGGGTGTATATGGCACAGCAGGGACTGCACGTGGTGCCAAAGGGAAGAACCTGCCAGTGGTACACATTGGGGGGTTGTTCAGACTTCAGGTCACGCCATAGGAATCTGAGTAAGGGCATGTCCTCAGGGAGCAGCCTCACCTGGTGAAACATACCGCGAATATCACTGCTTATGGCTACCGGGTGCTCTCGGAAGCGGAGCAGAACTGCTAGCAGTGATGGACCTAGAGTGGGTCCTGGTAAGAGGAACTCATTGAGGCTGTGACCTTCATATTAGAAAGAGCAGTTATAGACAACCCGATTTTTGTTGTTATGCTGCACCATGTGGTGGGGGATGTACCACATCTCTGTGGAGCTCTCCACTTCTCTCTGTTCCAGCTTGGCTACGTAACCTGTTTCCTGCAGTCTAGTGACCTTGGCCTGGTAGGCAGACGCTTGATCTGGGTTCTTAAGCAGTCTTCTCTCGACACTCCTAAGCTGAGGGAGAACGGCTTCTTTGGGCATGGTCAGCCGTGGCATGCTCTGTATACGAAGGAGTGGCGTGGCATACCGCATCGTCCCTTCTACTTTCACTCGCACAGTCTTCTCCTGCAAGAGCCTGACAGCTTCTTGATCTAACTTGGATCTTGTCGCTATCTTGTCGCTGCGGTATGGAATCACATCCATCTGCCATAATCTCTCAACGTGAGCAAACAGGTCTGCGTTGGGGAGGATAGATGTAAAGAAACACTGGTGAGCCTTGATCCCATGTCTAATGCGTCGGGCCTTGAAGAGTCCACCCCATGCGGGTCTTGACTGCTGCGGGTCCATCTGGTGGGCCTAACCGGATAGGTTCAACAGGCATGATGAGGTGTGGGCAATCTGACCCGATCAGCAACATAGGCTGCACTTTATCCATCTGCTGCAACGGGAGGCCAGACAAGTGTCTGTATCTCTTCTTTAAAAAGCCACTGAGTAAGTATGTTCAGCAAGGCCTAATCTTTCAGCTGTAAACGCATGTTGGAAGAGGTACTTCTCTTGTGGGGATGAGACACTGAAGATACTGTGAAGGAGACGGCCGCCCCGTGAAGCACCTGCTGATCCTGCCTTACTGTTCTCAGTATCAGGTCTTCTGGTTGTCCTCAGAGGTTCAGCTGTTGTGCGGCTGCATGAAGGAGAATAGTCCTCTCAGACCCGTCATCTAGCACTGCATACGTCTCTAACGATGCATCTCCATTTGTGATGATCACCTTACTAATTTTAAGGAGAACTTTACGGCTACTGGCAGAGCGGTCAACATACAGGATGTCTTTCGTGGTACTCACAAGACAGGAGTTCTCTGGGGGCTCGGGCACTGTACTGGCAGACACAGCTCTCTCGTTCAGATCATGCAATATGAGGAGGTGTTTCCTATTGCAGGTCTTACAGAAGGCTTTCAGAGTACATCGGGAGGCGTGATGATTGCGGCCGCATCTCCAGCACCGGTTATTCTTACGAATCCAGGCCTCTTTCTGTTTTTTAGTCAGCTCTTTAAAGCTGAGACATCCATTAAGGAAGTGACTGGCATTGTCACAATAAGGGCAGTAGGCGCGTAACTTTTCTCTATACCTGGCGGAACTGGGCCTGGGCTCTGGAGTGGACACTCAGTGTTCATTCTCTGCAGTGGGCTTCTCTGCACCCAGCAGGATGCTCGTGGACCCCCCTGGAGGCTTGGGGTTATAACGACCATCTCTCTTCTTGGTTGATGAGTCTGGAGCACAAATAACTGTCATCCTGAACCTGGAGCTCGTACTCTAACCAGTCTGCAAAGTCAAGGAGAGTAGGAACCGTTATTTGGAATGGGTGGACATACCTCTTGAAACTGGTCTTAAGCTCATGAGGAAGTTTGCCTTGCAGCCTGGACACATGCGAACCACATTCCAACTCAGCCGCCCCTTCTGACCCCAACTGCTTTAGCATACTCACTAATGAGCGCACATGGAGGGCAAATAACTTGAATGCTCTAACATCTCCTGGTCTGATGTTGGGTCCTTCCAGCACTTCAGTGATGTTCCGCAGAACAAGCTTGTGGGGTTGTCCATACATCTTCACAAGAGCTTGCATGGTGTCTGTGTAGGGTCTTGTGGAATTACAATAGGAGTCTGCTACCAAGAGTGCCTCTTCAAGCTTTAAATGATCAGTCAGGATCTGATATCTGAAGTGCTCACTTGCATCTTCTGGCAGGAGGTTCTCTAGCGCCATCCGCAGTCTTGAAAACTGTCTGGGGTCAGATGCTGTCAGGCTGGGTATAGTAGGTTTAGGTCCTCTGTATGTCTTCTCTTGAACTTGTAACATCTCAGCTCTAGATGTAGTTTCAGGTCGTTGTGGTAAATGGAACTCTCTTTCACCTGGATAAAGCCCATGTCTAGATTGAGGAGTCTTGTTGTAGTAATGTATGTGTTCAACAGGCTGTGGTAAGTATGCATAGGACCTCTGTGGGGGGGCACGACGGCTCTTGTCAGCATACGGGTGCTCTGACCTGGGTGAAAGCGTGAAGTCTCCCATCTGCTTTGTCAGCTGCTCATATTGGATGGATCGATCAGGCAGAACCTCATCCTCAAACACTGCAAAAACTCTCTGATTATGGACGGGCGATGGCACATGAGTGCGAGGGGCTGGAACTGGCATTACTGATCGATGAGAAGTCTCTCTACTTGTAGCCATCTGCTGGATCTCCTACTTCAAAGTAGCGTTCTCTGCCTTGAGCCCTTGTAATGCAGACAGAATCTCAGGTAGAATGTGGCTGTGAAGCTCATCACTGTCTCTTTTCATCTCGCGCCACATAGACTTAATGTCAGACAACTGTTGGGCTTGGTTGCGGAGCTCATCATACTCTGGCGACACATCTCCAGGTGGTTTTGGCCATCCATCTCGGAGCACTAGATCAACTGCATATGGGGACTGACTTTCTGGAGAAGATGATCGTGACACGCTCTCTGATGTGGGCAGGACTGCAGGTAAAGATCTCTTCATATGGCCTGAATCAGGAACTTGATAATCTGCTGGGTGTGCAGGCGGCCTTGTCTGATGTCTAGGTCGGACGACAGGTGGATCCAACTCAGGATGGGATGCCATCTCTCTACTGCAGTTCGCTATCCGGCTCGAAGGACCACTTGAAACGAAGGGGTTCGTTGGTGTATATTAATATCAACTTGAATGGGTGCGAAGTATACACAAGCACCTTAAATCAGCATAACACTCTAGAATACACCAAATCAAGCAGACACGTACGTGTATAATGTGTATAATGTACAATGTACATGCTAACTGGCTATGTCCATAACATGAGAATAAACAGCCGATCTCTTGACAATAAACAGGAAATGCAGACAATAAGCACTTACTTTACATGCACACACACTGTAACCCAATATGAACTTGCATTCTGTGATGATAGAGCGCTGATGATTGAGTTAGAATGCAGCCGCCGATCTCGTCACTCTCTCGCGTGCACAGCACCTACTCTCTGTTTTGCTGACTAATTCGCTTCAGCGCTGATGACGTTGCGGTAACACCAAGCACTGGCATTGGTCAGAATCATCCGGGACGTTAGGATAACCTGGCCTTTTGTACAACTGAACTGTGATTTTACTGTTGGATCAAGTTTGAATTCAGATTGTAATTATTAGGGATTGATTAAATAAAATAATATAAATATGATGCTCAGATACTCAACATCATTAGTTTTAGTGTGACATAAAGATGTCTTTTTAATTAGTTATTGTTCTATATGAGTTCATTTCTCTTTTAATGTATCTTTTTTTTTTTGTCTTTGTACTGCAGCGGAATGTTATTCATTTATTCACTAATGATTAGAAGTGTTTTAGTGAAGCTTCATCAAATCAACGTCAAGTGATTTTAAAGCTTTAATCTGTGAAAACTCTGTTCTTCAGGTGCGTTTGGTGATACAGAAGTGAAGTCAGTGTCAGTGTTGGTGGGAGATTCAGTCACTCTAAACTCTGGTCTTACTGAAATAAAGGATGATGATGTGATTCAGTGGAGGTTTGAAAACACTTTAATAGCTGAAATCAATAAACAGATCAACAGCATCACTGTATATGATGATGATCTTGATGGGAGATTCAGAAACAGACTGAAGCTGGACAATCAAACTGGATCTCTGACCATCATAAACACCAGAACTGAACATGCTGGACTTTATAAACTACTGATCAACAGTGTGGAAAAGTTTGTCGTTCTCTTTGTCTTTGGTGAGTTTAATATTTGTTTCACCCATTTTATTTTTTATCACCAGTTAAAATTTTAATCCATACACAGTTTTGCTTCTTCTGTTCTGTTCTGTTGTTTTATAAGAATAAATTTCAGACTATTTACTTTCATAAAAATCATGAAGTTATTTATAAATATGAATCTGTGACACACCCTGTTTCTGTTTTTTTTTCTTCCTCTGGTGATACAGTTGAAATATCAGTGATGGAGGGAGATTCAGTCACTCTAAACTCTGGTCTTACTGAAATGAAGGATGATGATGTGATTCAGTGGAGGTTTAGAAACACTTTAATAGCTGAAATCAATAAACAGATCGACAACATCACTGTATATGATGATGATCTTGATGGGAGATTCAGAGACAGACTGAAGCTGGACAATCAAACTGGATCTCTGACCATCACAGACACCAGAACTGAACATGCTGGAGATTATGTGCAACTGATAATTGGACCAGAAGCATCATTTAAAACTTTCAGAGTTTCTGTCTATGGTGAGTAGAGATCATTTCTCCTGTCCTTCAGATATTCTTGTCATTAGTGTTTATTGTCTGAGTTGATCTCAGTTTGATGTTTTTATTCCTCAGACCCAGTCCACTGTTGTGGTCCTACTGAAGCTGTGATCCGATTGGTCCTCTCTGCTCTGGTGGGCGTGGCTACTGTCATTGTTCTGGTTTATGACGTCAGATCCAGAAGAGCTGAACAACATCAAGCACATATTCACACATCAGGTGCCTCATTGATGGTGTCATTTCTTACTAACTTACATATATAACTTATGAGATTTACTTATTTGTGGCTTTGTGTTCATCTTTTTCAGGAAGTATTGAAATGTAAAGCAGAATGCTGAACTTTAAAGGTTCCTCTAGTGTTTTTTCATAATAAATACTAATGATTGTTTAAGCTTGTGCTCTCTCTTTCAGTGATATATTTTTAAAAATGCAATTCAAAAGGCTTTATTTGAACTCTAACACACAGATCTCGCTTTACTGCTGTCCATATGTATTTGCTTGTCTTTTATCAATAAAGTTTTTTCACTCTGGGGTTCAAGAGTCTCTCCATCAGGGGCGGAGCCAGACATTGTAAACATTGGGGGCTTAGCACAAATCTGTTTTATCCAATGACAATTTAAGTTTTCATTAACAGCTTTACTGTCATGAATGGACCTTTGTAGTAGTATGCTGCAGTAAAGTTCATAAAACGTACATTGTTTCGCACAGGAATTTGCTAAACTTTGTTGGGTGTACCGCATTTTGTACATTTTATGGTTAAATGCATTAATCTGGTGCACTCTGAGAGCTCAAAACCGAAAGCTTAAGCCCATGTACAGTGTGCAAATTGAACAAAGAAACAGCATTGACTTGTACCTGGACATTAAAGAGGGCTCAACATCTTTTTAGTTGTCTCAGTCTACATTAACTACATTGATACTGGTGTTTTAAGTTGCCAAACAATTATTAGGCCTACAGTAATATTATAATATGATTTAGGCCTTTATAATTATTCATATGACAGTAATATCCATATATTGTAACAAATGCACTGTAAAATAAATGGAAATTTTAGAAGTAGTTACTTTACAGTATAGCGAAAGCAAATGTGCGCACTTCTCTCTAAAGGCAGGAACACAGCAAGCCGACGGCGACGAAAGCAGACTGCGGGGTCGGCTCACGTCGGCAGCGTCTGGGTCCAAAGTTGGCCTGACACACCAACCCAACACTCGACAGCCAACGGCCAAGTAGCACGTCCGTTCTGCGCCTGCGTAAGATGAAATGCCTTTCCGTACCAGCAGGTGGCAGTAGCTGAACAGCCAATCAGAACGATCAGATGGACCAACGAGCTCCGACGCCAATTCGACATGTCGAATCGGCTGAAAAAATCCACCGAGGACCCATTTCAGCCGACGGTGCGGAACGAAACTGACGAACAAAAACTGCCCGTCGGCTTGGTGTGTTCCTGCCTTAAACAGACTGTATATATATATATATATATATATACTTAATCACTGTCTTTTGCTGTTTTATAAAGGCACAAAGCCCCATCACGGTTTCGATTTTAGTTCGTTGGCAAAATACAACGTTAGAGACCCTTTAGGCTATGTATGTTTAAAATTTTCTGTTCATTATGGAACAATGGCGGCATAGGGTAATTAATGGGAAATACGAATGAATGTTTAGCTGACAAATGTGCTAAATTTGTCATATCAGAAAAACCCTTCAACCGGAACGAACGAGAGTCTTGAGGCCTGCCGTTGCTCTGAATGAGTGACAGGAGGCGTGGCTGTGTACAACTGCGGTTTGCGTGAACTTGCTGTCGGAGAGAAGAGAGAGAAAGTGCTGCAGGTATCGGTGTATACTGCAGTAAAGCGATATTGAACTGTTTAACATATTTTAATAGCGAGATTAGATTCGGGGATTTTGGAAAAAAGCCCCCTTAGCCTACCCCTAGCTCCGCCCCTGCTCTCCATGTTTTATTACATTTATTATGTCGAGCGCCCCCTGCAGGAATACTAACTTTAGTCTCATATTTCTCAAAGTCTAAAGTTTCATATTTTGCCCATTTTACTTCAGAATAAAAAAACATAAATGCCGTTCTGGCGCTCTTTAATGTGTCGTGAAAGATCGCTGTAGCGGTTCAAGAGAAGCGGCAGCCTAACTCGCAAGTGAACTGATCCTCTCCTCCGCTTTAATACCAGTTACAGCACGAAATAAACATGAATGAACATCTGGAGGTATGATAAAAGATACAGTACAACTTAACGAAATCCGTATAACGTCTTGTATAGTCGCTTAATCTCTGTTTCAGCCGCGGGAAAGACGTTAATAACAGCTTGTAAACAATATCACGTAACGTCACAGAACAAACATATTCAGTGACCATAAACTCATTAGTCAGCTACAAAAATTAACTCTTGAGAGGAGCATTTAGCTAAATACACCATATTACATATTCATTATAATTTTTAATGTTCTTTAATAGCCTATATTATGCATGTTCGAATAAATCCGTCAGGCTGACAGCCACCATTTAAATGTTTATATTTCAAAAAACGAATTGGAGTAGAAATAATTTTAAAGTTAGTAGGCCTATTATAACTTTATTATTATAAAAATTTCCTTAAGTTTAATTTGTTTGTATACAAATCAGGTCATTTTAACCTTCAATATTAATGGAGTAGCCTACCAACTGATTCCCATGTATAGGCTATTTTACAGCATTAGTTCTTGAGAAAATTTGCCATGTACTGTACCTGATATGCAGTATCCAAAATAACTGATATCGAATCGACTTGCAAGTTAGTGAATTGAAATGCATAACTATGATGGTAGACTGGCAGGAAATGGTGCAAAACAGAAAACAAAGTCCAAACGGGGTGATATTGTGACATACTGATAAGCTTAATCTTTCCATTATTGTTAAACTCTAAGAAAAGCTGGGTTAAAAATAACCCAAGTTGGGTTAAAAAAAATTGACAAACCCAGCGACTGAGTTGTTTTCACCCAGCAGTTGGGTTAAATGGTTAAATGTAGTTTTATTTAACCCAACTATTGTTTAAAAATTACTATATGGCTGGCTTAAAATGAACCCAAAATATGTTGGAAATTAAAAATCAGACACAATTACTAGAGGCAACAATAATCAAAGGTGAACATTTATTAATAAACAGTTTAATAAATGTTTATTGTTGAATTATTATATTTAATATTAATAAATGTTAAACATATTTTGGGTTCAGTTTAAGCGAGCAATACAGCAATTTCTACACAATAGTTGGGTTAAATAAAACTACTCAGCAGGTTGGGCAAACATCTAACAGTTAAAACAACCCAATTGCTGGGTTTGTCCATTTTCAACCCAACTTGGGTTGTTTTTAATCAAACATTTTTTAGCGAGTAAAAATAGTTGCAACTTGCACTTTTAAATGTGCATTGAAACTTGCCAGCTGATAAAACCTATGACCCAGAGACCATATTCATAACATCTAATGCTAAATGTAGATCTTAACTGGCTGAGTTAGACACTAAACAGTAGAAAATCAGTCCAGAGTCTCTGCAGCTGTAAATGTCATTGGCTGTTAAAGTCTTGTGTTGATTATAATAAACTGACATGTTGATAACACACACATAAGCAGTCTTTCAGAATGCTCTCAATTACATGTAGCCTAGATCAGATGCATACTATATTAGTGAGTGTGGCGCTGCTTATGGGGTGTCGCTCTGGGACGGGAGGGAAAAATCACAGTATACTCACTACAAAAAACTAGACTACACCACTGATAGAAAACAACAAGATTAAGACTGAAATGAAAAATATCCATAATAATATATAATAGAATAATGTCCTCTATCAGCTTGATATCTGTTGTTAATAAGAACACAAAGTGCCATTCGGCATGGAAGCCCAGGCACCAGGGATGTAACAATTCACTCAACTCACGATTCGATGCGATTCACGATATGATGTTTTATTAACAAAATTCGGGAGGAGCACTTTTTTAAATGATCCTTTCAATCATCACGTCATTCCAACCAGCTGTCAGCAATCAGTAATCAACATGTCTACCCAATCAGCATAAGTGGAGAACACTTTAAATACGCAGTCGACTCACCCATGTTCCTCGACAGTTTTTCAGCATCCCTCCACCACCCCGTCTCCTCACACTCGCACGGTTATCTTCCTAACCAAATCTCACATTCGCACGGTTATCTTCCTAACCAAATCTCACACTCACCTGGTTATCTTCCTAACCAAATCTCACACTCACCTGGTTATCTTCCTAACCAAATCTCACACTCACCTGGTCATCTTCCTAACCAAATCTCACACTCACCTGGTTATCTTCCTAACCAAATCTCACACTCACCTGGTTATCTTCCTAACCAAATCTCACATTCGCACGGTTATCTTCCTAACCAAATCTCACACTCACCTGGTTATCTTCCTAACCAAATCTCACACTCGCACGGTTATCTTCCTAACCAAATCTCACACTCGCCTGGTTATCTTCCTAACCAAATCTCACACTCGCACGGTTATCTTCCTAACCAAATCTCACACTCACCTGGTTATCTTCCTAACCAAATCTCACACTTGTTTGCTTATCTTCCTAACCAAATCTCACACTCGCACGGTTATCTTCCTAACCAAATCTCACACTTGTTTGCTTATCTTCCTAACCAAATCTCACACTTGTTTGCTTATCTTCCTAACCAAATCTCACACTCGCACGGTTATCTTCCTAACCAAATCTCACACTCGCACGGTTATCTTCCTAACCAAATCTCACACTCGCATGGTTATCTTCCTAACCAAATCTCACACTCGCACGGTTATCTTCCTAACCAAATCTCGCACTCGCACGGTTATCTTCCTAACCAAATCTCACACTCGCACGGTTATCTTCCTAACCAAATCTCGCACTCGCACGGTTATCTTCCTAACCAAATCTTACACTTGTTTGCTTATCTTCCTAACCAAATCTCACACTCGCACGGTTATCTTCCTAACCAAATCTCACACTCGCCTGGTTATCTTCCTAACCAAATCTCACACTCACCTGGTTATCTTCCTAACCAAATCTCACACTCACCTGGTTATCTTCCTAACCAAATCTCACACTCACCTGGTTATCTTCCTAACCAAATCTCACATTCGCACGGTTATCTTCCTAACCAAATCTCGCACTCGCCTGGTTATCTTCCTAACCAAATCTCACACTCGCACGGTTATCTTCCTAACCAAATCTCACACTCACCTGGTTATCTTCCTAACCAGAATACGGGGGGAGTACTGAGTTTGGGCCAAATACCGAGCTCGGAGCCCTCTCCTCGGACAGCACGCCAAATATGCATAATATTTATTTATCTGACTTATTTGCAAGTGTGAACTCGTGAAACTAGTTTCACGATTCGATTTTCTCACTATTTAAATACTAAGATTTAAATAAGAGAGTGTCTTTTTATTATTTCTCAGACAAAATGCTGCATATTTCTTTGTGAAATTGAAATATCTTTATAACAAAACTAAATTGAAGTTTTAAAACAGATCCTAAATACAAATACAAATAAAAGAAATCTCTTCATATGAGTACATGAACAAGATGTTTATTTGCTATGTGTAGCCATTTAAAATTAGAGGCAACCATTGCATTTTAATCACGATCCCAACAAAGATTTAAATTTAAATTAAATTGTATACATTTTAACATTTAAAGCAAAAACAGAAGGTTTAAACTTTAGCTTTGTGAAATCAGTGGCGTAAATCTCAGGGGGGTTAGGATATTCCTCCCGGTGTGTACAGGCCTTTACTGTCACTTTGTGTAGTGTCAGGGTTAGGGTTAGGGTTAGGGTTAGGCATCCGTGTCTGAATTTGTCTCTTTCTCACTAGGGCTGTAACGATTCCTCGATTTCATTTTGCCCGTGTCGAGTAACCGGTAAAATACCGGAAGTGGCGCTTTCCACGGACGAAATCACAATAAAGCTTAATGCTATTGTGACTTTACAAAGGCTGTGAATTAATTAAATAAATGTATGTGCTGCAGGTTTAATTATTATATATGCGCTGTAATTATTTACATATGTGTAGGTTATCCACGTGCGTCTCCATTCACAGTAAATGCAGCTTCGTGTGAACTGTTATTTACATGAGTGGCGCGTTTCAAACTCCATCTCTGCATATGCTGTGAGTTTGGATTGCTTTTAATGTTCATCTGGAAACGCAATGCACAACATTTAATCAGATTTGCAAGGCAAGTCATCTATAAACCTTAGCAAACGCAGGAGAATACATTATACAGCGTGTTTCTACTGTGCTAACTGCTCGTCGCGATTTCAAAATATACGTTTAAGTACTCGTTTAAGTCCACGTGTTCTTGTTCAAGAAATTACAGTGGTTCAATTCAATACATTATGTATTTTCACAGTTTTGTTCAATAAAACCATACGATTACTTGTTTTTCATACTTTACTTGAATCAATGTTTATAGTGCTATTGCTATTATATATTTATTTTTAAGCCATATGTGTAAGTGAATGTGTATAATGATCGCGTTAGTAGTTGAGCTATATGCACGCGCCATGTTTGTTTATGCTAGAATAGATCTGTCGGATTTACACTTGAATTCTTCCACTTCTTTCGAAGTGAACTGGGAGAAGAACAGGGCAAACTTTATAGTTGCGTGCCTTACTCACAGTATGTAATATGATATTAATATAACGCGTTGTCTAATTATAACGGAAAGGATTATTACGGCAGCTTCCATAGACATCAGTGTATATTTTACAAACTCTAAATGTATTGTTAGTAGCAGGTGTATTTAAATATCTGAAACCTAAAATAAACATCATGTGATTGAAACACTGAATAGTTCTGATAAATGCCAAGCACCGAGTGCATCTGTCTCTGGCGCGATTACTCGAGGAATCGTTGGAATAATCGAACGATTACTCGATTACCAAAATAACCGTTAGCTACAGCCTTATTCCTCTCTTTTCCTTACTCAGTGAATTGGTATTTTCTTCGTTTGTCCTTTCCATTTTTCCCTTTACTGTAGTTCTAGGTATTTTCTCCTCTGTCTTTTTACCTTTACACATTTGTGCAATGTGGCCTTTCCACAACTGTGACACATTTGGTCTTTGTAAAAACACTAATTTTGCATATAGTTGGACTTTCCACATCTATAACATTTCTCCTTGGGCGATTCTAATGACAGAGGCATGGCATTTACTTTCAGTGAGTTGCTCAGGTGCTGTGATTCTCTAGATACAGCCTCCATTGACATTGCTATATCCAAAGCCTTTTGATTCATAAGCACCGATTCAGTCAATAGTTTCCTTTGTATTGACTCGCTACTCAGGCCACACATTCGCAGTGCGTCATTTAAATTGTCGGCAAACTCACAGTGCTCCGCCAGTTTCTTTAACACCGCCTCATATTGTGCGACACTTTCCCCCTCTGCTTGATAAGCTGAGTTTCTGTCATTTTTGCTTCTTGTTTATTCATTCTAGGCAACTGGTTGATGAAACTAGTAACTAATGACTTTTTTAAAGTAATGTGCCCAGCACGGGAGAACTCTTCGATCTGCTCCTGCTCCATAAAGCCATTAGAGAAACTCTGAAATCAGTCTGAGAGGAGAAACAACTTGGTAAGACATGAAGAACAAATGACCATTACAGAAGAGAGCAGAGCCAAACACTTGCAGGATCTAATGCCAAGATGAAACTTGCTTTAAGACTTTTGATCTACAGGAAGTTGAGGCCCACTTGAGCTCAAAGTGACAATGTTCAGAGTGTGAATTATCAGAAAGAAAATGCTAGATGGTCACATGCATTAACACTTAAAGATATGCAGTTATTTTAGATGTTGGTGGAGTTCAGGTCTGAAGCAGTTTTGAAGAGTTTGTCTTTTCATATTTGTGGACTGAAACCGTTGAAGATGTTTTGGATTGTTTTGTTCTGTTTGTGTTTCTGCCGTCTGGATGGTGAGTTTTAAACATGTTTTAATTCAGAATTCAGGAATTATTGGGGATTGATTAAATAAAATAATATAAATATGTGGCTTAGATGCTCAACATCATTAGTTTTAGTGTGACATTAAAAATTAAAAGTAAAAGTGTCTTTTTATTTATTGTTCTATATATGTCTATTTCTTTTAATGTATCATCTTTTGTCTTTGTACTGCTGCAGATTATTATTAACATCACATTTAAATTATTATAAGTATTTTAATGAAGCTTCAGCAAATGAACATCAAGTGAAGCTTTCATTTGTGAAAAATCTGTTCTTCAGGTGCGTTTGGTGATGAAGTGAAGTTTGTGAAGGAGGGAGATTCAGTCACTCTAAACTCTGATCTTACTGACATGAAGGATGATGATGTGATTCAGTGGAGGTTTGGAAACACTTTAATAGCTGAAATCAATAAACAGATCGACAGCATCACTGTATATGATGATGATCTTGATGGGAGATTCAGAGACAGACTGAAGCTGGACAATCAAACTGGATCTCTGACCATCACAGACATCAGAACTGAAGATTCTGGACTTTATAGACTGCAGATCAACAGTGTGGAAAAGAGTTTCCTTCTCCTTGTCTTTGGTGAGTTTAAAATTTGTTTCACTTGTTTTATTTTTTATCACCAGTTAAAAATCGAATCCATACACAATTTTGCTTCTTTTGTTCTGTTCTGTTGTTTTATAAGAATAAATGTAAGACTATTTACTTCAAAGAAAATCATAAAATTATTTATAAATATGAATCTGTGACGCATTATTTCTGTTTTGTTTTTTTTTGTTTTTTTTTTTCCCCTCTGTTTGGTGATACAGTTGAAATATCAGTGATGGAGGGAGATTCAGTCACTCTAAACTCTGATCTTACTGAAATAAAGGATGATGATGTGATTCAGTGGAGGTTTAGAAACACTTTAATAGCTGAAATCAATAAACAGATCGACAACATCACTGTATATGATGATGTTCTTGATGGGAGATTCAGAGACAGACTGAAGCTGGACAATCAAACTGGATCTCTGACCATCACAGACATCAGAACTGAAGATTCTGGACTTTATAGACTGCAGATCAACAGTGTGGAAAAGAGTTTCCTTCTCCTTGTCTTTGGTGAGTTTAAAATTTGTTTCACTTGTTTTATTTTTTATCACCAGTTAAAAATCGAATCCATACACAATTTTGCTTCTTTTGTTCTGTTCTGTTGTTTTATAAGAATAAATGTAAGACTATTTACTTCAAAGAAAATCATAAAATTATTTATAAATATGAATCTGTGACGCATTATTTCTGTTTTGTTTTTTTTTGTTTTTTTTTTTCCCCTCTGTTTGGTGATACAGTTGAAATATCAGTGATGGAGGGAGATTCAGTCACTCTAAACTCTGATCTTACTGAAATAAAGGATGATGATGTGATTCAGTGGAGGTTTAGAAACACTTTAATAGCTGAAATCAATAAACAGATCGACAACATCACTGTATATGATGATGATCTTGATGGGAGATTCAGAGACAGACTGAAGCTGGACAATCAAACTGGATCTCTGACCATCACAGACATCAGAACTGAACATGCTGGAGATTATGTGCTTCTGATGTTTGGAGCAAAACGGTCAAAATTTTCAAAAGCTTTCAGAGTTTCTGTCTATGGTGAGTAGAGATCATTTCTCCTGTCCTTCAGATATTCTTGTCATTAGTGTTTATTGTCTGAGCTGATCTCAGTTTGATGTTTTTATTCCTCAGACTCTGTCCTCTGTTGTGGTCCTACTGAAGCTGTGATCCGATTGGTCCTCTCTGCTCTGGTGGGCGTGGCTACTGTCATTGTTCTGGTTTATGACGTCAGATCCAGAAGAGCTGAACAACATCAAGCACATATTCACACATCAGAAACCTAATGGTGTCATTTCTCACTAACTAATTTTACATATATAACTTATGAGATTTACTTATTTGTGGCTTTATGTGTTCATCTTTTTCAGGAAGTATTGAAATCTAAAGCAGAACGTTGAACTTTAACGGCTCTTCAAAGTGTGTTTTTTGTTCTTCTAGTGTTTTTTCATAATAAATACTGATGTTTGTTTAATCTTGGACTCTCTCTTTCAGTGATATATTTTTAAAAATGCAATTCAAAAGGCTTTATTGTTTATATTTGCTTGTCTTTATCAATAAAGTTTTCTCACTCTGAGGTTCAAGAGTCTCTCCATGTTTTATCATATGTTGAACGCCCCCTGCAGGAATACTAAGTTTATGTAAGTAATATGCTGCTCTAGCGTTATTACACTCAGCTGTGTTCACGATACAGCACAGCTCAAGTTTTCATCGCTGTTTTAAAATGGCACCCTGAGCCGGCAGCTTTTTCTTCATGGTGAAGAGCTACTAAACAAACTGTAAAGAAAGCAGCGCTTGCGTACCATTTTAAATATCAGTCATGTTGCTCACTTTCTTCATGTTGTTATGAAAATACTTGCCATTGAAATGACCAGGTTAAGATGACGTAAAAGCCCACTTTGCTCTTGTCCACTGACTCGTTTGCTAAGCTGAACAGCCAATCAGAGCCTTTTCTCTTCTCTATTTAACATGCTCAATTGGAGGGTGAAAAAAACCCCCCCAAAGAGGTCTGAATGGTGCCGATGGATCAGAACACACTACGAAAACTGGCCTGGTTGACACTTAACGGACTGATATTGGTCAACGGCCGGCTTGGTGTGTCAGGGCCTTTAAGCATAAAAGGGTAGATGTGTAACAGGGTGGCCTATTTTGGGGGGACATTTTAAACTAATATATCCCAATTAACTCATTACTTGAATGACATGCCAGCAGAAGAATGACAAGTGTCTGTAGTGCGGTCCCTCTTTACCCCATGGGACCGAATGTTTTATTACCCATGTGTGCCTGGGCTTCCATGCCGAATGACTTTACTATAGAAATGAGCATTATGTGCCCTCATTAACAATAGCTATCAAGCTGGTAGAGGATATTATTCTATATATTATTATGAATATTATTCATTTCAGTCAATCTTCCTGTGTTTGTTGATTCAGATGAAGTGAAATCAGTATCAGTGATGGAGGGAGATTCAGTCACTCTAGAATCTGGTCTTACTGAAATACAAACAGATGATCTGATAACATGGACGTTTGGACTTTCAGAGACTGTTATAGCTAAACAGGCTAAACTCTTTTCCACATCTCATGGCGATATTTTGGGTTTCAGAGACAGACTGAAACTGGATCAGCATACCGGAACTCTGACCATCACAAACATCAGAACTGAACAGCTGGAGTTTATGAACTATTAATTGTTAGAGCATGTGACAGAGTGACCTGTCCCAGTTGGTTAGCGCAGCACTTGCACACGCCCCATCTTACCTCGTTCCTCCATTCCCTGCTGAGATGATGTGGGTGCACATGCACACCATTAGCACGCTGGTTTTCACATACGCAAACATATCCGCTCCATTTCCATCCCCGACATCTTCATTTATCTTTCCTTTTGTTAATACATACCTGTGTTAAGTGTTCGTCAGCGTCTGTGTTGCTGGTCTTTCGTGTTGCTTTTCCTCCATCCGCCACCTACCGGCAACCAGAAGGCGGCTCGTCCATTGTTTGTGTTAAAAGGGGGGGATAAACAAAATGTGTTTATTAATGTTTGGGTCTTTACATCACTGCAATGTTTTTTTTGCAAACCCAGTTTCGCCTGACAGCGGGCCTGCGAAGAACCATCGTCTCACATTTGGTGTCAGAAGTGGGATGGCTACTCGCAAGACTGCGCCGAGAGGCAGGAAGCCTAGGGTGGGGCTTCATTCCCAGACCAAAGCTATTGCTGAGTTGGATGTGGCCTGGAACACTGCTGAATCCCCCCACCAGTTTGTCCAAAGTCCATGTCACTTCGAGGACCCGTCTCTCCTGCTGCAACATCTAGTGATGGGATGTTTGCTGTTAAACATGACTTTCTGAGCACACAAGAGCAGCACTATGTAATGGAGCTACAGAGTCTGCGAGAGTCAATTCTACAAGCTGTCCGGCCAGCTGAGGTGTCGATTGAGGCAGAGAGTTTACGGATGGAGCTTCCAAACCCAGCTCAGCACAGAAGCACAGCTTACCAGAGAGACCGAGACTCACCAACTGACATAAGGGTAAAACTGCCAGCCGACACCATGAACGGAGCTGAGGTTGCCAGTCTTCCAGCCGGGGGAGGACAGGGAGGATGTTGAGAACTTCTTGTGCCGTTTCGAACATCTCGCCAGAACCTGGAGGTGGCCAGAGGACGAGCGGAGTTATCATCTGGTTCCACTGCTGTCTGGGCAAATGCTGGAAGCCTACCTGGCCATGGATGAGGACCAAGCTTAGGTTTACAACGACCTGAAGGACGCGCTGTTGGAAAAGTTCAACATCTCGCTAGAGACGTTCTGAAACGTACCGTCGGCTGCGGAACCTGTACCAAATGTGAGACAACGGGTCTTCACTGTCGCAAAAAAATACGATGGCAATACTCGCAGTGATGTAAGGTGTAAAGTAATGTTTATTTACAGTGCTCGAGAGGTGAAACAGTCCCAGTAGACAAATAACCAAAGCTATATACAACAGCACTCCAATAATCGGTTTTATTTACAACTTGGAAAACTTGCTTATGATATGACACTATAAGGGTAAACCAAAACCGTAAAAGTTCAATCCAAGCCCTCTTACCTGAACACAGGTAAAACACGGTAAATATGAACACAGGCATGATGTCACTGATCGGTTAAACAAGCACGTTTCAGCTGAGCGGTCTGAAAACAGACCGTGTACACCTCATTAAACAAGACTTCAATATCTTCAGTCATGTTTCTTCTCCAGTAACTGTATCTTGATTTAAGAATGTTTTGTACTGGAATACTAAGGAAGAGCATGGTTTATTTAAAGGCCAGGATGGCGTCGTAGATCTTGCCGGTGATGTGGATCTGGACACGGGTGAATCCAGCAGCGGTGAGCAGGCGTCTGTAGTCCGAACCCTTGCGCTCGCGTCCCTCGGTCTGCACCAGCATGTTGAGCGAGTAAAGCTGTGCCGTCAGTGGACCGCTGTTATCTTCATGAAGAAGAGATTCGACCAGCAATACGCCTCCACCTGCACATGAAGATATTTTTGATCAAATAAATGCTGCCTTGGTGAGCAGAAGAGACATTTTAAAAATCCGAGCTCTTGTAGGGCGGTTTTCAGCGGTCTATATTGGAGGGGATTTTCATTGATTTTCACTTCTCTTTACTGTTATTCTGAGATTACAGAGGTTGTGTGTGTGAGTCTGTGTGTTTGTACCTGGTCTACAGGACTGGTAAATCTTGACCAGCAGCTCCACACTCCGCTGGTCAGTCCAGTCATGCAGAATCCGGGCCAGAATATAGAGATCCGCCTGTGGGAGAGCGTCCTTAAAGAAGTCACCTGTCAGAGACACAAAACGTACCAGAAAGAGCAGGAACAAACTATCAACTAATGCAGGAGTTGGGTAACCTATGACAATCACTGACACCTGACAATAGCTAAAGAGGTGTATGTATTTAATTTAAATAAAGTCCCTCGAACTTGCATACGAACGTACATTTTGTAGTAATCAGTCATCATGTTTTCCAGCACAAATATCTAAACACTCCTAAATCAAGATACATGTACTGGAGAAGCAAAATGACTGAAGATATTAAGTCTTAGTTTTAGAAAAAAATTATCAAAATAAAGTGAGTGTATGGTTAAAACAAATATCTGCCAATGGGCTCAGAAAATATATCTTAAGCATAAACTTTCTTAATTTTGATTAATTTTCAGAAAATGAGACGTAATATGGAATGGAATGGCTTAAGCGCCCATTACATTAACCTCACAGAGAGCAGCCAATGCTTAACACACACACACACACACACGTACCTTCACAGAAGGAGATCCGCTCGTCTTGATCTGACACAAAGTGCTGCCGGGATGTTTTCACAACCTTCGGAAGATCAAAGATAGTCACGGTTGATTCGGGGTAGGCCGACACACACTGTTTGGCCAGCGCGCCACTACAGCCTGATGGGAAGAGAGCGAGGAACACACATTAAATGTCTCCGAACCAGCTGGACCACCTGGGGATGGAGTCTCCATTCTCCATTCAATGGTCACAGTGCTGTCAGTATGGACCAATATGTATTTGCCCAGTAGTGGCATTTAGGTGGCTCAGTGCAAGACATACTGCTAGCAACACGAGGCAGTTGATGTACCAATGCAGTTGGGGGCCTGTCCAAACCCCTGACACTGCATGCCCCTTGTATGTGACACCCCAGCCAGTGGCAGAGGCATCTGTGGATACAACAGCATGCCTGAACACCTGTTCTAAGGGCACTCCTGCCCAGATAAACAAAGGGTCCGCCCACAGGCTAAAGGTTTGGCAACAGGCCGTGATTTTCACCTGGTGAGGGCCGCTTGCCACTACCATCTCGAGACTCAGCCAGGGACTCCGTACCTTCTTGAGACCCAGAGATAGAGGAAGCTGCTCTTTTACTAAGAATTTGGGTACCACTGGCTGTAACACCAGTGGTGGAACAGAATTTGACTCAAAAGATTCTCTGCCTGAATTTCCTCTGGGGGAAGAGCAGCCCCGGCCATTTACGGGTGGCGTTGTCTTCCTGCTGTGTTCACAGTTGAGCAAGCTGTGCCAGAGGTTTTTTTTTTTTGCAGCAGCAGCAGCAGCAGCAGTAGGTGGTCCAGAAGCGCCCCCTTGGCTTTCCTTGTGAGGTCCGAGATGCCATCAAAGTGTGCTTTCTCGTTGCTCCTATCTCACTAGGTGGCCTTTTTTGGCGACACTGTCAAGGACTGTGCCCAGCAGTAGTACTTCATTTTGATAAATTTTTCATTAAGCAAAATTTAATATCTTCAGCAATTTTGCGTCTCTAGTTCATGTATCTTGATTTCAGAATGTTTAGATATTTGTGCTGGAAAACAAGACAAAAAAAACTGAATGTCTTCCTGTACGAATGTCATGTCAAATTCCCAGAGATGAAATAAGTAACGGTGTGATTTAGTGGCACACAAATAGAGTAGCTGCGCTGTGAGTCTCGTCTGCATCAAGCTCGACAAACACCCGACATGTTAATGCTGTCTTGTCATCATTAGTCCAACAACACCATTTCTTTACAGGTAAGTCCGCACACCTCTACAACTCAATCCTGTCCAAGCAAACTGAAAGCAATTAAAACCGACAGACCTTATCTTTTGAAAAATTTAAGGGAACACTTTCAAGGTATTTTGTGGAATAAATCTTGCCGAACCCCAAACTTTTGAATGGTAATGTGTATAATACTAATACAATGTGATGCATCACTGTTGTTTATGCATTGTGTGCAATTGTAGTCCATAGTAATTAACTATGGTAGTAATAAATTGCAATATTTAATTTTAAGAACATATTTATTGACATTTTTGCTACACTTCTCCATATCAAGTGTGAAATCAGAATCTGACACTGACACAGAATCAGCTCCACAGCTCCATCTTGTGGATTCCTTGCTATTTTTATCCTCAAAACTGTCTGCAAGTGCCTGTGATACAGATCCCTGTTACAACATTATCTCTTTGCTCTGATTTACTAAAAGGTTTGCATGTATAAAACTAGGGGTCAGTGTGTCTGGTTAGCATGACCAGTTAACTCCTGCTGACAGAAAGCTTTCTCCATTAATAATCATTCCAAGTGATCTGTGTATTCTGAAAGAACAGATTATTTTGCAAGCAACATATAAATGTCTATTTCATTTAAACATAGTAGATGGTTTAATTGATTTTTTGTTCACCTGCCATCTCCAGATCATCAGTGAAGTGGGATCATGTGAGAAGCGTCTTACCTCCAAGATCACAGATGCATTTGAACGGTGACAGATCAAAAGCGGTGACGACATCACGGCCGCAGATGTTCCAGATAGAGTTCATCAGCTGCATGAACTTCACCATCTCCTCATCAGACCTGAAACACACACATCAGCTGAAGAACAGAGTCACGTTCATGTAAGACCTTTAAGGCCATCTTCTCACTTGATTCGATTGTTTGTATCATTTCGACACCCACATTAATTAATAATGTCAATACTCATTATTGGCCAGATCCTGTGTCAGCATCACATGCATGCGCCGTGCTGCCCACGTGTTCAGCTTTTGGCGTGTTGACATGTTAAAATTTGCTAGCAATTGTAAATCATGTTAGAAACATGCTACCAACGTGCTAAATCATGCTAGCAACATGCTAAAAACATGTTAAATCATGCTAGCAACATGCTAATAATGCTAGAAAAATGCTAAACAATGCTAAAACATGCTAAGAATGTGTTAAATAATGCTAGCAACATGCTAAATATTGCTCACAACATGTCATGCTAGTAATGTGTTAAATCATGTTAGCAAAATGCTAATCAAGCTAGCAATGTGTTAAATCATGTTAGCGACATGGAATTTCAGAGGTTTTTCAGTCTGGATTTAAAGTCTTTCACAGTACAGAAACAACCTCATATTGGTCACAGATTCTGGAGAATCTGCTATTCTTATGCTTCTCACAGCTGCATTTGATACCATTGATCATAACATTCTGATCTCTCGGTTGGACCACTGTGTTGGTATCAAAGGTATTGCTCTAGAGTGGTTTAGGTCATATCTATCTGATAGAAGGTTCTCTGTCTGCCTTGGAGACTTTGTGTCCCCATTGGCGCCCCTTCCTTGTGGAGTCCCTCAGGGGTCTATTCTAGGTCCGATGCTATTTTCCTTGTATATGCTCCCATTAGTATCAATTCTAAGAAAGCATGGCATTTCGTTTCATTGTTATGCAGACGACACACTTTCTCTGCCATTGAAATGAAAAGATACCAGCGCTTTAAAATTATTGTTGGACTGCCTCAAGGACATTAAAGCTTGGATGGCCATTAATTTTTTATATTTTAACAAGAGTAAAACTGAAACTGTGATATTTGGCCCAAATAGGACCCATGTGGCCCCCAACACAGGATTGGGTTCCTTAAGGCTGATTTATACTTCTGCGTCGGACCTACATCGGAGCCTTTGCGCCGTAGGCTATGCGTAGGTTTTTATACTTCTGCATCGTTGTCCGCGTCGACGTGCATGCAGACCACTAGTAGGCAGTGTCCACAGTCATGTTGAGTATCAAGGCAAAAGCTGCGGCAAATAGATAACGACTGCATGTGTTTCCTGAAACAGTGTTTTTCATTCCTATGGAAGTTGAAAACGCTCGCTCTTCTCCTATTGCTCCGCGCCAGTTTTTTGACCCAAAGGAGGGGTTCTAGCAGACCAATCACAGCGCTTGCGGTCCGCGTAGAATTGGACAGTGGACAGTGATTTTAAACTTGACAAACAGATAAATTCTGTGGTTAAAGCCAGTTTTTATTAAGGCTTTCATCCAAAGTCAAACCTTCTTTATCATTTAAAGACTTTGAATGTGTTATACACGTCTTCATCTCTTCTTGATTGGACTGTTGTAATGCCCTCTATGTTGGTATCAGCCAGACATCTCTCATGCCTGCAGATGGTGCAGAATGCCGCAGCTAGACTATTAAAAGGAATATGTGAGCGTGGTCACATTTCTTCTACATTGGCCTGCCTTCACTGGCTTCCAGTGCATTTTGGGATTGATTTGAAAGTTTTAGTGTTTGTTTATAAATCCATAAATGGTCTAGCCCCGAACATACGTCCCATAGAGGTCCCTTAGGTCACGGACTACATGCTCCTGGCTGAACCTAGAGCAAGGCTGAAGAATAGGGGAGATAGGGCCTTTGCAGTTGCTGGCCCTAAACTATGGAATACTTTACCATTGTCAGTGAGGGAATGACATCGAAGCCTCCACACACACACACTGCTCTCACCTGTACAGAGCCTCAAACAGGTCTTTGGAGTTTATCCCAAAAGCCTTCTCATACTGGTTCTTCCCATCTCTGAGGTGGAAACATCACGACAAAGAAGAAGGAGGTTGTCAAATGGATCCAGGAGTTTGTACACAGATGCAGTTTCTCTCACTTCAAAGTCACATCAACACTGACTCTACTGAGTCTCTAATTCATGTTCCTGCTCTTACTGTGAACGATTCATCAGTGACGTTATTCTACATTCATAATCATTCATCAAAATGCAAAATGCCTTTTCAGCTTATGTCATCAATTCCTCCATCAACTACCTTTATACAGACACTTTCACCATTATCTAGAGTGTGTGCAACAGGTTATGTTGTGATATGTTTAGTTATGATAATTTAGAGGCCTTAAAAATGCAAATATGATACAGTAGTCGTTGAATGAGTTTCTCACCGGACGGCGTCGGCCAGATAATGCCAGCACAGGTAGATGGTTCTGGAGCTGTACTCAATCGAGTGATACAGAGACTTCGGGCTGGACTTGGTCAGAAACACGCTGGACATTTCTGTGTTACTGTAGAGAACTAGTAAACATGTGGAAAAAACACAATTACTCACAGTGCATTTATATTCAGCTGTAAAATATTAAAGCACTGAGGTACAGATTTAAGATGTACTTTACTGTAAATGTGACTGATTACATTTCGTTCATAACAGAATCACTTTGACAGCAAGTTACTGAATGATTCTCTGTCTCCTAGAAGGATTTTTAAGTAAAAGAAATGAGTGTCACTGTACAATAAGGTTGAGATTGTTAGTACTTTATGCATTAGGCATCAAGAACTAACTACCATTTTTTCACACTGCAAAAAAATAAGGTTCTTCCTCAGTATTTCTGTCTTGTTTTCTAGTACAAATATCTAAACATTCTTAAATCAAGAATTGTATATAGAAATACAAAAAAATTATAATTTTAAATATAAAACTAAAACCACCAGTAGATGGCGGCAAATCACTTAATGAGTGAGTCATTGAATCATTTACTCAACTGATTCATTCAAAGCAGAGGATTCATTTAGTAATGAAACACAACAGTCACTTAATATTAACTTGTTTATTGAACGTTTGCATAAAATCAATATCACGTTTAAAATCATGCTCATATTCATTTCTCTTGTGATATTGCTTGTACCTGTTATTATATAAATGTATATTATTATTATAACACATACTTATACAAGTACATTTTTGCAATCATAACTTGAATTTCTTGGGCATTTGTATTAAATTTGCCAATGGAGTCAGAAAAATAATCTTGTTTTCCCTTTGAATTAAGTTTATTTTTCTGACCCCACTGGCAGATATTTGTTCTTGTTTTAAGCAGAAAATCACTTCATTTTCAGAAATTTTCAATTTTGCTTTTCCAGTAAATGTATCTTGATTTAACAATGTTTAAATATTTGCGCTGGAAAACAAGACAAAAATGTACAGAGGAAAAACATTTTTTGCAGTGCATGATGGAAATGCGAGTTTGGACATCAGAAATGTAATACATTTTCAGATTTCATATGATGATCAGTTTGAAGAAGTTTCTTTTTTCAAGCTTTCTAGCAGTCCGAAGCACCTTTAACTGCAGATTCAGCTACTATAATAAGGTGTTGATCAGTGAACGGTGTGTTTGTGGTACCTGCTCCGTCAGGGTTTGTGTGTGCGGTCAGAAGCTCCAGGCCAACACACGCAGACAGCAGGCGTTCAGTGCCGTCTTCACTGGTGTTCAGAGCCTGAGCCAGCTGTGACGCAGACATCCACGACTCATTCAGCAGCTCAAACACCCCCAGCTCACACGCAGTGAACAGAGTCTGACAACAAAAATCATGTTCTTCCTCAGTATTTTTGTCTTGTTTTACAGTAAACATTCTTAAAATAAGACACATTTACTGGAGAAGCAAAATGACTGAAGGTATTAAGACGTGTTTATTGCGTTTATGCTTAAAACAAGAACAAATATCTGCCAATGGGGTCAGCAAATCATCATATTAGAAGTGTGACACTGAAGACTGGAGTAATGATGCTGAAAATTCATTTTACTATATATTCACATAGAAAACATATTAAATTATAATAATATTTCACAATTTTTACTGTATTTTTGATCAAATAAATGCAGCCATGGTGAGCAGCAGAGACATCTTTCAGAAACAGTAAAAAATCTTCATTATTCCAAACTTTTTAGTACTGTTGTACAAACTCACTAAGACATGTTACCATCACAAAGCAATGAAAGTCACTTTGGACAGAAGCGTCTGCTAAATGCATAAATGTTGACATCAGTCTTTACCTTTGACACCAGGAATCCCTCCATGTACTCCAGGATCTTTCTCGGGTACAGCTCTTCGTCTGTAGTGGCCATGTTCAGCAGCGTTTGCTCGGTTCTGTGTGTGAAACACTGAGCACAGGGTTTTACAGAGAGACATAATCAGATTATACAGATTATACACGTCCAGATTGAATGGACACAGAGAAGTGCTTTTAATTCAGACCCCAACATTTATTACTCCGAAAGCAAAAAAGCTGCTTATTCGTTGATGTTTCAGCAGATGGAGATCCAACAAAACAACAGGATCATCCAGAACTCGAAAAGATAAAACACCTACATGAAGACTGATGTCTGTTTCTAACATGTAAACCAAAACATTTAGAATAACACTGCAAAAAATGATGTTCTTCCTCAGTATTTCTGTCTTGTTTTCCAGTGCAAACATTCTTAAATCAAGATACATTTACTGAACATCATTTTTTTGCAGTGAAAATATAATTTTTTTTACTCTGTAAACTAATATTAAGCAGATTTCTATAATAGTGTGCCACTTTGCAGTCAACAAGTTAATATAATTTTTGCATAAACTCATTATAAACCTGATAAGTGTGTTTGAAGATAGATATAGTTTCTTGACAACCATACAATGACTAATTAACACTAATGAACTGTATTAATATTCATAAGCCATTTCATAATCTTTTTACTATAATTAATGTCATTCACCTTGTCTTTTTTTATATAATGTATTTAATATAAATGTGTGAACTGAACAGATACATCAACGTGAATCTAGCAAATATAAGATGAAGTTATAAAACTCATTTTAGCAAATGTACATTAAGAAACAGTTCTGTAGGATGCCGTAGTGTTTAATTAAATCATAAAAATGTCAAATTAAAATAAAACACTTAAAAAAAAATTTAATATTGTATTTGTTTACCTGCATGTTGCATCAGAGAACCGTTAACATGTTGATAAATTACTGAAATATTAATTTAAAAAAGGGACATATCCTGAAAATCTGACTTTTTCTGTGTTTAAGTGCTATAATCGGGTCCCCGGTGCATATATCAACCTAGAAAATGTGAAAAAGGACAACCCAGTAACTTTGTTTTGGTAAGCCTTATCTGCAAGCATGTGAAAAAATGAGCCGATTAGATTTCGCTCCCCTACTGGGAAGGGGATTACAATATTACCGCCCCTTAATCTGCACGTTTCCACCCACGGCGCCGCCATTTTGTTTTCGCAAACGACGACGGTGTACCAGTTCTAACGTTCACAAACGAGGGTCAAATCAACGCTGGATTTACACAAAAGATGAACATGACGGTACATGCTAGTGGATGAGTTGAATCAACTCCACAGCAACTGCATAAATTTATCCACTAACCATTCAGAAACGTCTAAAAGTTGTAACTTCTTCCTGAGTCTCTCCATCAGTGTCGACTCCGGTTTGAACAATGTAAGGCTGAACACTTTCGTCATTTTCGCTGCGTGAGATTCTCCAGCTTTGTTGTTGTTGAGCGACCGAAGCGAGAGCTGTTAAAGCTCCGCCCTCTTCTGGAAAAGGGGCGGGAGCAGCAGCTCATTTGCATTTAAAGGGACACACAAAAACGGCGTGTTTTTGCTCACACCCAAATAGGGGCAAATTTAACAAGCTATAATAAATGATCTGTGCTGAAACTTCACAGACACATTCTGGAGACTTATATTACACCTTGAAAAGGGGTGTAATAGGAGTAAATATTAAATATAAAACCAGATTAAAGCTGAACTATGACATTATTTGGATGTGATAAACACTCCTATTAGTTTAACTGAGCAGCAGATTTTGAATGAGTGTTTTTGTAATTACATTTGTGCAGGAATGACACAGTACTTCGCCCAACCTCTTTAATATACGCAAATAAACAATATTTACTCATTCTGTGCTACCTGGACCGAGAAATTCACATTTATGTCACAAAAATTCACCGGATGTTGCTTTCGTGAAAAGATTATACTTCCGCACTCTTGTATTCCTGCTACAGACAGTCGGTTATTAACAAAATCGTTATTGTAAAAGTAGGTTTATCACTAAAAAAAAAAAATTGTATTGTATTTTGTCTACTCTTTAAACAGCATTATGGTAAAAAAAAAAAATGGAGAACTATAGCAACAGATTTCTTACCTGTACGCAATGACGTTTTGCTGACAGTGTTCGTTGTCAGCCAGTTTGAAATGTTGACTAAAAACACAGAAGTTTTTCAGATTGTCTGTCACGACGTCTCCATATTAACAATTCTTTGCCGCCATTAGCCACTGCCTACAACGCGCTGGATCCTTCAGGAAACGGAAAGTACCTCGCTCCTGCTAAACATTTACTCTTTGAATTCCTGCACCCGGGAACAATACATGTCGACACTATTATGACTAAAAGTTTGCTTAGAAGTATTTCCTACTAAAATCAAGCAGTATTTGACTAAGTGTATCCATAGCAGACTGTGGTGGGCGTGGCCTTGCACGGCAACAAGCCCGGTGAATTATGGGTGTTGGAGTTTTACTACCTGTTAGACAAAAGGGAAAACAACAGCCTTTTTTATTTAAAAGAAAATATTCACCTTGCACAGGCAGCTAAGCTTTATCGAAAGCCCCTTTTTGCCTGTGGTGAAGTACACTTTAATGCAATAAAATGAATCAAGATACTTGGTAGGATCCAAAGCACTGCTTTATTGAGACCTGCCAGGAAGGTAACTTGAGTTAATACGAATTACAAACATGTCCTTCAGTGGCGCGTCTGCCATAAAACAGTCTATAATGACTTTACATGTGCGTTTTCAACCTCAATCAAGTACTGTGCTTGTGCTGAGGAAAACAATGGATTCCCCATTAAAAAAATGATGGCTATCCATCCAACTTCTACAAAGGTTGAAAGTCCTATATAAAACTGCATTGAGATGCTTGAAATAAACAGATAATAAACTCTTTCAACAAAGTCAAATTCAAGTCATAAACCAAGGATTGTAGTCTATGGAGAATAATAACGCTGAACCAAACAATCCTAAAGAAATCTGTGGCACAGACTGTAACAACGCTTCAGTCTTCGTAAGGCAAACTTAAACAAGAAAACGTGATACTAATGGGAAAAATACAGTCAAGTAAGGTCATGATACTGTAGCGTTTAATTCAAGCAATGAATCTTACAAACTGGTCAAGAACATGTCCAGGTCATCATTCACCTCAAAATCCAGAGAGAAAGAACATTTTCTGTTTAAAGAAAACGAGGCCTATAATTAGAGACAATATTTAGCGAATGTTTTGTTGGGGACATTATTTTTTAAATCAAATTGATACACATCATGGTGTTTATTTTTTGTACTGCTTTTAAATTTCAGTAAATTGTACTATAAAAATGTAAAGAATCTAATGAGAATCACAAATTCAAAAAGCAAAATATATGATATATGGATGCATTACAGATATTATGCTGAAAAGTTGAGGAAAAACTGAAATAATCCTGAAATAAAAATAAAAACTCCTAAAACAGGCTTCATATGTTTATGGGAAAGAAAATTATTTGCTAGGAAAAATAAAAAATATAATATTCTAAAACTCATTTTCTTTTTGAAAAATATAATTAGCTGTAAAATAAAAAGAAAAATAATGGAAAAATAAAAAATACAATTCTAAAACAGGCCTAATTTTCATTATGAATAATTTGCATGGAAAAATAAAAATAATTATTGATCCTAAAACTTCTTTTCTTTATGAAAAATATAATTTGCTGTAAAAAAAAAAAAAAAGAACAAATTTTTTCAAAAATAAATCCTTAAACAGGCCTAATTTTCATTATGAAAAATATAATTTGCTGGGGGGAAAAATGAAAAAATTGAAATAAAATATTAATGATCCTAAATCAGGCTTCATGTTCTTTATGAAAAAGACAATTTGTTGGGAAAAATAAAATCGTATTGATCCTAAAGCAGGCCTCATTTTCTTTACGCAAAAGATAATTTCTTATTTTCCTTGATATTTTGTGGTGAACGTGACCAGGACGTGTTTCTCACACTGTAGGTTTTTCTTCTTCTGTTTCTCTCAGTAGCGTCAGTATCTTCTGGACCGGTGGTGCGAGTGTCGTCCACGTCCTCGACTGGATGAGCGACTCCTGCTGCTGCTTCCTCTGCGACTGCGGCTGCTGCTGCGGCTTTTGCTGCTGCTCGGGCCGTGACTGTACTTCCTGCGGCGCTCCGGACTCGCTCCGTGACGCCTGTGTCGCGTTGTTCGGCTCCTGCTCCTCCTGTAACTGCCGCTGCGCTCGCGGCCGCGCCTCCGTCCGTTTCGACTGTGACTGCGCCTCCCGCTGCTGCGGCGCCGCGTGTGATCGCTGCGCTCACGTCTGTCGCTGTCAGCTGCGACTTTCTGTTCCTCAACGTTCTCCTGTTTCTTCGGTTTGCTGTCCTGGTTGTCCGGCTTCACCAGGGATGCCGGATTAATCTCGTCCACTTTCGGCGACATGCCGTTCACCTGCGTCGGCGCGTCGCAGATCTGAAGATCCAGGTCGATAACGGTGTTGTCGCAGGTGAGAGCGTTCTCGTCCTGGCCGTCTGTGTTGGTGCTCTTCTTCAGCAGGTTTCCCAGCAGTCTGTCGCGCAGCTCGCGCTCTTTCCTCTGGAGCTCCAGCGCGCGTGCTTTCTCAGCCTCCACGCGCCGCAGCTCCTCCTCCTGCTGCCGTCTGCGCTCCTCCAGCTGCTGCAGCCGCGCCAGCTCCGCCTTCTGCTGCTCCAGCTGCTGCTGCTTCAGGCTCTGAGGACACAAACACTCCCTTCAATGAAATTTATGGAATCTGTTTTAATGATTACATTTTAGTAATCAAAAATGAATGCCTAAAATCATGAATCTTATACAATTTAACAACCTATTAAAAGTTTAAGAAATATTACATTTTTAGGGCCCTATGAAATCCATTTTTATTTTTGTCAAAATTAAAAAAAATTCTCCCCTTTTTACAATTGTTTACGTTTTTTTGGTCTTCTTTCTCCTTTTTAATGATTCATTTAAATTTCAGTAATCAAAAAGCATGACTAATTAATAAAAATCATGAAACATACAATTTAACAAAAGAAAAACTATGTTTTTAAGGCCCTATGAAATCCTTTTTTTTTTTTCCACTTTATTTTTTCCCCCATATTTTGTGTTTTTATTTTAATTTTTCTGGATTCCATTTTAATGATTCGATTCCATTTTAATAATCAATGACTAATTAACTGAAATCATGTAACTTATACCCTTTAACAAAAATGTATCAAAAGTTTAAGAAAAATTAGGTTTCAAGGCTCTATGAAATCCTTTTAATTTTGCTTTTATTTATAATCAAGCATGTCCAATTAATTAAAATAATGAAGCCTATGAAAATTTACCAACAACCTATTAAATGTTTTAAAAATATAATAATTATTCTATAATATAATTTTATTTATTTATTTATTTTTTTCCCCCGTTTTTAATTTTTCTGGACTCCTTTTTAATGATTCATTTAAATTTTAGTAATCAAAAAGCATGACTAATTAATTAAAATAATGATGCCTATACAACTTAACAATAACGTATTAAAAGTGTTAAAAAAATTTTAAAAAATATATATATATATTTTTTACCTTTTCTGCATTCTCTTTTTTTATTTTTAATGATTAATTTACATTTTAGTAATCAAAAAGCATAACTAATTAATTAAAATCATGAAACATTTGCACTTTAACAACAATTTATTAAAAGTTTAAGACAAATCTTTTATCCCCCCAATACTGTTTTTGTTTAATTTTTCTGCACTTCATTTTAATGATTAAATTACATTTTAGTAATCAAAAAGCATGACTAATTAATTAAAATAATGATGCCTATACAACTTAACAATAACCTATTAAAAGTGTTAAAAAATTTAAAAATATATATTTTTTTACCTTTTCTGCATTCTCTTTTTTTATTTTTAATGATTCATTTAAATTTCAGTAATCAAAAAGCATGACTAATTAATAAAAATCATGAAACATACAATTTAACAAATAAAAAAACTATATTTTTAAGGCCCTATGAAATCTTTTTCTTTTTTTTTTCGCTTTATTTTTTCCCCCATATTTTGTGTTTTTATTTTAATTTTTCTGGATTCCATTTTAATGATTCGATTCCATTTTAATAATCAATGACTAATTAACTGAAATCATGTAACTTATACCCTTTAACAAAAATGTATCAAAAGTTTAAGAAAAATTAGGTTTCAAGGCTCTATGAAATCCTTTTAATTTTGCTTTTATTTATAATCAAGCATGTCCAATTAATTAAAATAATGAAGCCTATGAAAATTTACCAACAACCTATTAAATGTTTTAAAAATATAATAATTATTCTATAATATAATTTTATTTATTTATTTTTTTTTTTCCCCCGTTTTTAATTTTTCTGGACTCCTTTTTAATGATTCATTTAAATTTTAGTAATCAAAAAGCATGACTAATTTATTAAAATCATGAAACTTTTACACTTTAACAATGAATTATTAAACATTAAGATTTTTTTGTTTTTGTTTACATTTCTTTACATTCCATTTTAATGATTAAATTACATTTTAGTAATCAAAAAGCATGACTAATTAATTAAAATAATGATGCCTATACAACTTAACAATAACGTATTAAAAGTGTTAAAAAAATTTTTAAAAATATATATATATATTTTTTACCTTTTCTGCATTCTCTTTTTTTATTTTTAATGATTAATTTACATTTTAGTAATCAAAAAGCATAACTAATTAATTAAAATCATGAAACATTTGCACTTTAACAACAATTTATTAAAAGTTTAAGACAAATCTTTTATCCCCCCAATACTGTTTTTGTTTAATTTTTCTGCACTTCATTTTAATGATTAAATTACATTTTAGTAATCAAAAAGCATGACTAATTAATCAAAATAATGATGCCTATACAACTTAACAATAACCTATTAAAAGTGTTAAAAAATTTAAAAATATATATTTTTTTACCTTTTCTGCATTCTCTTTTTTTATTTTTAATGATTCATTTAAATTTCAGTAATCAAAAAGCATGACTAATTAATAAAAATCATGAAACATACAATTTAACAAATAAAAAAACTATGTTTTTAAGGCCCTATGAAATCTTTTTCTTTTTTTTTTCGCTTTATTTTTTCCCCCCATATTTTGTGTTTTTATTTTAATTTTTCTGGATTCCATTTTAATGATTCGATTCCATTTTAATAATCAATGACTAATTAACTGAAATCATGTAACTTATACCCTTTAACAAAAATGTATCAAAAGTTTAAGAAAAATTAGGTTTCAAGGCTCTATGAAATCCTTTTAATTTTGCTTTTATTTATAATCAAGCATGTCCAATTAATTAAAATAATGAAGCCTATAAAATTTACCAACAACCTATTAAAAGTTTTAAAAATATAATAATTATTCTATAATATAATTTTATTTTTATTTATTTATTTTTTCCCTCGTTTTTAATTTTTCTGGACTCCTTTTTAATGATTCATTTAAATTTTAGTAATCAAAAAGCATGACTAATTTATTAAAATCATGAAACTTTTACACTTTAACAACAAATTATTAAACATTAAGATTTTTTTGTTTTTGTTTACATTTCTCTACATTCCATTTTAATGATAAATTACATTTTAGTAATCAAAAAGCATGACTAATTAATTAAAATCATGATGCCTATACAATTTAACAATAAAAAATTTAAAAATATATATTTTATTTACCTTTTCTGCATTCTCTTTTTTTTAATGATAAATTACATTTTAGTAATCAAAAAGCATGACTAATTAATTAAAATAATGATGCCTATACAACTTAACAATAACGTATTAAAAGTGTTAAAAAATTTAAAAATATATATTTTATTTACCTTTTCTGCATTCCCTTTTTTTATTTTTAATGATTCATTTACATTTTAGTAATCAAAAAGTATGACTAATTATCCTAAACCATGAAACAAAAATGTATCAAAAGTTTTGGCCCTATGAAATCCTTTTCCGAAATTCTGTGCTTTTATTTTTTTATTTTTTTTGCATTCCATTTCAATGGTTTTATTACATTTTAATAATCAAAAATCATGACTAATTAATTGAAATCCTGGAAAAAAAAAAAAAAACTTTAACAAAAATGTATTAAAAGTTTAATAAAAAGTTAATTTTTTATTAAATTCCCCCCCAAAATATTTTTCTCAAATTCCGTTTTCCATTACAATTTTTCTAGATTCCATTTTAATGGTTTAATTCAATTTTAATAATCATAAGCATGTCGAAACATTTGAATTCATAAAAATTTAACAACATCATAACTTGTTAAAATTGTTACAATAACAGGGCCCTATGAAATGTTTTATTTTTTCAGAAATTATGTGTTGTGTCTATTAATTTTTCTTGATTCGTGATTTAATGCAAATTTAAAAACGGTGGTAATCAAATGAAAAGCATAAAAACATTAACAACTTAATTGAACATTTTACAATTCCTTGTATTTTTTGGAAAACAAAATGCTGCACAACACTGGTTTTAATTAATAATTAATTCTTTAAATAACTAATAATTCATTTTAATATTACTACTTTAAGAAGTGCATTCTAGTGTACAATAGTAATATATTACAGTCATCATTTCTTTAGGTTAACCCGAACTTTTATTTTGGCGGGTTGTCATGAAGTGAGTGTGTGTGTGTGTTTCTCAAATGAAATGGTGATGCCATCTGCAGTTATTGCTGTTAGATCATAACAATATTTGAATAAGGTCACGTGACTGACCTTGGCTCGGCTCAGTAACTCTGCGATGAGCCGGATGGACTCCAGGTTCCTCTGAGCCAGCAGCAGTTTCCTCTCCTCCATGGCGATCTTCAGGTGCAGCTTCTTCTGTTCTTCCTCCTGCTGCTTCTTCATCTTCTTCTGGTTCTTCTTCTCCTCTTTCTCCTTCATCTTCTGCTCTCGTTTGCGCAGTTTCTCCTCCCTCCTCCTCTCCTTCTCCTGCTCCTCCTGCTCACGCTGTTTTCTGAGACATCAACATTCACTGATTACTGGAGCTTCTTAAAAACGGCTTGTGCAAAACAGAGCTAGGTGATGAAAATGTAAAACGTCGTGACATTCATTCCATAATAATCACAATATTATACATGAGTATTGACATACACACATTCATAACTAGATTGTTTTACTGTATTTAACTTCTTACAGGAAACATTTTGAACCTATTTGACTGAAGTGACTTTTTGGTTCATACGATGTTTTGCATAATACAGAAATATTGAGATAAATATCATATATTTAACAAACTCTGATGTTGGCTTGAGAAAGTTTAGAGAGAGAGAGTTTCATGTTTGAAGCAGTTTAAAGGATATACATTTGAAGTAGTTTTACATTTGAATCGGTTTTAAATGGTATAAGTCTCTCAGACAAATAGTTTGCCATGCAGTTGCTAGGGTGTTGCTACGCGGTTGCTAGGGTACTCATGGTGGTTGCTAGGGTGTTGCTATGCAGCTGCTAGAGTACTCTGGCTGGTTGCTAGGGTGTTGCTATGAGGTTGCTAGGGTACTCAGGTGGTTTGCTATGAGGTTGCTAGGGTACTCAGGTGGTTTGCTATGAGGTTGCAATGCTGTTTTAAGGGTATTTTGAGTGGTTGCTTGGGTATTCTGGGTGGTTGCTAGGGTGTTGCTATGCAGTTGCTAGGGTACTCTGGCTGGTTACTAGGGTGTTGCTATGTGGTTGCTAGGGTATTCGGGGTGGTTGCTAGGGTCTTGCTATACAGTTGCTAGGGTACTCAGGGTGGTTGCTAGGGTCTTGCTATACAGTTGCTAGGATACTCGGGGTGGTTGCCAGCTAGGGCACTCAGGGTGGTTGCTAGGCTATTGCTATGCGGTTGTATGTGTATTCTGGGTGGTTGCTAAGGTGTTGCTATGTGGTTGCTAAGGTATTTAGGGTGGTTACTAGGGTCTTGCTATACGGTTGCTAGAGTATTCGGGGTGGTTGCTCAGGTGTTTCTATGTGGTTGCTAGCTAGGGCACTCAGGGTGTAGCTATGTGGTTGCTCAGGTATTCGGGTGGTTGCTAGGGTGTTTCTATGCTGTTTCAAGGGTATTCTGAGTGGTTGCTAGGGTCTTGCTATACAGTTGCTAGGGTACTCCGGGTGGTTGCTAGGGTCTTGCTATACAGTTGCTAGGGTACTCCGGGTGGTTGCTAGCTAGGGCACTCAGGTTGGTTGCTAGGTTATTGCTATGTGGTTGTATCTGTATTCTGGGTGGCTGCTAAGGTGTTGCTATGTGGTTGCTAAGGTATTTGGGGTGGTTGCTAGGGTCTTGCTATACGGTTGCTAGAGTATTCGGGGTGGTTGCTCAGGTGTTTCTATGTGGTTTCTAGCTAGGGCACTCAGGGTGGTTGCTAGGGTGTAGCTATACGGTTGCTAGGGTATTCGAGTGGTTGCTAGGGTGTTTCTATGCTGTTTCAAGGGTATTCTGAGTGGTTGCTAGGGTCTTGCTATACAGTTGCAAGGGTACGCCGGGTGGTTGCTAGCTAGGGCACTCAGGGTGGTTGCTAGGTTATTGCTATGCGGTTGTATGTGTATTCTGGGTGGTTGCTAAGGTGTTGCTATGTGGTTGCTAAGGTATTTGGGGTGGTTGCTAGGGTCTTGCTATACGGTTGTATGTGTATTCGGGGTGGTTGCTCAGGTGTTTCTATGTGGTTGCTAGGGTATTCGAGTGGTTTCTAGGGTGTTTCTATGCTGTTTCAAGGGTATTCTGAGTGGTTGCTAGGGTCTTGCTATACAGTTGCTAGGGTACGCCAGGTGGTTGCTAGCTAGGGCACTCAGGGTGGTTGCTAGGTTATTGCTATGCGGTTGTATGTGTATTCTGGGTGGTTGCTAGGATGTTGCTATGCGGTTGCTAGGGTGTTGCTATAATATACATGTTATTGCATTGCTAGCATGTTTCAGACAGATTTCATGCTAGATGATAGACAGACAGATCAGAAATATTAGATAGAATGGCAGTTTAAATAAGTCACAAGGGCTCATACCTCTCTTCCTCCTTCCGCCGCTCCTCTTCCTCTTTCTCTCTGCGTTTCTGCTCCTCTCGTTGTTTCTCCAGCTCCTGGAGTTTCAGTCGCTCCTGCTGTCGTTTCTTCAGTGAGGAATCACTCAGGTGTTTTGTCGTGTCAAAGGTCACCTGAGAGAGGATGAATGTTCAGGTTATGCTTATAATGTCCCGTAATAAACACCTTAAAGCTTCATATTTACTACTTTACAAATAAAATGTGTTTAATTGCTTTAAAAAAATAAAAAATCTCAATGCAAAAAAAAGGTATTACAGGCTTCATTTTCTCAACTATAATTTCATCTTCTTTCGTTTGGTTTTAAAGTTAAAAGTAAATGTTAAATGGTTTTGGGATTAACTTTGAGTTCTTGACAGGTTTTGGGATATTTACACACTTCAACTGCAAAGTTTTGATCACGATCTTCACATTTCACCAAACGAACATGCTTCGGTTAAAGTTCGCTGTCATGATGAACAGTGACGGACAGTGCTCAATTAAATGAACTTTCTGTCTCCTCACATAACCTCAGGTGTCTTTGCTCTGCTGAATAATCCTTCGAATCATAATACAGCCCAGCGCTGACTTTCATTTAATTAAAGGCCCTTAAAGTGCCGGTGTTATTCAAGTGCTCTGTTGAACAGGCTCCATCTCATTAACACAATCCTCTTGTACTAGTGCTTCACATTATACGCCTGAAGAACTGCCCGACTAATTAAAAATGAAATCTGCTCAATGCCAAAACACAGCAGAGTCTATGCTAAAGTGAAAACAACATATAAAGATAAATTCTGATTCAAAATATTAACAAAACTCTAATAGTATATTAATGATGCTAAAACAACACTGTTACAGACTTGCATGAAATTCCCTACAGAAATGTAATTATGTTGCAATATAATATAAATTATTTTACATAAATCCAGTGTTCTGAAAACACACGGAAACCTGGAAATCAAGACTATTTCAAAAATTTTTTAAATGAATAAAAAGTTATGATGTAAAATGGAAAAATTCTAATTGTAATAAACGGTGATGAAGACATTTAATTATTAATTTAATTAAGTATTAAATTAGAAAAGACAACAAAATAGAAGCATTCTGCATAGACTTTTGGACCCTAATAAATATGAAAATATTATTGATAATTGTGATATAACTGTAATATTATACATAATTATTGTAATATAATTAAATATTAATATTAAATATGAATTAATATATATTAAATAATAATATATAAATGGATACTGTGATATAACTGTAATATATATATACACACACACACACACCAGTCAGAAGTTTGGATTTTTAATGTTTTTAAAAGAAGTCTCTTCTGCTCACCAAGGCTGCATTTATTCAATTAAAAATACAGTAAAAACAGTAATATTGTGAAATATTATTACAATTTAAAATAACTGTTTTCTGTTTGAATATATTTTATGAAGTAATTTATTTCTGTGATCAAAGCTCATCATTACTCCAGTCTTCAGTGTCACATGATCCTTCAGAAATCATTCTGATATGATGATCTTCTGCTCAAGAAACATTTATGATTTTTATCAATGTTGAAAACGGTGGCATTTCAGGATTCGTTGATGAATAGAAAGTTCAAAAGAACAGCATTTATTTGAAATATCATCTTTTGTAACATTATAAATGTCTTTACTGTCACTTTTGATTGATTTAATGCATCCTTGCTGAATAAAAGTATTAATTTCTTTCATTTCTTTTCAAAAAAATAAAAATAAAAAATTCTTACTGAACCCCAAACTTTTGAACGGTAGTGTATAATGTTACAAAAACTTTGTATTTCAGATAAATGCTGTTCTTTTGAACTTTCTATTCATCAAAGAATCCTGAAAAAAAAAAAAAAATTCAACATTGATAATAATCATAAATGTTTCTTGAGCAGAAGATCATCATATTAGAATGATTTCTGAAGGATCATGTGACACTGAAGACTGGAGTAATGATGCTGAAAATTCAGCTTTGATCACAGGAATAAATTACTTCATAAAATATATTCAAACAGAAAACAGCTATTTTAAATTGTAATAATATTTCATAATATTACTGTTTTTACTGTATTTTTAACTAAATAAATGCAGCCTTGGTGAACAAAAGAGACTTCTTTTAAAAACATTAAAAATCTTACCGAACATTTTGACTGGTAGTGTATATATATTTATAATTAAATATTAATAAATATATATTATATATAATAAAATATAAATAAATACTGTGATAACTGTAATATACAGTGGGTACGGAAAGTATTCAGACCCCTTTAAATTTTTCACTCTTTGTTATATTGCAGCCATTTGCTAAAATCATTTAAGTTCATTTTTTTCCTCATTAATGTACACACAGCACCCCATATTGACAGAAAAACACAGAATTGTTGACATTTTTGCAGATTTATTAAAAAAGAAAAACTGAAATATCACATGGTCCTAAGTATTCAGACCCTTTGCTGTGACACTCATATATTTAACTCAGGTGCTGTCCATTTCTTCTGATCATCCTTGAGATGGTTCTGTACCTTCATTTGAGTCCAGCTGTGTTTGATTATACTGATTGGACATGATTAGGAAAGCCACACACCTGTCTATATAAGACCTTACAGCTCACAGTGCATGTCAGAGCAAATGAGAATCATGAGGTCAAAGGAACTGCCTGAAGAGCTCAGAGACAGAATTGTGGCAAGGCACAGATCTGGCCAAGGTTACAAAAACATTTCTGCTGCACTTAAGGTTCCTAAGAGCACAGTGGCCTCCATAATCCTTAAATGGAAGACGTTTGGGGCGACCAGAGCCCTTCCTAGAGCTGGCCGTCCGGCCAAACTGAGCTATCGGGGGAGAAGAGCCTTGGTGAGAGAGGTAAAGAAGAACCCAAAGATCACTGTGGCTGAGCTCCAGAGATGCAGTCGGGAGATGGGAGAAAGTTGTAGAAAGTCAACCATCACTGCAGCCCTCCACCAGTCGGGGCTTTATGGCAGAGTGGCCCGACGGAAGCCTCTCCTCAGTGCAAGACACATGAAAGCCTGCATGGAGTTTGCTAAAAAACACCTGAAGGACTCCAAGATGGTGAGAAATAAGATTCTCTGGTCTGATGAGACCAAGATAGAACTTTTTGGCCTTAATTCTGAGTGGTATGTGTGGAGAAAACCAGGCACTGCTCATCACCTGTCCAATACAGTCCCAACAGTGAAGCATGGTGGTGGCAGCATCATGCTGTGGGGGTGTTTTTCAGCTGCAGGGACAGGACGACTGGTTGCAATCGAGGGAAAGATGAATGCGGCCAAGTACAGGGATATCCTGGACGAAAACCTTCTCCAGAGTGCTCAGGACCTCAGACTGGGCCGAAGGTTTACCTTCCAACAAGACAATGACCCTAAGCACACAGCTAAAATAACAAAGGAGTGGCTTCACAACAACTCCGTGACTGTTCTTGAATGGCCCAGCCAGAGCCCTGACTTAAACCCAATTGAGCATCTCTGGAGAGACCTAAAAATGGCTGTCCACCAACGTTTACCATCCAACCTGACAGAACTGGAGAGGATCTGCAAGGAGGAATGGCAGAGGATCCCCAAATCCAGGTGTGAAAAACTTGTTGCATCTTTCCCAAAAAGACTCATGGCTGTATTAGATCAAAAGGGTGCTTCTACTAAATACTGAGCAAAGGGTCTGAATACTTAGAACCATGTGATATTTCAGTTTTTCTTTTTTAATAAATCTGCAAAAATGACAACAATTCTGTGTTTTTCTGTCAATATGGGGTGCTGTGTGTACATTAATGAGGAAAAAAATGAACTTAAATGATTTTAGCAAATGGCTGCAATATAACAAAGAGTGAAAAATTTAAGGGGGTCTGAATACTTTCCGTACCCACTGTATAACAATATATAAATATATATATATATATATATATGTATGTTGTAATTATATATATATATATATATATATATATAAACAATAATTGGGTTTTTATATAAAATATAAATTATCACTGTGACATAACAGATATATATACACACACTCACATAATTATTGTAATATATATATATAATTAAATATTAATATTAAATATTAATTTATATATACTGAATATAATAAAATATAAATGATCATTGTGATATAACTAATTAATATATATATAAACATATATAATATATAATTAAACCTAATTATTGTAATACTTATAAATAAATATATATATATATATATATATATATATATATATAAACAAAATACAAGTTTTCCTGCCTTAAAATAATTATATTCTGTAATATTTTCATAATTTGTCATGATTATTCATTATGAGTGTTGTCATAAGTAGAACATTTCAGATGTCAAGGACATGAGCAGAATCTCAGAGCTCATGTAGAGATGAATGTGAAAGAAGACGATCTAGAAGAGAATCAAACCGACCTTAATACTGCAGGCCACGGCCTTCCCATCATCCCCTTTAAACATCAGCTTCATCCCTCTCAGAGAGTCCATGGCTTTGACGAAGCCCGTGTGATCCAGATACTGCACGTATCCTTCAAAGTTCAAGTGTCCTCCGAACGAGAACGTGTTGAAGTTCTTCCCAGTCATCTCTTCACGGTAGGGATCCAGCATGGGAATGTCGACGTTCCGAATCTTGCCGAACCGCTCGAAAACGGTTTTGAGCACCGTCTCCGCAGGCTTGTCGGGAGAGCCGTCCTTCTGCGCGAACCACTTGCACGGAAGCCCCTCCAGATGGACTGTGTCCGGACGCTCTCCGGGAACCGTCTCGTTCATGTCTTTGGCGTCCCGGAAGAACGAATCCCAGTCGTGGCGCGTGGGGAAGTCGGCTTTGTTCTCGGCCGTGCGCACCTTCAGGACGTCCGTAAATCCGCTGAGTTTGATGCTCTTTCCCTCGAGTTTGGCCAGGATGCGCTTGACAACGCTCTTGTTCTCCACCTCGCCTTCGAAGCGGATGAAGTCCATGGTGCTCTTGGAGATGCGGAGCGAGGAGAACTGGTCCGGCTGCGCCATAGACTTCAGCCTCTCCATCACCTCCCAGTTGGAGATGGACTTGCCCGGCATCTTGAGATGAGGAAGAGCCACGCTGATGGTCATTTTGGCGATGGGCTTCAGGTAGAGGTTGTACTCCGGACACAGATCCACAGCCTCGGCCGTGTCGTTGACGATGGACGTCATTATGGACGCTTCAGCTGAACACTTCGAGAAAAGAGAAACAGACAGATCGGTGGGGAAATCAGTTAGGAAACTAAGCGTTTTCTTAACTTAAAGTCACCATGAAATCAAAATGGACAATTCTTATTTTTCTATAGAATATTGCATTGGTGCTTCCCCTCCCTCTTGCAGTGACATCACATCTCTTCCCTGATAACAAGGGCGGGGCAACCTGTCACTCATACTAGATCCACCAATAGCAAACCACAACCATCCAATTAATTCCCCACAGACAAAATCAAGCCCCGCCCTACATTTGTTCTTGTTTGCAAAGCGTTTCACTCGGCTATACGGCACAGTAGGGAAGAAAACTAGGGAAGCGCAACTTCAGTTTCATGACGACTTTAAGTGGTTGAAGAGCCTCTTTGCATCTAAAATCAACCACCAGTCAACATCACTGCATAAACACAAATTTTTCAGTTTTGTGAATTTCAAGAAAATATCTGGGCAATTTTGATAATCGGTCATAAAACAACTCCATATTGGTCCACCATTAATCTGAATCAGTGTTATTATCGTTAACTATAACAAACTAAAACGATCCAAATACATTTTTGTTGATTGAAATAAAATGAAAAAAAAAAAAAATGCCAAAAACACAAAAATTTACTAAAAATGTAACTAAAATGATTAAAATACATTTTTGTTGATTGAAGTAAAATGAAAAAAAAAAAAATGCCAAAAACACAAAAATTTACTAAAAATGTAACTAAAATGATTAAAATACATTTATGTTGATTGAAATGAAAATAAGAGATTTTCAGTGATACTTCCAGTAAATATTTTGTATTATATTGAAAATAACTACTCAAACAAAAAAACTAGAAATAAATACGTAATAAAACAACAACAAAAAACTACAATACTATATTAGTAATACTAAAATAACACAGATGTGAATATTTGGGGGGTTTATGTGTCTGTGCTGCACTGATGTGGTTTTATGACGCTAAAGACAGCATTAACAGGACAGAAAACCATGCACGTAATAAAATAAACAAAATTCACAAAACAGAATATTTATTATCCTTCGAGAAGGTGGTCGGTAGATTTTGGATCTGACAAACTAGTTAAACGGCCAAACAGACCCAGTTACCAGCTGATACTCATCTCAACATGGACTAATACTGGATGATACTGTAGTTATTCTGGCTACAGTTATTATTACTGTAACAAGACTAGTATGTGAACCTGACATTCACAAGCACAGTCACCAAAAGAAAATACTCAAAACTTCACAGAGAGCCTCTGTTTGAGAGTTCATTATGATTTTACTATCGTAATAATTGTTGTAACTGTGGTATTTTGGTGTAAACCATGGTAAAATTCTGATATACTGTCCATAACTAATAACATAATCCTTACAGAGAGTCACTTGTTTGAATTAATCGCTCATTAGACAGACAGTGGAGCTGATGAAATAACTATATTTTCATGAAAACACATGTAGAGATTAGACACATAGCGGGAGATGATGTGTATTATTGATGAGTTATTGATATCTGAATAATTTACCAGTTTAAACTATCACTGACGGGTGATAAAGACACTCATCTGAGCTCAACTAGTCTTATAGCTCATGGACACAGGTGACTGGAATCATATTTAGACATGTAAATCATTACTAACCTTTCTGAATTGTTCGGACTGGAGCATAAATAACAACAGCAGTCCGCTCACAGTTGAAACAAACGGACATGATGCTTACAGCTTCCGCATACGTCACACGAGCCGGAACGGAAGTTGCAAAGAAGCTCTGCTGCTCTCACGTGGTGACTGTTTTACCTGCAGATTTTACAGTCCGTTTGCTTAGAATTCATTAAGAATAAAATAATAAAAAATTAAAATAAAATAAAATAAAATAAATAAAAATTAAAAACGATATAAAAATAAAACGGAATAAAATAAAAAAAAATAAATGACACAAAACAAAACAAAAAAATAAAATAATAAAAAAATAAATAAAACCAAAAATATAAATAAAAAAAAAATTTAAATAAAATAATAAAATAAAATGAAACGAAATAAAATTAAATAAATTAAATAAAATGAAAGGACATGGAGAACATCTGGGTGAAAAATAACAGAGAAATTCTGTAACCTCTAGCAAAATTATTAAACAGACACAAATTAGCTATTATAATCAATCCTTCAAAACTAAAACCTTTAAAAAAACATTCATCTTAGGGCAGGGGTTTTCAAACTGGGATCCAGGGAAAAGTCTAGAGAAACATAAATAATGAATTTTAAAAATGTATTTAAAAATAATAAAAATGTGATTTAAAAAAAGAGTTTATATTCTATTAAATAGATTAAAATAAATAAATAATAGCTAACAGTAATAATGCATTACTATGGTGAGTAGAAAAAATATAATAAAATAATGCAACTTAATAGAAGCTAATTTTAGATTTATAATGTTTATAAAAGATAGATTTTTATATTTGGCATCTAAAGGATTGAAAAACCTTGTTTTAGTGGAAAGAAAACTCCTCAACTTGATGAATCATTCTCATTTGATTCACTAATCAAATGACTCATTTTATTATATAATGGAAAGTAGAAGTTTACAAGGCCTGGTGTTGAAATGAGACTAAATTCTCAAACTTTGCACATGTCATGCACCTTCAGCAGTAAAAACAATGAAAATCTTCTGTAAATCTCTAGTATTAGCGACATCTGATCCCATTTTAAAGGGGAAAAAAAGTATGGATTCAAGAATTTGATTCAAAATACCTTTCTCTCTATATCTCACAGCCCTTCCGGATCTTATATGAGATTTTACCTGCCTGTGAATGAGTGAATTTACATAGATTTGTGTTCATTTCTGATCCTGCTGCTCGTAATCTGCTGAGCAGATCTTATAATCTCTTCTGTTCTGGTTCTCAGTGTTCTGGATCAAATAAAGGACTGGTGTTTGTTAATTCAGCACATGACCTGGCTGTGTGTCACATGACTGCAGCTGTGATATTTGAGGCTTTAACCTGCTGTGGCTTTTCTCCTGTAATGACATCAGCTTTCAGGCCTTTTAAGTATGATTTTTTTCCTCCTGCGCTCTTAAAAATAACGGTTCTTCATTGGCATTGATGGTCTCAAGAAGAATCTTTAACATCAGTGGAATCTTTCAGCTGGTTTAAAGCTTCTTTATACTGGAAAAGGTTCTTTTGATTTTTAAAATGTTCTTTATACCAAGACAAAAATGGCTCTTGATCACTGAAAGTTCTTTGGGGAACACAAAATGGTTCTTCTGTGGCATTGCTTGTGTAAAAACCTCATTAAATACCCACTAATTTTATGAACCATTTTGGTTGTGCACTGAAACAATATCCCTGAGAGTTTATTTATGTATTTATATAAGTATGTTACATGACACTGATGTCCTCTCTAGTCCCAATGTATTTTTAAAAAAATGATAGTAAAAATTCTAAATTCTGAGTTAGGCATAACTGATGAAGTCGAAATTATGACATTAAGTCGAAGTTGAAATTATGACGTAAAAAATCATAATTATGACAAAGTCAATTTCGACTTTTTGTCAATTATGACATAAAAAGTTGAAATTATGACAGCAGTTCATAATTATGTCAAACTACGTCATACTTTGACTTAACTCAATTATATTCTCATAATCATATTATACTGTACTAAGTCAAAATCATGACATAAGTTGAAATTATGATTTAATCATAATTATGAAAAAAAGTTATAATTTTGACTTTGCATGTCATTTTGACTTTTTTTATCTCATAATTATGACTTAGTGTCATCATAATTTACTTAATGTCATAATTTTGTCAATGAAATGTCAAAATTGACATTAAATCAGAATTATGAGATTAAAAATCAAAATTCTGATATACTGAAATTATGACACAAAAAGTCGAAATTATGACAAAGTCGAAATTAATCTTAATCATAATTATGACATATTAAGTCAATTTCAACATGTTAATCATAAGTTGACTTTTAATCTCATAACTTGACTTTTTATCTCAATTATGACTTAGTGTCACATCATAATTCACTCGACTTTGTCAATTATGAAGCAAGTAAAAAATTATGACATTCTAAATAATAATTATGAGATGAAAAATGAAAATTCTGATATACTGTACTAAGTTGAAATGATGACTTCATATGACTTATGAATCATAATTAAGACAAAGAACATCAATTTCAACGTTTTAATCATAATTTTGACTTTTAATCTCATGTCTTGTCATAATTGACTTGTCATAATTTCAACTTTTTCGCATAACTATGACTTAAAAGTCAAAATTCTGAAAAGATAGCGTACAAAAATTATTTCATAATACAGTAAATCATAATTTTGACTTTTTATATCATAATTATGTCTTTCACATCATATTTAAGATTTACCAGAGCATGATTTTCTTTCTCTGGCAGAAATCAGATCCTGTTCACGTCAAATAAATAATGAACTGACAGCAGTTTCCCAGTCAAGAATCATTCCTCATTTTATTTGATCAAAACTTCAGCGTTGTTCTCCAGACATGAGCAAAGTATCACAGAAACTTGAGGAGACAGAAAGAAATCACCTAGCAACTGCATAGCAACACCAAACACCATCACATTGTCTTCAGGAAATGTAAACATCATGTTGGTTCTGACGGTTTCTATATGTAAGGAACATTTCTGGGTATTTAAAAATGACACAAGTGCCTAAAATGACTATTTCATTATCAGTAAAGGCACTTTAAAGACACATTTGGGATTAGTGTTCTATAAGAGGTCTAATAATAATATTATAAAGCTTAGTACATTTGCTAAAAGTGCATTAGCCTTGGGTTAAAGTAACTGGTCGTGGAATTAGACTCTTAAACAGCAGCGTTTCAGACGTCACCTACATAAACATAACAGTCGCAATACATGTTCATTCCTGCATCTGGAAGACAATCATTAAAGGTACAGCACCTGAAACAGGACAATCACATGCAACATGCCAGAGAAACAGAGAAACACAAAGTGCATATGTGAATATGAATTCAAAAATAATCCATAACTATCTACACGTACATTAGAGCGTCATTCTCATAAAAATGGTGCATAATTTTGCTAAAAGAGATGATTGCATTAATGTTTGTTCTAGTTGATCGTCCTAATCATGAAAAGGCAGCTGGTCTTTATATATTTTCATTTATAAAAAACTCAATTTATACTGTGAAAAATTAATATTATAAATATGTGGAAAATAGTTTCTATGACATAATTGTGTTTTTTCCCTACTCACTATAATACCGTATTATTTATTTAAATCAGTTTTTTAAAATCTGTTTTTCATTATTTCAGTCTTCATGTTGGCCGATAATTCTTTATATCTGAAAGCCGATAACTTTATTAACGATAACTAATAGATATATTGGCTGATAAATCTAAATCCAAATTTTTATATAATTTTTGAGAGCCTGATTACAAAAACAAAAGTCTCTCCATTAAAAGCCATTTTTAATGTTATCATTATCGGCCCTATAAGAATTATTTGGCTAATAATGATAACATTAAAAATTAACATATATCGGCCGATACCGATATGGTGGTCGAAATATCGTGCATTATATATAAATATATTTAATAGGGATGCACCGATATGAAAATTTTGGCCGATACGATAACCGATAATTCTTTATACATAAGCCGATAACTGATATACTGGCCGATAAATCTAAATCCAAATTTCATTTTTGAGAAACTAAATACAAAAACAAAAGTCTCACCATTAAAAGCCATGTCCCAATCACACAATTATAATGTTCTCATTACAATATTATGTAGTCTATATGACAGACTTGCGCTGCACATGTTACATTTAACTGTATTTTCCTTTTTGGAGTGATTTCAATCATATTTCAAGCAATTCAAAACCATCATGGCGAACAGTGCGCATCTGAAGAGTCTCAGCTGAAGGAAACAGCTTCCATTATTTATCAGCTTTAATATATCGGCCACATTTCTTTATTGGGCCGATAATAATAACATTAAAAATGAACATATATCGGCCGATACCGATACTGTGGCCGATATATTGTGCATCACTAATGTTAATCAATTCAGTTTATTTTATTTAAAATTTTATTAATTTTGTTTAATCTTATTTTTAAAAAAGGTAACATTTTACTTAAAGCACTTATATATAATGCATTATAAAAATATTTTAATGCTTTAATTATGCGCCTTATAATGCATTGTATAATCTCCTGAATAATTGTAACTACAGTTATAATACGTTATAATGCTTATTTACAGTTTAAAAAGTATAATGCATTATAAAAAATTATTTTTGTGATTTGTTACCACAACATCACAACATTTTTTCTTTTGTCAAATCAACTTGAGATAATTAATGTGGTTCTGTTGATTAAACCAATAATCGACAGAATCCTTTAAAGATTCATTGTATTAAAATATTAGTTCACTTCTGAATGAAAATTTCCTGATAATTTACTCACCCCCATGTCATCCGAGATGTTCATGTCTTTCTTTCTTCAGCCGAAAAGAAATGAAGGTTTTTGAGGAAAACATTCCAGGATTTTTCTCCATATAGTGGACTTCACTGGGGTTCAACGGGTCCAAATGTCAGTTTCAGTGCAGCTTCAAAGAGCTCTACATGATCCCAGACGAGGAATAAGAGTCTTATCTAGAGAAACCATCGGCCATTTTCTAAAAAAAAATAATAATAATATACTTTTTAACCATAAATGCTCGTCTTGCACTGCTCTGCGATGCGCCACGCATTACGTAATCACGTTGGAAAGGTCACGCATGAGCGCAAGCTCAACTTTCACTCTAGGCAAAACACTGTCGTACCTCCCCCACTTCACGCTCACAATTAAACTCGATCTTTGAGATGCATGTGAAAGACTGGAGGTTTTGTTTATTGATTTATTAATAAACTTGCACTAATATAAAAGCATGTACAATCTTTTTTTTTTTTTCATTCTGCAATGTAAAGCACGTAACCACTAACTACAAATGCAAACACTTAGGCTATATTATAGAATATCTCCTGGATGATTCCTGGTGGGCCGCTGATGAATTGGGCCGGCAGTAGCCTAGGCTATTTCGACATAAAGACAGTTTGCGGGACGCGCAAAGCACAAGTCTCTATAGTTCATTTTCAATGAGAGACACACAAAAGTAGTTCTATTGTGGCGAAGCAACGGTGTGCAAGCTGTTCTCACACCCAAAATCCTGTCGCTTGCGCGTGCACAGCTCTTCATTATGAATAGAGGTTATATAAATATGGCATTTATAAATATTGTGCACACAAAGGTGAGCTACGTGACTTTCTCTCACACACACATAGGCGGAAGGTGAACTAACTTAACTAAGGAGAAATGTCTTTAAAAACACATTTCAATTCCCTTGTAATAATTTCAGTTCACGTACCGTGGCGTAACCTACACAGCCCAGCATAAACACTTCTGATAAACCATTTGCTATCAAAGCGTCTACGTTCACAAACCACTGTTAATTTTAACAGAAAATACTGTATAAGGGATTTGGCATGGCAGAAAGCGCGCAAAGAGTGCTCCCTAATCACTAAAACGATTTAGAATAACTAATCGGGTGACAACTTTTTGATATAAGTGACATAATTCAAAACGAATGTCTAAAAAAATTAATTAACTTAAAAACTAAATCCCTCTCCTAGTTCGCCTATAGGCACGCCCTGCGCATGACGTAGGCGGAAGTACCGATCCAGTGTTTACAAAGTGAACGTGCAAAGACTAAGTCAAACGGCCTTTACAAAAAAAAAAGGTAAAACAATGTTGTCGGACAAATAAAAAAATGAGATGGCGTTTTTCGCTTCCACCTACGTCACACGTGACCTTTCCAATGTGATTACGTAATGCGTGGCGCATCGCAGAGCAGTGCAAGACGAGAAAAATCCTGGAATGTTTTCCTCAAAAACCTTCATTTCTTTTCGACTGCAGACAGAAAGACATGAACATCCTGGATGACATGGGGGTGAGTAAATTATTAGGAAATTTTAATTCTGAAGTCAACTAATCCTTTAACTCAATTTTAAGGCAACCAGGTAACTTACTTTTTTTAAGTTAAACCAACAATTCTTTTTTAGAGTGTGGCAAATAACCAACATCACGTGTAAAAAGCTATCTGGAAATATTATAATGCATTTTAACTTTGGTTACAATTATTTATGAAAAGATATAATGCATTATAATGCACATTATGAATACCTTTACACATAAAGGCTTTAAGTAAAGTGTTATTAAAACTTGTCAGTAAACAGGTCTTAAAGTAATAATGTCTTTGCATACTCAGCCGAAGAGATTTGATATGGGTCTGGATTTGACGGGGCTCTTGAGCGAATCATCTCCTTCCTCGTTCTCCCTGAATGAAGTGCTGTGGACAATCTGTGTCTTGAAGCGGTTCCTCTGCAGCCTAATCCGGCCGATGGAAGACTTCCGATAAAGAGCCCTGGGTTTGGACTGACCGTCGCCGGCCATCTCCTCAGGGTGGTTCAGCAGACGAAGAGGGTTTAGATTGGATTGAAGGACTTTGGGAAGCTTCCATCGGCCGGCTCCAGGCGCATTCTCTGTGTCCAAGTTGACACAAGCCCCTATAATGTCTTTAATGTCACCCGTGACGGTGGCTCGCAGGTACTGAGACGCTTTCTTCCCGCTGTAATCCCTCACATCCACATCAGCATCATAAGCGCCCACCAGCAGCTTCATGACCTCTATGTGATTGTGCATGGCCGCCAGGTGCAGAGGTGTGTAGCCGGCGCTGGAACGTGTGTTTACGTTGATGGCGACGTTGTGCCGCTTGGCAAAATCCACCAGCATTGCGAAGAGCTCGTGTTTGCCTTGCTTGGCCGCCCAGTGCAGACATGTGAAACCGGTGACAAAGTCCTTCTTGGAGATGAGTGTCGGTTCACAGACAAGCAGACGCTGGAGACTGTCCCATTCACCATCTGCCGCACACATCATCCACTCGTGCTCCAGCGGGTCTAAGGTTACCGACGCACAATCCTCATCCACAGAGGACGACCTAAAGTCACTGTTTCTGGCTGACATGTGACCTGGACAGCTGCGATGCACCAGTGAGCGTCTCACCTGCATGTGCATTACATATTAAATGCATTATGGGCATTTGTATTGTATATTATATGCATTACAGTACATGCATTTGCATTATATATATATATATATATATATGCATTACGGTATGTGTATTTTCATTATACAGTCAAACCAAAATGTATTCAGACACCTTGAACATTTCCTTCATTAATAGTTTATTCACTATAGTTAGAAAAATGGTAATAAAATATGACAAGATCTCAGAGTTAAACTGTGTCAGAAAAAAAATTATCTTAATTATGTCAGATAACACTTAAGCAAAACATGGTCAGGTCAAAGTGTCTGAATAATTTTTGGTTACAAATTTTTTTTTAATCAATTTTACTGTTTTACTGTCCACTGTATGAAGAATTTTTGGGTATAATATGTCACAGTTTATTTATTTTGCTATCCTCACTTACAGAAATTAACTATAGTGTCCTGCACCCACTAGTAAAAATATAAAAAATGATATCTAGTGTCTGAATAATTTTTGGTTTGACTGTATATTATATGCATTATGAGTATTTGGATTATATGCATTACAGTATGCGCATTTGTATTATATATTATATGCATTTTGTGCACTTGAAGTATTGTATATTATATGCATTATAGTATGTGCGTTTGCATTATATATGATATGCTTTATGTGCATACATATTATATATATTAATATGCATTATGTGCATATGCATTATATATTAATATGCATTATGTGAATTTAGATTATATGTATTACAGTATGTGCATTTGTATTATATATTATATGCATTACAGTATTTGCATTTTCATTAGATATTAATATGCATTATGTGCATTTGCATTATATATGATATGCATTATGTGAATTTGGATGCGTTACAATATGTGGATTTGCATTATATATTATATGCATTACGTGTATATACATTATATATTATTTGCATTATGTGCATATGCATTATATATTAATATGCATTATGTGAATTTGGATGCGTTACAATATGTGGATTTGCATTATATATTATATGCATTACATGTATATACATTATATATTATTTGCATTATGTGCATATGCATTATATATTAATATGCATTATGTGAATTTGGATGCGTTACACTATGTGGATTTGCATTATATATTATATGCATTATGTGTATATACATTATATATTATTTGCATTATGTGCATTTGTAGTATTATATATTATATGCATTACAGCATTTGCATTTTCACTAGATATTAATATGCATTATGTGAATTTGGCTGCATTACAGTATGTGCATTTGCATTATATATTAGATGCATTATATACATTATATATTATTTGCATTATGTGCATATGCATTATATATTATTATGCATCATGTCAATTTGGATGCGTTCCATTATCTGCATTTGCATTATAAATTAGATTCATTATGTGTATATACATTATATATTATGCATTATGTGCATATGCATTATATGCATTACAGTATGTGCATTTCCATTTTATATTATATGCATTACAGTATTTGCATTTTCATTAGATATTAATATGCATTATGTGCGTTTGGATGCGTTACAGTATGTGCATTTGCATAATAAATTATATCCATTTATGTGTACATTCTATATTTTTGCATTATGTGCATATGCATTATATATTTTATGCATTTACATTATATGTGCATTATGAACATTTACATTATTGCATTTGCATTATTATTATATGCTTTATTACATGCATTCGCACCAGTCTCACCTGTGGAGAACTGCTCATCATGAGCTCTATGAAGTTCTTGCGGCTGCCTTTTGGGGTGCTGCCCTCCTCAGACTGCCCATCATGTGCTCCATCCTCAGAAGAGCCCAGCAAGCTGCGCTGAGATCCCCTCGATGTTCTCCTTCTACTAATGATGACCTGTGATGTGACGGAAGCTTTGCCAACTGGAGCCTCCAACTCCAGCTCTCCTGCCCTAGATTCCGGCTGTCCGGTTGACTGGGCATTGGAAAGCTCGGGAACATTTGATTCGACATCATTTTCATTTGAGACCTCTGGGAGATTACAGTGAGAAAGTGATGAACTGTCTTTCTCGATCAGCGCGATGTCTGACACACACACCTCTTCACATTCAGCATCTCTCACAGCGTCTGCTTTCTCCTCGGATTTTTGATTCAGATCATGTTTTCCATCGATTTCTGCCTTGACATGGCCGTTCTCTTCAATCTGCAAAGCATTTAATCCTCTCTTGACGTCTTCTTCTTCATCATCATCCTCATCATCATCGGGCTTCTCATCCAGCGCGCGCGCGCTCCGCATCTCCGGGTATCTGTACTTCTTCTTCAAACATACCACTTTCTCCCCGTTTTCCTGCTTCACATACGCGATATTGTCTACAAAACGCTTAAATCTCTCTTTTAACACGGCTCGCTTCGTATTTTCACTGCTCAGAAAGACTTTAAAATGCGCTATCAAGTCCTTGTTTTTCACTCGCCCCCCATTTTCCAATAGAAAGTCCAAAACGGATTCTTGCGTGCACTCCGACGCCATTATATCATGTTTTATATTTATAAATAAGCGAACAGATAAATTAACATCGTGGTAATTTTGACGTGTGGACATCGATAAATCGTTTGTCTGGGTGCTGGTGAACACATCGCGTCTTTTCTTGTATTAAAAGTAGGTTGTAGATGAGATTGAGTACTGTGCGTTGTGTGTCAGATAGGGGTCGGTAGAGCTTATAATGATGTTTGCATCCTAGCAACTCTTGTTGGGAGAACAGAATCACTAATGTGAAACTGGCGTACAGGAAGGTTCATTCGGGCTCAAACGCGCGCAGCGTTAACGCTGCAGTCGGCTCCGGGTTGAGCCAAAATGGATTCCAGTTACACCTCCACTCACTGAGGGCGAGTCGGAACTTGGAGCGCACCACTTTGCCGGGACAAGGGGGGGTTGAGGATGTTCTGAACATTAGAGGTATTATTTAACGAAACTGACAATGCGTTTTAGCTTTCATTTGGGTTAAAAACTTATATAATGTTATGAAAGTCCTCTCTAACATATTTGACATCTGAAATCGTTATACTCTGTCGACTAAAATCCAGACAAAACCCTCCCAAAGACAGCGAAATGGTAGCGCAGCTGTTCCCAGTGGTGTGTCAGCTGGAATTATTGGACGAGGCGGGTCACAGCAACTTTTGACTTTCATCCGAAAGAGAACCGACATTTCTCCAAATATTCGCTATTTTCCTGCGCGCAAATGGCATCCTCTGACGTGGTTCGACAGATGGTACGTTTGAGATCAACATATTCCAGGTTCTGACTCTTTTCTTGTTTCAATGACTGTGTGAAGTTTGTGACAGTGGGAGTGAGTTGGCGTGAGCGCGCTTGGGAGTGTCCGGACCTGCGCTCAACTATTTCACTCACTGACACGCGCGCTCCTCATTTATACAAACATGAACAAACATCCGATTAATCGATACGAATAGAGTTATCTGATTTATCTATTTGAATACATGTATGCGATTTATGAATCTGAATGGGGAATCTAAATATGTTTTATCAATCAAAATACAAACATCTGCTTAATAAAATTGAGTAAATAAATCTGATTAATCGATCTGAATGAAAACATCTGACTGCATTTATCATCTAATTCATAAGTACATAAATAGAATAGAAATAAATGGATTTCTCAACCAGAATCAGTCATAATTACTCTAAATCCATTTCTCAGTTTGAATTTATAACTGATCTTTGATCTTTTTTCTTTATATTTAGAAGTTTACTAGTCAGTGACATATTTGATGTTTTCTGTTAAAGAAGTTATTGCATCTGTAGAATATATATAAAATATGCTGCAGATCTAAAAGTCTGAGACCACATTGAGAATCTTTTGGAGATACATTTGAGAGAATGATGTGAAAGCAGCTGCATATTAATTGTGATAAAGGCCCTTGTAGCTTTGATTTTTTGCCAAGCGGTTTCCACAGCTGCATTTAGCAACGTTCAGTGTCACAGTGATGTTTTCTCGGTCATGTTCTCACTCACTCGTCTCTTCCAGGACAAGAACGCTCGTCCGCTGGCTCTATCGGGCCATGTTGGTTTTGACAGTCTGCCAGATCAACTGGTGAACAAGTCCACGAGTCAGGGATTCTGCTTCAACATCCTCTGCATTGGTAAGAATAATGACAGAAGTACTAGAGATGTGCATTGTGGTAGTGTGAATTGATTGACAGAAACGGCTGCCAAAAATGCATCGAAAAAGTCATTTTTTATGGTCCGTGATTGCTGTATGGAAGCATGTTTCTGACACAGAATAAAAAAGGTAATTGCGGCTTTTTGTCTCACAATTCTGGCTTTTTTCTCAGAATTGTGATGTTCTCGCAAATGAGAGTTTATATTTCACAGTTCTTTTAATCTCACAATTTTTTTTCTCAGGATTGTTTTTCTTGCAATTCTGAGTTTATGTCCGCAACTCTTTGCAAGAATGAAAGTCAGAATTGCGAGTTTATATCACAATTCTGAGAGAAAAAAAACAGAATTGTGATATAAAAAGTATTGTGGAATTGGAATATAAACTCGCAATTGTGAGGAAAAAGTCAGAATTTTGTGTTTATATCACACAATTCTGACTTTATAACTTGTAATTGCGAGTTTATATCAATTCTGAGAACACAGTCAGAATTGCGAAAAAAACAAAACATCAGAATTGCGGGATATAAACTCGTAATTGTGAGAAAAAAGTCAGAATTGTGGGATATAAACTCGTAATTGTGAGAAAAAAGTCAGAATTTTGTGTTTATATCACACAATTCTGACTTTATAACTTGTAATTGCGAGTTTATATCAATTCTGAGAACACAGTCAGAATTGCGAAAAAAACAAAACATCAGAATTGCGGGATATAAACTCGTAATTGTGAGAAAATAGTCAGAATTGTGGGATAGAAACTCGTAATTGCGAGAAAAACATCAGAATTGTGGGATAGAAACTCGCAATTGCGAGAAAAAAGTTAGAATTGTGAGATATAAACTCGTAATTGCGAGAAAAATGTCAGAATTGTGGGATATAAACTCACAATTGCGAGAAAAATGTCAGAATTGTGAGATATAAACTCACAATTGCGAGAAAAAAGTCGGGGTGTAAATTCGCAATTGCGAGAAAAAAATCAGTATTGTGGGATACAAACTTATAATTGCGAGAAAATAGAATTGTGGGATAGAAACTCGTAATTGCGAGAAAAACATCAGAATTTTGGGATATAGGCTTGCAATTGCGAGAAAAAAGTCAGAATTGTGGGATATAAACTCGTAATTGCGAGAAAAACATTGGAATTGTGGGATATAAACTCACAATTGCGAGAAAAAAGTCGGGGTGTAAATTCGCAATTGCGAGAAAAAAATCAGTATTGTGGGATACAAACTTATAATTGCGAGAAAATAGTCAGAATTGTGGGATATAGGCTTGCAATTGCGAGAAAAAAGTCAGAATTGTGGGATATAAACTCGTAATTGCGAGAAAAACATCGGAATTGTGGGATATAAACTCGCAATTGCGAGAAAAAAGTTAGAATTGTGAGATTTAAACTCGTAATTGTGAGAAAAAAGTCAGAATTGTGGGATATAAACTCGTAATTGTGAGAAAAACATCAGAATTTTGGGATATAGGCTTGCAATTGCGAGAAAAAAGTCAGAATTGTGGGATATAAACTCGTAATTGCGAGAAAAACATTGGAATTGTGGGATATAAACTCGCAATTGCGAGAAAAATGTCAGAATTGTGGGATATAAACTCGTAATTGCGAGAAAAATGTCAGAATTGTGGGATATAAACTCGTAATTGTGAGAAAAACATCAGAATTTTGGGATATAGGCTTGCAATTGCGAGAAAAAAGTCAGAATTGTGGGATATAAACTCGTAATTGCGAGAAAAACATTGGAATTGTGGGATATAAACTCGCAATTGCGAGAAAAATGTCAGAATTGTGGGATATAAACTCGTAATTGTGAGAAAAAAGTCAGAATTGTGGGATATAAACTCGTAATTGTGAGAAAAACATCAGAATTTTGGGATATAGGCTTGCAATTGCGAGAAAAAAGTCAGAATTGTGGGATATAAACTCGTAATTGCGAGAAAAACATTGGAATTGTGGGATATAAACTCGCAATTGCGAGAAAAATGTCAGAATTGTGGGATATAAACTCGTAATTGCGAGAAAAATGTCAGAATTGTGGGATATAAACTCGTAATTGCGAGAAAAACATCAGAATTGTGGGATATAAACTCGCAATTGCGAGAAAAAAGTTAGAATTGTGAGTTTATATAAATTCTGAGAAAACAGTCAAAATTATGGGATATAAATTCGCAATTGCTAGAAAAATGTCAGAATTGTAGGATGTAAACTCGAAATTGCGAGAAAAATATCAGAATTGTGGGATGTAAACTCGCAATTGTGAGAAAAAAGTTAGAATTGTGAGTTTATATCCCACAATTCTGAATTTATTACTCGTAATTGTGAGTTTATATAAATTCTGAGAAAACAGTCAAAATTATGGGATATAAATTCGCAGTTGCTAGAAAAACGTCAGAATTGTGGGATATAAACTCATAATTGCAAAAAAAAAGTCAGAATTGTGGGATATAAACTCATAATTGCAAGAAAGAAATCAGTATTGTGGGATATAAACACAATTGCGAGAAAAAAGTCGGGATATAAAATTACCTTTTTTACTTTTTATTCCGTGATGAAAACAACCTTCAATATTGCTGTGACTTCAAGTATTCATGTCCACCCAAGTACAAGTATCTTATTCAAGTGTCTTGAATATGAGTGCATACAGTAAATATGTCTGAAATCAGTAGCATTTATATCATAAGTATATCTTTTCCACAGGTGAAACTGGGATTGGCAAATCAACATTGATGGACACGCTTTTCAACACCAATTTTGAGAATTTCGAGTCCTCTCATTTTGAACCAAAGGTGAAGTTGCGAGCACAGACGTACGATCTCCAGGAGAGTAATGTTCGTCTGAAGCTCACTGTGGTTAATACTGTCGGCTTTGGCGACCAGATGAACAAGCAGGAGAGGTCAGTCCTGTTCAAGACAAGTCAGCTTTATTTCTATAATGCTTAACTCGTTTCATTACTGGATGAATCAGCGTTTTTGAACGAATATCTTGAATGAATGATTCAATGACTCACTCAAATGCTTCACTTGTTTAATTACTGGATGAATCTGTGATTTTGAACAAATCTCTTGAATGAATGATTCAACGACTCACTCATAAATGCTTCACTTGTTTAATTACTGGATGAATCTGTGATTTTGAACAAATCTCTTGAATGAATGATTCAACGACTCACTCATAAATGCTTCACTTGTTTCATTACTGGATGAATCTGTGATTTTGAACAAATCTCTTGAATGAATGATTCAACGACTCACTCATAAATGCTTCACTTGTTTCATTACTGGATGAATCAGCGTTTTTGAACAAATCTCTTGAATGAATGATTCAACGACTCACTCATAAATGCTTCACTTGTTTCATTATTGGATGAATCTGTGATTTTGAACAAATCTCTTGAATGAATGATTCAACGACTCACTCAAATGCTTCACTTGTTTAATTACTGGATGAATCTGTGATTTTGAACAAATCTCTTGAATGAATGATTCAACGACTCACTCATAAATGCTTCACTTGTTTCATTACTGGATGAATCAGCGTTTTTGAACAAATCTCTTGAATGAATGATTCAACGACTCACTCATAAATGCTTCACTTGTTTCATTACTGGATGAATCAGCGTTTTTGAACGAATATCTTGAATGAATGATTCAATGACTCACTCAAATGCTTCACTTGTTTAATTACTGGATGAATCTGTGATTTTGAACAAATCTCTTGAATGAATGATTCAACGACTCACTCATAAATGCTTCACTTGTTTCATTACTGGATGAATCAGCGTTTTTGAACAAATCTCTTGAATGAATGATTCAACGACTCACTCATAAATGCTTCACTTGTTTCATTACTGGATGAATCTGTGATTTTGAACAAATCTCTTGAATGAATGATTCAACGACTCACTCATAAATGCTTCACTTGTTTCATTACTGGATGAATCAGCGTTTTTGAATGAATCTCTTGAATGAATGATTCAATGACAAATACACGTTTTAACAGTCACTTGTCGCCACCTACTGGTGTAACAATGTAATTGATACAATATTTAATTGAAGCGTCAAGTTACTTTCAGAGGATGATTTACTGTACTTTGATCATACTGTAGACAGTGTTTATATCTGAATAGTAGGGCTGGGCGATATGTAAAAAATATTTTATCGATAATCGCCTCAAAAATATTGCGATATCCGATAATATTGTCTACCTAAGCCTCCCCGTCGGAGACAACATAGCTGACTTACACTGTATTATTAAGAACAAAAGACATTTTATTTTCTGAACATTTGTGCATATATTGAAGTCCTATCTCTGTTCCAGTTACCAGCACATAGTGGATTACATTGACACGCAGTTTGAGTCGTACTTACAAGAGGAGCTGAAGATCAAGCGCTCTCTTCATAACTACCACGACTCCAGGATCCACGCATGTCTGTATTTCATCGCTCCTTCTGGACACTCGCTCAAATCCTTAGATCTGGTCACTATGAAGAAGCTGGACAGTAAGGTTAGACCGTCATGTTTTCCACAAATGCACTTGTCAACATTCATAAGTAAAACATAATCCTAATCAAAATCCGTTCGCTTTCAGCATGATTCTTTAACCCTCCGGTTATGTTTGGATCAGTTTGACCCACATTCAATATTCACACTGCTTGAAACACTGGTTAAACTATTTATTTCTTCCTGAAATTTTGTGAATATTTCTCATTTAGGTTAATGAATGTGCATGCAAATTTTCGACAGTTTCATAATATAATATAATGTAATATAATATGATTAAAATCTTTATTGTAGATTGTCAAACACTAAAATGCAAAATACATAAGAACTTATTAAATATAAGTTTACTTGAAATTGAATTCTCTGTTAAAGGATATTTTTGTTGCTATTTTTTTTTTACACAGAAAAGAAACCCATTTTACCCTCACAAGGTTTTGAGAACCAGTTAAATAGCAATAAATAGTACTTACACTAAGTACAAATAATGTAAGATACTATTTATACTTGTAGTTATTTGCAGTGCACCTCGATGTGTAAATAGTCACTACAAGTGTTCATGTTTGTGCAGCTTATTTTGAACCTAAAAATATGTGGGTCGAATTGCCCCCTTACACAACAGAAATAGATGTGGATTATTAAATGTGTTTTAGTGTTTTTCATAGTGCTATTTTTTTTAAACCAATCTGGGTCTATTTGACCCAATTTTTTAACACAAAATGAGAGTTAAAGGATTAGTTCACTTCAGAATTAAAATTTCCTAATAATTTACTCACCCTGATGTCATCCAAGATGTTCATGTCTTTCTTTCTTCAGCTGAAAAGAAATGAAGGTTTCTGAGGAAAACATTCCAGGATTTTTCTCCATATAGTGGACTTCACTGGGGTTCAACGGGTTGAAGGTCCAAATGTCAGTTTCAGTGCATCTTCAAAAAGCTCTACATGATCCCAGACGAGGAATAAGAGTCTTATCTAGAGAAACCATCGGCCATTTTCTAAAAATATATAAATAAAAAATATACACTTTTTAACCACAAATGCTCGTCTTGCACTGCTCTGCGATGCGCCATTACATAACCATTACGTAATCACGTTGGAAAGGTTACGGGTGACATAGGCGGAAGAACCGCGGTAGGGCAAAGAACTCCATCTCATTTTCTCCTCCAGCTTCAAAATCGTCCGTCATCGTTGTTTTATCTTTTTTTTGTAAAGGCCGTTTGACTTAGTCTTTGCACGTTCACTTTGTAAACACTGGATCGTTACTTCCTCCTACGTCACGCGTGACGTTTCAAACGTGATTACGTAATGATTATGTAATGGCGCATCACAGAGCAGTGCAAGACGAGCATTTGTGGTTAAAAAGTATATATATTTTTTTAGAAAATGACCAAGATTTCTCTAGATAAGACTCTTATTCCTCGTCTGGGATCGTCTTTTTGAAGCTGCACTGAAACTGACATTTGGACCTTCAACCCGTTGAACCCTGAACATCCTGGAATGTTTTCCTCAAAAACATTCATTTCTTTTCAACTGAAGAAAGAAAGACATAAACATCTTGTATGACATGGGGGTGAGTAAATTATCAGGAAATTTTATTTCTGAAGTGAACTAATCCTTTAACATGACATGTCGCGTCTCGTTCTGGGTTGTTTTTTTGCGTCGTTGTGAATTAATCTTGTAAATACCAGACCAGTCAGACATGACCTTAAGGCAACAGAAGATAAGATTATTCCTGCTCTGACCTTCTGTGGCTGAAGACAGTGGTCAGGATTGTTTTATCTGCTCAATGTCTGGACGAGACGTCTGAGTAAACCTGCTGGAAAACGTTTTTGTGTTCATCCTCTCTATTTTATTTTTAAACTCGTGTAGCTGAATGGATTCAGTCGTGCCTCTCATTCAGTGTGCTGAATTTTATGTTTACAGATTCAGTCACTTCAATATAACATTAATAATAATAATAATAGTAATTAAGGTTGGGCTTTTGTTTAAATAGAGATTTGGCTGAACTGTACAGCAGAAGGAATGTCTGAAATGTTTGTTCTAAAACTAAACCTGTGGTTTCTCTATATTCGTCTGTTCCTGTTTAGTTCAGTCTCTCGCTCTGCTTCTGCTCCTCAGGTCAACATCATTCCTGTCATCGCTAAAGCCGACACCATCTCCAAGAGCGAGTTACACAAGTTCAAGATCAAGATCATGAGTGAGCTGGTCAGCAACGGCGTGCAGATCTACCAGTTCCCGATTGACGATGAAACGGTGGCGAAGATCAACACAGCAATGAATGTGAGTTCTGAAGATCACACTGAAATAAAACAACAGGAAACAGAGTTTACAACGCATTTCACTTGTAAAATGAATCATTTGTGCATTGAAAATATACATATATGAACACTGTTGCTTTGTTAATAACTTTTGAGACTCATTTTGCAGCATTTATTCAATCCGTTTGATCACTTATATTAAAGGGGTCATGACATGGATTTTTTTTTATTATGTAACACCTGTTACGGGACTGAACGCCAGGACTTTGGTGTGATGATGACGTCGATGTCATATGCACATGCATATGACATCACAGATCCCACAATATCAAAACCAGACGTTGTTTTGGATGTTGATTAAATAAATGCTTTGTTTAGAGGAGGACGTTTTAAGCTATGAAACTTGCAGGATGTTATAATGGTACAAAGACTTATATGTCAAAAGATCAATGACCTTTAAGAAGCTCTAAGGACCGGTTACACTGAATCCCGTTTGTGTTGGAAACTCAGGGTCTATGGAAGAGAATTTATGCCACTTAAAAAGCAAAAACAAACAATCACTTGCGATCCATGAACACATCTCTTATTTACTGTACGTGATCTCACTGCATCTGTCATAGAAAAGCAACACCTGCTGTTATGAATAATTAAAGGGGACCTATTATGCCCCTTTTACAAGATGTATTAGTCTCTGGTGTCCCAGAATGTGTCTGTGAAGTTTCAGCTCAAAATACCCCACAGATCATTTATTATAGCTTGTTAAATTTGACCCTATTTGGGTGTGAGCAAAAACACACAGTTTTTGTGTGTCACTTTAAATGCAAATGAGCTGCTGCTCCCGCCCCCCTTTCCAGAAGAGGGCGGAGCTTTAACAGCTTGCACTTCGGTTGCTCAACAACAACAAAGCTGGAGAATCTCACGCAGCCAAAATGAGGATTGTCAGTAACGGTGTTCAGCCTTACATTGTTCAAACCAGCATTGAATTGACCCTCGTTTGTGAAGCAGTCCGGCGTAAAATGACGGCATGTCAACAACACTCGACTACAACAACTCTTCCTCTTCTCTAAAGCCGTCCAACATGGCCTCACCCCCTTTGTTGTGTGTTCTCGGGGGCGGGGTTTATGTAAATTTTAGGGTTAGTGATGTCACCAACATAGGAAGAAGCTTGTTGTGGTTCTTAAAAAGCGTTTTCTGTAAAAGAAAATATCTCCCTTTGCATTGAACTTTGAGCGTTGTAACTTTGCAGATGTTGTTTATGCTCAAACAGCAACATTACACACTAACTAAAGTTAAAAAAAAGTGAAATCATAATCAGGAACCCCTTTAAGAGAAGTGTCTTCTCATAGGATAACGACATGCAGTCTTATGAATTATGAGGATGAAGATTTTAAACTCGGAAGACGATTTTCTCCTACATTAACACATGCTAACATTGTCTCTGATGTGCAGAGAATGACAGAAATATAGTATTTAAAACTGAAGGATAGTGTATTTTGTAAGTAAACGTTTGTAAACGTTTTGTTTGCTCTTGCAGGGTCATCTTCCGTTTGCTGTTGTTGGCAGTACGGAGGAGGTGAACATCGGAAACAAAATGGTCAAGGCAAGGCAGTATCCCTGGGGAGTCGTGCAGGGTGAGGCTTTGATTACAAAATGTCAAAAATTTGAGTCAATTGAGTGTTTACAGCCGACAACGCGTGTGGAACATTATTGGTGTGAACTGGAGCCGATGACCTGAAACTCAGGCAGTAACTTTTAAGCTGACACTGACTCAGAAAACACTTTTTTTTAATAAATCTCCTTGATATTTTTCCCGACACGTTCATAATTAATCATTTCTTTTGCTTGCATTTTACTTTTGAGATGCTGCAGGATGAAATGACTTAATGTGAGTGATGCTCTTGTAACCTTCTGTCTTTCAGTGGAGAACGAGAACCACTGTGACTTCGTGAAGCTGCGCGAGATGTTGATCTGCGTGAACATGGAGGATCTGCGGGAACAGACGCACACGCGCCACTACGAGCTCTACAGACGCTGCAAGCTGGAGGAGATGGGCTTCAAAGACACCGACCCAGAGTGCAAACCTGTCAGGTGAGCCATTCGTTATCCAGTGTATTACAAATGTCTTGTTGTAGGTGCCGACACTGTTTTCAACTAAAAACTTTTTATACGTTTTGACTGTTCATTTGCACAACAACAGCGTTTTGGGGGCCTGAAAATGCTAACTTTTGAAAACGTTTTTCAAAGTGCACGTTTTTAAAAACGATACCGTTATCGTCTCCATGTAAACTACAAAAACGTCATGTTACGTGTTCAGTCTATGGGCGCGTGGTGTTTCTTTACAAAGTGACATCGCCATCTACTGGCCTGACAGCAGAATACAGTGTTTTTAGTCGTCTTCGTGGATCTGTGATTGTTTTGAAATGTCATCTGTATGCAAAAAGTGCAAAGGAAAAACTTTTCCATTTTTAGTACATCATTGTCGTGTAAACGTACCCTGAGTCCTGCAAAAAAAAGGTTGTTACACATTTTTTGTCATAGTTTTCGTTAACGAAATTACACTACTATTTCCTCAAGTACTTCAACAGACAGAGAAACTAAGATGCCACTGTTGTGTAACCACTAATAAGGCGGTTTTGGAGAAGGGAGCATGGGAACTGTTTGTTTAACCTCATTCACAAGGACATTCCACGCATTTCTTCTTGGCGTTTCAAAACAGAAGCCAGAAAATCACCCTGAACTCTCAAACACTCGGACCAGATTCTCAGCTAATGGCCCTGATGAGTTTTTTAGCGAGACCTTCACTGATTTGAAGGCCACAAAGAGAGTGTTTTTGAAAACAACAGGGTCCCTGCGGGTCCTTTAAAGTCTTAAATTCAGTTTGATCAAATTTACAGCCATAAAATTTCTGAAATGGCGTAACAGGTCTTAATTGGGGACTGAAAAACAGGATTTTTATTGGTATTTTGGTTGCACAAAGTGTATCCAACTCTTAAATTCAGTTTGATCATATTTAAGGCCATTAAAAGTCTTAAATGGTGTAAAAGTCTTAATTATCATTTTAAAAGGCCTTAAATTTGGGGGCTGAAAAACTGGATTTTTATTAGTATTTTGGTTGAACAAAGTGTATCCAACTCTTAAATCCAGTTTAATCAGATTTAAGGCCATTAAATGTCATAACAGTCTTAATTATCATTTAAAAGGCCTTAAATTTGGGGGCTGAAAAACTGGAATTTTATTGGTATTTTGGTTGCACAAAGTGTATCAAAGTCTTAAATTCAGTTTAATCAGATTTAAGGCCATTAAATGTCATAACAGTCTTAATTATCATTTTAAGAGGTCTTAAATTTGAGGATGAAAAAACTGGAATTTTATTGGTATTTTGGTTGCACAAAGTGTATCAAAGTCTTAAATTCAGTTTAATCAGATTTAAAGCCATTAAAAGTCTTAAATATCTTAAATGGCATTTTTAGAGGTCTTAAATTGGGGGACGGAAAAAATACAAAATTTGTAAGATTGCTTATATTCCAAATTTTTAAGCTTCTGTCTAAAAGCTTCTGCTAAAATGAATAAATGTAAATGCAAAAGGTGGTGATTTATCTAAATAAATGTGAGCGCTGAATGTGCAAAGTCAAAACGTGGTGTTGTGTTGCTTTACTTTATGGTGCATTGCTTTGATCATATTGTACATTGCTATGATATATTACTATATTACTACATTGTAATATGTGTAGATGGTTGTAAGATGCGTATTTTATCTCCCCCATTTTGTTTTTAAATGAGCAGCTAGAAGTTGTAAGCATATACATTTCAAAATAAGAGTCCTTGTGTCTTTCAAGCTTGTTTATAATTGAAAATATCAGCACAATATTCTTATGTGTTTGATTGCCTTTCATTAAACTGAACTGAACTTGACTAAATAAGTCAACCTACTGATTCTGTTTCTACTGACTTTTTTTTATTACGGCTTTATGTAACCATTTTGCCAGAGATTAACAACAAAAGACCATCGAGATGCATTTGAAATGTGATGATTCCCTGAAATCAAATCCAATCAAATCATGAGGTTTAATGGTACTGCTGCTGACATTGTGAATAAAGCACTTTGTATTAAAGTTGTTTTTCCACATCAGTCTTCAGCAGACGTACGAGGCGAAGCGGCAGGAGTTTCTGGGCGAGCTGCAGAGACGAGAGGAGGAAATGCGACAGACGTTCGTCCAGAGAGTCAAAGAGAAAGAGGCCGAGCTGAAAGACGCAGAGAGAGAAGTACGACATTCATGATTGATGATTGTTGCCACTAGAGCTGCCCCCTAATAGTAGCTTCATATAACTAGTTCATCAGTGGTTCAGTCACTAACGCTGTGGCCGTTTAGTTGCAGGGGAAGTTCGAGCAGCTGAAGCGACTGCATGCGGACGAGAAGAGCAAACTGGAGGAGAAGCGCAGGAGTCTGGAGGAGGAGATGAGCGCCTTCAACAAACGCAAAGCCGCCACAGAGCTCCTGCAGGCGCAGTCCTTCAACGCCAGCACCAACAACAAGAAGGACAAAGATCGCAAGAAGTGAGTATGAACGAGAGCGCTTTTAGAGTTTGGGTTTGATGCACGATGTTCTGTGACCAATAAGCTGTGAGCTTGCAGTGGTGTCGTTTTGACGTGTTGAATCTGCTGTAACATAGTGAAAGTATTTTTGGAATGTTTGTGGAATCTCTGGAATGCGCAGTTACATTCTCAAACCTCATGTTCTTCCTTCTTCAGCTCTGGATTCATGTGAAGACGCAGACGTGACCAGACACGGACTGTTACCATCCTAAACGGCATGTTTACGCACATCAGTGTTTTACCATGTTAGAAATGTACAGTTAGTGATGTAGCAGATGGAAATACTGACACTCACCAGCATATCGTATTGACGGTACTGTATCAGATATTCTCACAGCACACGTCTGTCTTCACAGCCTCACTTTGGTGCCTACAAAAAAAGGAAATAATTTCTTATGAGCACAATGCAGATGGTTTATTACAGAATATGCTCTTTTGAGAAAATGTTAATCTACTATTTTTACTGGTAAGCGTTTACCGGACATGTGTTTTTATGGTTGGGGAGGGCTAAAAACATTAATCAGAAATACTATAGTAAATTTACCATAAATGTTTACCTTATTGCATTTATTTTTCACATTTTATACTCGTATGTTACATGTATTTAAACAGTGTTATTTTTTGGTGATGTTTTAACCAAATAAACTTGTATTTTTCAGCAAATTGGATTTCTCGTGTTTATCACCAAGCCTGCTTATTTAACCATTTGGTTATTTTTGACTGAAAGATTTTTACACTTTGTTTTTTTAGAATTGTTTACTTCATCAGTCATGAAGTGGTAGGCCACGTAAAGGCAGGCGTCCCAAAAATCATGGACATCATTCGAAGAGGTTAAAAGGTCCTGAATAAAATAGTCACACTTGTATTGTTCAGGGTCAAAAATGAGGCAATGGAAATGAATGGGAAGCGAATTTCATCTAGTGGAAGCGTTTGGTACTGCAGCCCAAACAAAATCTTACTGAAAACTATTTTTTTGAGATATCAAGCTCAAATTTGGAACACAACTTGTTTAGATTTATGGCTTTGATTTTCTTGCAGTTTTAGAGTAAATCGTGTTTTGGAAAATATATTTTTCATTAAAATTATATATATATATATATATTTTTTTTTTTTTTTACTTTTATCACTTTAAAAACTTTATAAACTTCAGTCTGTGATCCAAAGCATTTAAGAATTATGAGAGTTGGAAATGTAATTTTTTAGGTCTATGCTGAAAAAGTGAATAAATGGATTATAACTATTATGCATAAATATAATGTAGTACCATAAAGTCCCCTAAAAATATAAAATATTAAATAAAAAATATTATAGAACTAAAATATACTACATTCATTTAATTTAATTAAATAAAAAAATTACATTTTGTTTTACTGTGACACGAAGGCTAAATTAACATGTAAACTGAAGTTATTAAATATTTGCTTTATAACTGACACTTCCAAAAAGTCTAAGGAATATATCGTCAATTTTTATTTATTTTTGGTAAAAAAAATAATAATAATAATAAAAAAAAAATGTCCATAAAAAACTTTTCAGGCTCAGTTACTACTACTAAAATGTAAAATATATAATTAAAATTAAATTAATTATTTTAATTAAATTATATATTATTAAATAGATTAAATAAAAAAAAATGCTTAAAAGATGAATATTGATTATTATTATTGAATAATATATATTTTATATAAATATTAGAATATATATTTTATATTGAATATTTGATAAATATTTTATTTGTTTACCTGCATGTCATGTGACCATTAACCAACATCAGAGAACCATGAACATGCAAATGTTTTGTTAAATTATTGAAATATCAACTTAAAAATCTCCTACTTTTTATGTATTGTATATTGAGATTAATAAAAAGTTTCTCCTAATAACACTATGAATCACCTGTTCTTCTGTCAAAAACTATTGTGCTTTTATTCCATGAAATGCTTAAGGCTTTGACCTCTTACAATATTTTATAGGCAATTGATTTTAATGTACTGTAATGTTAAAATACAATATTAATTGGTTCAGTGTTAGAAGCCTGTGAGGATCTGAACCAGATAGAATGCTGATGTCAATGATGATGTCACAAAGATTCTAGAATTCTCTTGAGCATTTAGAGATTTCATTCACATCAGATTATTTTAGTCAGCATTTTATGTTGAAACTGAATTCCTGTGATCTTGAGCTAAACGACATGGAGCACAAGTTCATTGCCACAGCTTTTAACGAGTTTCATGAAGTTCGCTTACAGGGCGAACTCGTGGACGTCGTCATCAAAGTCAATGGCAAAGAGTTCAAAGCTCACAAGATCATTCTTTGCGCCTGCAGCCCTTATTTTAGGTAAGGCACATGCTTTGCAGTTGTACAATGTCTAATTTAGTAGTGACATCTTTAGAAATTAATGCCATTTGCTCCACAGGATGCTCTTCTCCACCTCATCCACCAACACGGAGGAAAATTCCTACGATTTTCCAGGAATCTCCTCGGACACCATGTCTCTGATTATTCAGCATGCGTATGCCAGACCTGTTCTCATCACTACAGAGAACGTGTCGGAGCTCTTGCTGGCAGCAGATCGGTTTTCAATCTCAGGACTCTTAGATCATTGCTGCAAGTTCCTGGAGACCAACTTAAGCCTGAAGAACTGCATCGGTATCTGCATGCTTTCAGAGCGTTTCCACTCCTGCTCAAATCTCCACCATAAAGCAAAGCTCTTCACCCTGCAGCACTTTGAGGAGGTGCAGCAAGTGTCCGAGGAGTTCCTGGAGCTCTCGCTGGAACATCTGGATGAGATGATCGCTTGGGATGAGCTGAATGTCAGGAAGGAGGAGGTGGTTTTTGAGGCCATCCTCCGCTGGATTGCTCACGCTCCTGAAAACAGGAGAGAACACATCGCTGTGCTTCTGCCAAAGGTTAGACAGAGACTTTCTTCTGTTTGAACTCTTACCTCTGTTTTTTTATATTCACATTATAAATGATAAACATGACTATAATGTGTTATATGGGCCATTCTACAGAACTGGTTCAAAGTCAAAAGTTGAAAACATCTTGAAAAAAAAAACCACAAATTTTGTATGTATGCAAACTGTATAATTGTATAATACACATTTCTAGTTAATTCTCATATAATTCTCAGTTCTCCCACTACCGAAACAATAATAAGTAATTTAATAAAAAGAGTTACATTGACCTATTAATTACAATTTAATTACAAGTGTATTTTGTGAGATTTGTTGTTTTGTGAATCCAATTTTTCTTTGTAAAAGTCAAAGTTTATCATACTGATTTCAAAGTTAAGTTTGAATACATTGAACCAAACACTTTAATAACATCAGTATACTTTATTTTTGACAAAACATCCCATGTTTCGGTCGTGACTGCACATTGTCGGTAGTGACAGTAATGTGTCGGTAGTGACCACATGACAGGATTTTAACTCGCATACTAAAACACTACTGATTTGCATAAGAAAACATACTAAAATTCTAATGATTTGCATAACTGGGTTCGGGTCAGCCACCTCCCAAATAAAAGTAACCAATAAATTATGATTTTATATATATATTAAGCTTTCAATAGATAATAGAAGGATCTTAGTAAACATCTAAGATTTGAAAACTTAAATGCTTTTTAAATGTTTTTTGGTTGTGGGACAGCAGTTGCACCAATTCTGTAGAATGGCCCATAACAAAGGCCACATTTGGTTGTAATTCTTCCCTCACTGCGCTTTAGGTTCGAATGGGGTTAATGTCTCCAGACTTCTTCATGAATAATGTGAGGAACAACACACTGGTGTCTGAGAATGAGGCGTGTTCGGCCCTTCTCGTCAGTGCAATGAAGGCCATTTTTAACCTGCACATTGAGGAACCCACTAGCTCAGACCTCATAAACCAACTAACACGCCCACGTCTGCCCTCTGACATCCTATTGGCCATTGGAGGGTGGAGCATAGGCAGTCCCACCAATGGGATTGAGGCGTATGATGTGAGGGCAGACTGTTGGGTCAGTGTCACTCAAGAGGAAGAGCGTCCCAGAGCCTATCATGGGTCAGCGTTCCTCCATGGTTTTGCGTACTCCATTGGCGGCTTTGATGGCGAAAATTATTTCAGTAGTGTGAGGAAATTGAATCCTATCACTCACACCTGGCAAGAGGTGAGCATTGTTACGCATCCGAGTATCAACTAGTTTAATTTTACTACTAACAAATATTGTGACTTTGGATGGTGTATGAATTTTGGACTGATATGAAACTTGGGTGCTGTTTCAAAACCAAGTAAGTCATCTACCCAAAGTCCCTTTAAGACTCGGCGGCCATCTTAAGAAACGCCTCTCAGGCATGCACGTCCAGCTCCTATCTCTTTGAATGGGGGAACATCAAATTCTCCAAAGCTGTTCACTAAGCTTTCGATTAAATTTAATATTTGAAATCACTAATGAAATTAACAAAAACCGTCTCATAAATTTCTAAACGCTCGAATCGTGACAAAAAGCTGCATTTTTCAGGCTGAATGAAGCTAATGCGCATACGCAGTTCTAACTGCGCGTCTTTACTGGAAGCGCACGTCTGACTGTTTCTACAGGAACCGGAGCTTCTAACGGCCGCTGCAGTGATGCGAGGACTTTACCAATTGGCGATTGGCTCTTATTTAGAAGGCGGGACTTATTCCATTGCACTTTCTCCCATTCATAATAATACGAGTGCCCCATCTTTCTATATATATATATATATATATATATATATATATATATATATATATAAAGTCTTTGATCTATAAACAGTGGTAGTTTAGAAATGACATCAGCATTTCTGAGCATCACAAGCTAATTTGAGCGCCAAAAATGTTTGAGTAGGCAGCTTTCTGGTGTCTGAAACACAGCCATGGTCCTTACAAAGTCCTTACAAAGCAAAAATTTGTCATGGTATCAGATGGTAATACTACATCACTATATAATGATACCACTTATACGATAATTAAAGACACTGTAAGGTACTTCAAGGAAGACTGTAGTATAATATTCAACCAAGTATGGTAATACCATGGTACATGTCCAAAAAAAAAAAAAACCCACAGTATTACAGTAATGCTGTTCATATAGGCAGCTTTCTTTGTTTTGTGTTGTTTGTGTGTTACACATTAGGTGGCCCCCATGTATGAAAAACGATGTTATGTCAGTGTTGCTGTTCTGGACGGACTCATTTATGCCATTGGAGGTTTTAATGGACATGAACGGCTAAAAACAGCAGAACGCTACCACCCAAACACCAACCAGTGGACAATGTTGGCGGCAATGAGTGTACGGAGGAGTGACGCCAGCGCCACCTCGCTGCAGGGCAAGGTAAGAACATTCACCCAAGTCAAACATTTGTCAAAGAGCATGTCGGACACTATCAGTGTGTTAATTCTACTGTATTTGTGTGCGTTTGGCAGGTTTATATCTGTGGTGGTTTTACTGGGGTCGAGTGTCTCTTCACAGCTGAGAGCTTTAACCCCGAAACAAACCAGTGGACTCTCATCGCTCCCATGAGCAGTCGTCGCAGCGGTGTTGGTGTTATCGCATATGGGAATCTAGTGTATGCTGTGAGTATATGAAAATACAAAATAATGTGTTTAAATGTGATGCCTATTATCAACTGTACAAAAATAGATACTCAAAAATGCCAAACCTTTTGATCTGCTGAGCCATATATTAACAGATAAATGCACATTTATGTTTCAAGGTTGGTGGTTTTGATGGTGCCAGTCGTTTGCGAAGTGCCGAGACCTACAACCCTCTCACTGACCGCTGGCATAATATTGAATCCATGGTCAACCCACGCAGCAACTTCGGCATTGAGGTGAGATACGGAAATTTAATGAGGATTCTGTTTTTAATAATTCTCATTGGTCGCATACTGAACATGTTTCATATAAGTAACAGTTGTTGCTTCTGATACTCCAGGTGTTGAACGACCAGCTGTTTGTTGTCGGGGGGTTTAATGGAGTCCGAACCTGCTCTGATGTGGAGTATTATGACCAGAGGACGAATGAATGGTAACGTTCACATCACTGGTCATTTCACAATGCATGACAAAAAGAAAAAATAGTAATGGTTTACAGTACAGTCCTTTTAATTAATGCACTAAAAATGATCAATACATTTGAGTATTTGTTCAAGTTTGTTGGACTAATTGGATTGTGAAAAGAGTCTTTATGTGACTTTCTCTATATCTTTTTCTTCACAGGGATGAGTCATGTGACATGAGTATTTCCCGCAGTGCTGTGAGCTGCTGTATATTATCGGGGTTACCTGATGTCACACTGTATGTGGCCGATCGAGACTCTTTCCGGACATCAGAAGACGAGTCTGACAGTGATTGATCGACCTCCCCTTCCCTTCCAGAAGAAACATCATGACACGCCACATGATATGATTAAATGCAGTAAAAAATTGTGTTTGGATTGTGCACTTTAAAGTTGGCATGAGATGGAAGTTGCACTAGTCTTTTCTTCCCTATTGTGCCGTATATCTAAGTAAAACGGCTTCTGGAACAAGAACAAATGTAGGGCGGGGCTTGATTTGCTATTGGCCGATCTCATGTGAGTGACAGGTTGCCTCGCCCTCCCACCAGTAAACACATCATCAAAGAAATGATGTCACTGCTAGAGGGAGGAGAAGTTATTTTGGTTAAAGATGATGAGGGACATGAATTAAAATAAAAGGTAATGTTCAAATATGAATACAACAAAATATTCTGGGGGCCATGAAAGTTTTGTGAAAATATTCAAAAATGCTGGTGGTGGCTGGCAACTTAAAAAAAAATAAAAAAATAAAAATAAGTTGATGTGTACATATAATATATATATATATATATATATATGGTACAAATGCGAGCAGCAATTATCGGGGTTCATGCTCTTTTAGGCCTTGAAGCACATGCGTAAAAAGGTATAATGTTTTAATTAGCAAGCCTGTAACCATCTCGATCATTGATGGAAAAGACAATTTACAGCCAATACAGGCAATTTACTATAGAAAATTTATGGTTTATAAAACTTATAAATAGTTATTGAGGTTGAGCCAAAAACCTACGATTAGTTTGCCAAAGTTGATTTTTGAAATAATCTTCAATATTTAACAAACGATTCAATGGACAGAGGCGGTCCTAGAGACAGAGTTGCTCAGAATGAGGAGTTCTACCATGTGGTACGAATGGTGTGGGCGTGTGTAAAAAAAATACACGTTCCTTTTCGCACTTGATAAACGCAATGGTGCCCCCGGTGGCCGATTTCTTTTGAATTTCTCACAGGCCACTAGGGCCGTGAGTCAAACAGACCCAGCAAGTTTTCTTCCGGTCGGCCTCCGTTAACCTTGTCTGATAGCTGCTCAAACTTCAGTGTCTGATGGCGGACATGTTTTTTGAGATGCGTCAACATCCTCATAGACAATCATGGCACCTCAGATGAAGACACTGCATGCCAATTGTCGAGTCGATCAGACTAACGGTGAAGTAGTTATAGCCGTTTTCATGTTTTTTTTCCTGTTATAGCACCAGCAAGTGGCCAGTCGCTGCATCCTTTTTCACATGACCACAGAATGAGCTCTTACATATGTGTGCCAAGTTTGGTGAAAATATCTCATTCCGTTCACGAGTTACAGCCATTTTAGTAAAAGTGGCTCCGCCCACTTCGAACGTTTTGAGATCATGAATCGAAATTTCAACTTTTTTTGATAATTATTGACAATCAGACTCCAGAGAATCTCGCTGCACTGGTTTAGTTCCAATCGGGACTAATTCGCGAAAGAAAGAAAAAATCCAAATTTCCGATTCCGAGGCCAACAATTCCAACGACATAAGACACTTGAGCCTACGCCTAACGGCTCAGTGTTACAAACTTACCGGTGTATTAAGCACACGAACGATAATAGAGTCTTTACTAGAAAATCCGATAGGAGAATACAGGAACATACACCAGCATTAACACGAAACAATACCCGACAACATAATCCACAAAAATGAACTCAAATGAACAAGAATGAACTCAAATGACAAACAGCTGAGATGAATGTGATTAGTGTCCATGGTGACAGATTGTGGCGGGAAACTAGAACAAAGAAACACGTGACAGATGAAAACAACAAACAAAAAGTCCATGTGAATGTAACATTACGCCCCCTCCCGGAAAGGCGCCGTAGAGAGAGGGGAAGATGAAGATAAGATGCTGAAGATGATGTAGGAGGCGGTTCAGGAGGCGGACGGCTAACCGGGAGGAGGTGGAGAACAGGAGTCCAGGGTGGTGCAGGAGGTGGTGAAGTCCGGGAGGTGGCCTTGAACAGGGGCTGCAGGCTGTTGTGCCAGGCACCAGCCAGGGTAGTGCCCCACGGCGGCGTTGATGGAGGGAGGAGCCATGCAAGGGAGTTAATGACGACCGCCATGGGGAGGACCGTAGTCAACAATGGCGAGGATGGAGCCCACCACGCAGTTGACGAGCTGAGGAGGTGGAGAGATGGGGATGATCCAAGCGGCCGCGACGGAGCCGCAGTGACGACCTCCTGAGATCGAGGAGGGGATCCAGAGGTCTGAAGACGCGCAGGAGCGACCGAGGGTGGAGACGGAGCCTGAGGTAGGGCGGAGCAAGCCGTAGTGGAAGGGGTGGAGGGCCAGAGAGCAGCGAATGGTCCGTAGGTCTGCACCGAAGGTGAAGCGATGTCTGACCCAGGTGGAGCCGACGTGCCGAGGGAGTCCGGCATGTTTCGAAAGGCCGATGGTCAACTCTGAGGTCGAGGGTGGGAGGAGCGCAGGAGTCAGGGCGATGGATGGAGGCAGTTCGAGACCATCCGAAGCTGGAGGCGGAGCTTCGGGCTCCTCGTGCCCAGGAGGTGGGAGGAGGTGGTATCGAGGGACTGGAGGGAGACAGAGATGATTGGGTGGCACAGATGGCTGTGGACTGGGAAACAGGCTGAAGTTCCATGCAAACATCTAAGATCAGTGGCGAGTCACAGGAATGTTGGTGAAATGGTGGGAGAGGAACGCTGGACGGGACCAGCTGGAGTGAAGACGGTACAGGGGCAAGACAGGTTTCCTCTCCACACCTTAAGTCCAGCAGTGTTTAAGCGAACTCACTCTCAGTAGCGGGGGGGTGGGTGGGGCTCATTTCCGGACCCTCAAAGTCCACCAACACTCCCTCTGCGATGGAAGACTCGGCCGGCTCACACACCTGGTCAGGTACACGCTGCTCGGGCTCCGTGGCGATGTGACCCCCGATCGCTCTTGTGGGCGTGGGCGGCTCAAGCGCGGTGGTCTCCATCGTACTACCTGCGGTGGGCTCAGGTCGAAAATCCTCGCCGTCTGGGTGGTTCTGGCTGGGCACTGGCTGGGGAGTAGGGCTGGCGGCAACCTCGACAGTGAATGGTGATCCGCAGGATGCCAGCACCCACTCCACGTAGGACACGAAGCTCCCTCGAGGACCCTCTCCGGACAGCTGTGCACGAGTGGTGGAGTTGAGTCCGAAGTACAGGAACGTGCACAGGCAGTAGTCCGGGAAGGTGGTCTGATGTGCGAGATCCAAAAACAGTTCTAAATGTCTCTCGAGGGAGCTTTCTCCCTGCTCAAGGCACATGAGTTTCACATCTGGGAACATATTGCAAGCAGGAGTGAGAAACGGAAAACCGGAAAACACGAAAACCAAAAAGAAAATCCTAAGTAAAAAACGTTGCTTAAAGTTTTCAGTCGGGTATTCTGTTACAATAACACTGGGGTATTAAGCACACGAACGAGGAGATAGAGATAATAGAGTCTTTACTAGAAAATCCGATAGGAGAATACAGGAACATACACCAGCATTAACACAAAACAATACCCGACAACATAATCCACAAAAACAGGAACTTAAATACACTGATGAATGAACTCAAACGACAAACAGCTGAGATGAATGTGATTAGTGTCCATGGTGACAGATTGTGGCGGGAAACTAGAACAAAGAAACATGTGACAGATGAAAACGACAAACAGAAAGTCCATGTTGAATGTAACACTCAGGAGTTATGAGCCATTTCATACTTTTGACCGCTGCACCGTCAGGCTGATCGGGGCGAACCTTGGTGACGTCGTAGACGTGATGAGCACTACCAGCCCTCAAAGTTTCAAATCTCTATGACTTACGGTTTGGTCTGCCTGATCACTTTCACTGCTGATCCTGCTGAATTGAACAATTACAATAGGGATTCAGCGCTACATGCTTGAACCCCTAAAAAAAACCCAGCTGACAGGGAAAGAGTTTTTTTATATATATATATATATATATATATATAATATAATTTACACTCATTGCTTGTCGCAGTTAGTAAGGACATAAACTCAGACTGACGTGAAAGAGATTGTTTTCATCGCTGCTGGACTGTCACAGAATTATTTCCCGGTATTGTGGTCACTTCCGTGTCCTGGAGGGAATTTCAAACAAGCCAATTTCAGTGTGACGTGGCCTGTAGTGAACGGAATAACCCCGTTCAGCGTCGGGGCTCTCGGAATAATCATCTACATTTGCATTTAGATAGTCAGTCTTTCGACGGCTGTCTTGAGCGACTCTTCTCAGCGTTCAGCAGGGAAATTGGTTTGTTACTTCAGCCTGCTGAGGAAGATTTGAAATTTCCAATTACAAGACTCCGACAAGAGATGTGACACTTCCAGGAGTGTGCATGCGGAAAACATGGAGAGCAGGAAGAAACAGACAGGTCATGATTTGATTAGAGCGAAAGCCTTGCTGTGGATGTTCATTCGGTACTAGATGAAAGAACAGAGCAGAACTGACTTATTCGCATTCGCTCTATTGATTTTAAGGGGAAAAGCCTGCAGAATCAACCTAAACATTGTGAATGTGGTAAAAATGGAGCTCTCAACATCATCAAATCAGCCACAATATTTAATGATGAGCAGAGATCTTTCTCTGAGAGTTGATCATGTCAAACACACGCAGTGTTTATTCAAAGAATCCACTTAAAGGTGCAGTAAGCAATTTCTGAGAAACGAGGATCTGACACATTTAAGTTTCACGTGGCTTCAATAACACTACCAGTTCTTCAGTCTTTGATTTATTAAAATGACTTGTAAAGCCCTGGGTATACTTCGTTTTTTATGCGTATGCTACATATAAAATGTTTTTGAACCATACTATAGTAAACTGTAGTATACTGTATATATTATAGTATTTACAACACTTAATGAATGCTACAGCATACTGTAGTATTAAAGGGTCATAAAACCCCAAAACACATTTTTGAGCTGTGAACAGATATGTACGCTGCACATCATTGAAAACGCTAAAGGTACTCATTAATTTAAAGTTGAAATTAGTTATTTTTGCATTTTTCAGAGTGATTTCTGTCTTCTGGTTTGAAAAGCAAAGTCGGAGCAACGTCACGGATTCTGACGTCATCCTGTAATACCGGCAAGATCCGGAGTGCTGATTGGCTCCAGTATGGGCTGGTCGAACATGCTGACGTCATTCGTTTCTGCATTTATTCATGACAAAAACGAATTCAATCCAATCACTGCGCTGTAGTATGCAAAAGATTATAATTGCGATATTATGCATGAGGAAGTACCACTTCTCTTGCCTCTGTCTCTATTGTTGTCATTCAGAGACATGTCGTAGGTGCTCGTTTCCTTAGTGCGTTAAGGAAAATGCGTTTTCCTGCAACCAGAGCAGAAGTGTGGGTGCATGTGGTTTGTTTTGCTGTAATCTACCAGCACAAATTGAAAATATGTTCGCATGAGATCGCATTACAGCGGAGAATTCAAATGTCACAAAAGTGCTGTTCATTCACCTCTGCGTTCGGACAGGAACAAATGAAATATATGTGCAAACCGCACACTGATACAGGGGTGTCTGAACGCGATGACATGATGGATTATTCTGATACACAAAAGAATGATTTAGATTGAAAATTCAAAGAAAAATGGACAAAAAAAAACAAAACTATGTCTTTATTATTTCTGTGTTAAACTACGTGTCGTTTATCATGAGACTGTAGTGCTCGTAAACGTAATAAAAAAGTCTTTTTAGCCCTTTTAAATATTCTTTTGCATTTCTCCCTTGTGCTTGGGAGTTTGTTGTCATTTTTCTCCGTGCTCATATATTAATATTCATTATTCTGTATAATGAGTGTGTTGCATATCTGTGTTTCATTGGTTGTTCTCTCCCCTCTCATGATATAAAGTTAGAATTGCTTGATATAAAGTCAGAATTGTGAGATATAAAGTCAGAATTGCGAAAGATAGTCAGAATTGCGAGTTATAAAGTCAGAATTGCGTGTTATAAAGTCAGAATTGCGAGATATAAAGTCAGAATTGTGAGATATAAAGTCAGAATTGCGTGATATAAAGTCAGAATTGCGTGGTATAAAGTCAGAATTGCGTGATATAAAGTCAGAATTGCGTGGTATAAAGTCAGAATTGCGAGATATAAAGTCAGAATTGTGAGATATAAAGTCAGAATTGTGTGATATAAAGTCAGAATTGCTAGATATAAAGTCAGAATTGTGTGGTATAAAGTCAGAATTGTGAGATATAAAGTCAGAATTGTGAGATATAAAGTCAGAATTGTGTGGTATAAAGTCAGAATTGTGAGATATAAAGTCAGAATTGTGTGATATAAAGTCAGAATTGCGTGGTATAAAGTCAGAATTGTGTGGTATAAAGTCAGAATTGTGTGATATAAAGTCAGAATTGTGAGATATAAAGTCAGAATTGTGAGATATAAAGTCAGAATTGCGTGATATAAAGTCAGAATTGTGAGATATAAAGTCAGAATTGTGTGGTATAAAGTCAGAATTGTGAGATATAAAGTCAGAATTGTGAGATATAAAGTCAGAATTGTGTGAGATAAAGTCAGAATTGTGAGATATAAAGTCAGAATTGCGTGAGATAAAGTCAGAATTGTGAGATATAAAGTCAGAATTGTGAGATATAAAGTCAGAATTGTGAGATATAAAGTCAGAATTGCGAGATATAAAGTCAGAATTGTGAGATATAAAGTCAGAATTGTGTGATATAAAGTCAGAATTGTGTGATATAAAGTCAGAATTGCGAGATATAAAGTCAGAATTGTGAGATATAAAGTCAGAATTGTGTGATATAAAGTCAGAATTGCTAGATATAAAGTCAGAATTGCGTGATATAAAGTCAGAATTGTGTGATATAAAGTCAGAATTGTGAGATATAAAGTCAGAATTGAGAGATATAAAGTCAGAATTGCTTGATATAAAGTCAGAATTGCGAGTTATGAAGTCAGAATTGTGATATAAAGTCAGAATTGCTTGATATAAAGTCAGAATTGCTTGATATAAAGTCAGAATTGCTTGATATAAAGTCAGAATTGCGAGATATAAAGTCAGAATTGTGATATAAAGTCAGAATTGCTTGATATAAAGTCAGAATTGCTTGATATAAAGTCAGAATTGCTTGATATAAAGTCAGAATTGTGTGATATAAAGTCAGAATTGCGACATATAAAGTCAGAATTGCTAAAGAGTCAGAATTGTGAAAGATAGTCAGAATTGCGTGATATAAAGTCAGAATTGCGTGATATAAAGTCAGAATTGTGAGATATAAAGTCAGAATTGCGAGATATGAAGTCAGAATTGTGTGATATAAAGTCAGAATTGCGACATATAAAGTCAGAATTGTGAGTTATAAAGTCAGAATTGCGAGATATGAAGTCAGAATTGTGAGTTATAAAGTCAGAATTGCGAGATATAAAGTCAGAATTGCGACATATAAAGTCAGAATTGTGAGTTATAAAGTCAGAATTGCGAGATATGAAGTCAGAATTGTGTGATATAAAGTCAGAATTGCGACATATAAAGTCAGAATTGCTAAAGAGTCAGAATTGTGAAAGATAGTCAGAATTGCGTGATATAAAGTCAGAATTGCGTGATATAAAGTCAGAATTGTGAGATATAAAGTCAGAATTGCGAGATATGAAGTCAGAATTGTGTGATATAAAGTCAGAATTGCGACATATAAAGTCAGAATTGTGAGTTATAAAGTCAGAATTGCGAGATATGAAGTCAGAATTGTGAGTTATAAAGTCAGAATTGCGAGATATAAAGTCAGAATTGCGACATATAAAGTCAGAATTGTGAGTTATAAAGTCAGAATTGCGAGATATAAAGTCAGAATTGCGAGATATAAAGTCAGAATTGTGAGATATAAAGTCAGAATTGTGAGTTATAAAGTCAGAATTGTGAGTTATAAAGTCAGAATTGTGAGTTATAAAGTCAGAATTGTGAGATATAAAGTCAGAATTGCTAGATATAAAGTCAGAATTGCTTGATATAAAGTCAGAATTGCGTGTTATAAAGTCAGAATTGCGAGATATAAAGTCAGAATTGCGAGATATAAAGTCAGAATTGTGAGTTATAAAGTCAGAATTGTGAGTTATAAAGTCAGAATTGTGAGATATAAAGTCAGAATTGCTAGATATAAAGTCAGAATTGCTTGATATAAAGTCAGAATTGCGTGTTATAAAGTCAGAATTGCGAGATATAAAGTCAGAATTGTGAGATATAAAGTCAGAATTGTGAGATATAAAGTCAGAATTGCTAGATATAAAGTCAGAATTGCTAGATATAAAGTCAGAATTGCGTGATATAAAGTCAGAATTGTGTGATATAAAGTCAGAATCGCTAGATATAAAGTCAGAATTGCTTGATATAAAGTCAGAATTGCTTGATATAAAGTCAGAATTGCGAGATATAAAGTCAGAATTGCGTGTTATAAAGTCAGAATTGCGAGATATAAAGTCAGAATTGTGAGATATAAAGTCAGAATTGCGTGATATAAAGTCAGAATTGTGTGGTATAAAGTCAGAATTGTGTGATATAAAGTCAGAATTGTGTGATATAAAGTCAGAATTGCTAGATATAAAGTCAGAATTGCTTGATATAAAGTCAGAATTGCTTGATATAAAGTCAGAATTGTGAGATATAAAGTCAGAATTGCGTGATATAAAGTCAGAATTGTGAGATATAAAGTCAGAATTGTGAGATATAAAGTCAGAATTGTGAGATATAAAGTCAGAATTGTGTGATATAAAGTCAGAATTGCGAGATATAAAGTCAGAATTGCTAGATATAAAGTCAGAATTGTGAGATATAAAGTCAGAATTGTGTGATATAAAGTCAGAATTGTGTGGTATAAAGTCAGAATTGTGAGATATAAAGTCAGAATTGTGAGATATAAAGTCAGAATTGCGTGATATAAAGTCAGAATTGTGTGGTATAAAGTCAGAATTGTGAGATATAAAGTCAGAATTGTGAGATATAAAGTCAGAATTGCGTGATATAAAGTCAGAATTGTGTGGTATAAAGTCAGAATTGTGAGATATAAAGTCAGAATTGTGAGATATAAAGTCAGAATTGTGAGATATAAAGTCAGAATTGCGTGATATAAAGTCAGAATTGAGTGATATAAAGTCAGAATTGTGTGGTATAAAGTCAGAATTGTGAGATATAAAGTCAGAATTGTGAGATATAAAGTCAGAATTGCGTGATATAAAGTCAGAATTGTGTGGTATAAAGTCAGAATTGTGAGATATAAAGTCAGAATTGTGAGATATAAAGTCAGAATTGTGAGATATAAAGTCAGAATTGCGTGATATAAAGTCAGAATTGTGTGGTATAAAGTCAGAATTGTGTGGTATAAAGTCAGAATTGTGTGATATAAAGTCAGAATTGCGAGATATAAAGTCAGAATTGTGAGATATAAAGTCAGAATTGTGTGATATAAAGTAAGAATTGTGTGATATAAAGTCAGAATTGTGTGATATAAAGTAAGAATTGTGTGATATAAAGTAAGAATTGTGAGATATAAAGTCAGAATTGTGTGATATAAAGTAAGAATTGTGTGATATAAAGTAAGAATTGTGAGATATAAAGTCAGAATTGAGAGATATAAAGTAAGAATTGTGTGATATAAAGTAAGAATTGTGTGATATAAAGTAAGAATTGTGAGATATAAAGTCAGAATTGAGAGATATAAAGTAAGAATTGTGAGATATAAAGTCAGAATTGAGAGATATAAAGTCAGAATTGCGTGATATAAAGTCAGAATTGTGTGATATAAAGTCAGAATTGTGAGATATAAAGTCAGAATTGAGAGATATAAAGTCAGAATTGCTTGATATAAAGTCAGAATTGCGAGTTATGAAGTCAGAATTGTGATATAAAGTCAGAATTGTGATATAAAGTCAGAATTGAGAGATATAAAGTCAGAATTGAGAGATATAAAGTCAGAATTGCTTGATATAAAGTCAGAATTGCGAGATATGAAGTCAGAATTGTGTGATATAAAGTCAGAATTGAGAGATATAAAGTCAGAATTGCGAGATATGAAGTCAGAATTGTGTGATATAAAGTCAGAATTGAGAGATATAAAGTCAGAATTGAGAGATATAAAGTCAGAATTGAGAGATATAAAGTCAGAATTGCGAGATATAAAGTCAGAATTGCGACATATAAAGTCAGAATTGTGTGATATAAAGTCAGAATTGCTAAAGAGTCAGAATTGTGAAAGATAGTCAGAATTGCGTGATATAAAGTCAGAATTGCGTGATATAAAGTCAGAATTGTGAGATATAAAGTCAGAATTGCGAGATATGAAGTCAGAATTGTGTGATATAAAGTCAGAATTGCGACATATAAAGTCAGAATTGTGAGATATAAAGTCAGAATTGCTAAAGAGTCAGAATTGTGAAAGATAGTCAGAATTGCGAGATATAAAGTCAGAATTGTGAGTTATAAAGTCAGAATTGCGAGATATAAAGTCAGAATTGTGTGATATAAAGTCAGAATTGCGTGATATAAAGTCAGAATTGCGAAATATAAAGTCAGAATTGTGAGATATAAAGTCAGAATTGCGAGATATAAAGTCAGAATTGTGTGATATAAAGTCAGAATTGCGTGATATAAAGTCAGAATTGCGAAATATAAAGTCAGAATTGTGTGATATAAAGTCAGAATTGCTAAAGAGTCAGAATTGTGAAAGATAGTCAGAATTGCGAGATATGAAGTCAGAATTGCGTGATATAAAGTCAGAATTGCGAAAGATAGTCAGAATTGTGATACAAAGTCAGAATTGTGTGATATATTCGCAATTCTGAGAGAGAAAAAAAGTCGCTATTACCTTTAAAAAAAATTTTTAGTAGTGCAAACAAGCTTCCATACTGATGCACTGCGCATACGGTTAAATTTTATTCGGAATACATAAATGCGCATGTAAACTAAAACGTGAATCGGACTGCAAAGTTTAGGGTTCATATAAACACACTGGATTGGATTCATTCAGATCGACAAAATTGAGTGCATGCAAACATACCTAATGAAATGCTGCTGCTTCTCTGCAGATGGACCTCTGTGCATGCACTAGTCAAACAGTAAATAATTCCAATTAGTGGTTACAGTGATAAGAGGAACTGATTCTTTTTACGCGGTGACTGGATAATTGTTCTGTGGGATTCATTTAACGTGCAAACGAATCCAGTCATTATAGCAGTGATAATGTGATGTTCTACTGTACATCTATATGAATAACTCCACAAATCTTGCTTCAAAATCAAAGGCATTTATTGCTAAAATGTACTTGACAAACAAACAAAAACAAACAAACCACATTATCATCATAATCAGTATAAGACAATGTGAAAATGAAAATGTCAAATACCAGAGAACAAGTTCTTGAGGAAATATTCCCCAACATCTCCACTCTAGCACCAGTAGCATATAAATATGTCATCATATAGAGCTTCTTCGTTCATGTTAGAGTTCATGCTGAAACGATCGAAAGGAAATATTCTCATGAATCATTCTGGCATTATTTATGACGCAAAACTCCTGTAAAAATCACATTGCACGGGTCTGAGTAAATAAAGACAGAACGATCATCTGAAGGTGAATCAATCCTCCATTTAGTGGTCAGAACCGAAGCAGGAACCATCATCTCATCTCCAACATGGAGACCAACGTGTGCTTGTCTTTTGGCGAGCAAAAATGGCACTTGTGCCGAAACTCCAAATGTGAAAAACATGGCACCATGATCAAATCCGCAATGACCTGATAAAAAGAGCACGACATACAGAGAATGAGAATAAAAACACTGTAGGAATACGTCTAAAGAAATAGAAACCAAGTCACTCGCGGGAACGTGTGGATGAATCATCTTGTGCTTATGAAGAACGAGCGTCGAATTCAACATGTTGAATCTGCTGGAAAAGAAGGAATCCATGTGCTCACGACTCTTTATTATTAATGCTTTTCACCTCTATATTCATAAATGTTCTTATTAACCATCAGCAGCAGCTTTAGATGCTTCTTTTGTGCTTTTGTACTGTATAACACAAACCACAGCTGCGGCGTAACGGCCGTTTACACAGGACGCGTTCATGTGTTGATGACAAACTATTGTTTAAGGGCAAAATGCAAGGCAATGGTGTCCATCTAGTGCATGTGGACACAGACTAACAACTGAAGTCAGCATGAAACCAAAGCTGTGCTAGTCTTTTCTTTCCTATTGTGACGTATATCCGAGTGAAATGCATTGCAAACAAGAACAAATGTAGGGCGGGAGGTTGCCCTGCCCTCATCATCAGAGAAGAAATGCTGCAAGAGAAATTATTCTGATTCAAGAATATGAGAAATTGATGTGCACGGATAAATCATTTATAATAAACACTGCAATATTCCATAAAAAAAAACAAGAATTCGGATTTCATAGTGATTTTAAAAATCAGTGCAGACCGAACATAAGAACACGTCACTGTGTGAGCGGCCGTAAACTGGACGTCTCTGGACTGATTTAATATGTAAAACACACACTAGTGGACCTCAGTCAGGATGGACGCATATTTAATTTAACATAACTGAGCAAGGAATTTGTTTTTATTTTTATATTAGCTAAAGTTTTAGTAATTTTCTTGTGTGTTTTAGTCATTTTAGTATTTTTTTATTTAAACATGTCTATATATATATATATATATATATTTCAGTTTTAGTTATTTTAGTACATGAAGTTAAACTAAATGAAAATGAGAATTTTTTTCCTCTGCAAATAAAATAAGTATTTTATTTTATTTCAAGCAACAAAATTTTTTTTTTTTTTTTTTTTTCCTATGGTTTTAGTTTTAGTTTCCGTTAACTATAATAACCCTGGCCACTTTAGATAAAATCATCTGCCAAACGCATCAAATAGACATAGAATACACATTCCCGTAGCTCAAACAGTGCATGAGCTCACAATGCCAAGTTCAGGGGTTCAATTCCCGGGAAATGCATGAAAAATAATGTATGCTTTGAAATGCAATGCAGTCGCTTTGGATAAGAGAATCTGCCAAATGCATAAATATAAATTTAACATCCGTGGTCTAGTAGTGGCTAAAAGTGATGTCCAGCATAACTGACATTTATTAAATATGTGTTAAAGATTTTATAGTCATATTGTGTAGTTGTGCTTGGAGTCGATTGTTTTATTTGTGATGATAATACACAAATTGTGCCGAAATCATTTTTATCCAGACTGTCAAATTATGAACACAAGAGAGAAACAACTAAATATTAATAACTGATTATGTTGTAGTCGATGTTTGCTTTTTCCTGTCAGCTTTTAGTTTTTATATGCATTTTATTTACAGTAAAATAAAATCTAGTTTGCCTTTTTTTTGCCAAATAATTTAGTCAGATAAAACCAAGTTTAGTGTTTTGTTCTTCCTTCATATTTTATATACAGTAGCAGTCAAAAATTTGGAAACATTACTATTTTTAATGTTTTTGAAAGAAGTCTCTTATGCTCATCAAGCCTACATTTATTTGATCAAAAATTGTGAAATATTATTATAATTTAATATATGTTTTCTATGTGAATATATAGTAAAGTGTGAATTTTCAGCATCATTACTCCAGTCTTCAGCGTCACATGATCCTTCAGAAATCATTCTGATATGATGATTTGATACTCAGTTATTTCTAGAATGATTTCTGAAGGATCACGTGACGCTGAAAATTCAGGAATAAATTACACTTTACTATATATTCACATAGAAAACAGCTGATTTACATTGGAATAATATTCCACACATTTTTAATGTATGTTTGATCAAATAAATGCAGCCTCGGAGAGCAGAAGACACTTCTTTCTAAAACATTAAACACAGTAATGTTTCCAAACTTTTGACCAGTACTGTATATAAAATATTTGACTCATATTTTAATGGTTTAATTGAACTTGTAAGGTCATTCACCTTTGGCCACTACTGTATTTTCTAGAGGAATTTAATAAGAATGACAATGATATTTTGTTGGCTGAACAACAACCACACAAAATAACTCGTTTAGCTTCATTTTATGAAATTAAACATGGTCACCTCTGACTGAAGCCCACTATGTGTGACGGTGAGTTTGTGCTTCAGACACCGCTGTGATGCTGGTTGATGTTTGAATCTCTCCTGAGCGTATTTATGAAAATAAAGATGTGCTGCTTCATCTGAACTCAACAGGTCCGTTCATCTCCTCTAATGTAGAGCAGCGTCTGACGGAGATCTGAGTTCATTCAAACACACTTCTGATAAAAGCCTGAAACAAACTCCACACGAGTACAGGAACACAGATGTTTGAAATTGCACTCCGAAATGTGTTAAATGCCTTCCTCAGTAACACAACAACACATTAGTGTCTGCATGAAACTGAAGTCGCACTAGTCTTTTCTTCTCCATTGTGACGTATACCTAAGGTGAAACGCATTGCAAACAAGAACAAATGTGGGGCGGGGCTTGATTTTGATTGGATGGTTGTGGTTTGCTATTGGTGGATCTCACACTGGTCAAACATGTTTGTGTACTCGTGTAGAGTCTGTTTCTGGTCTGCGGCACACTGAGCACATGGAAGATTCATGAAAATAGTTCTGATAGTAACTCTATGGAGCTCAACACCAGCAGATAGAAAGCAAAGACGCTTCAGGCGTCAAACCTCCACATCGACGCTCAGTAAACCAGAGACAGGTAATGTCTGTAAAGACTGATGAGGCAGTAAACCGGCATGCATATCCCATGATTCACTAGGAAAGACAGAACCAGCATATAAAATCAATAAAAAGAGTTTGTGCTTTCACAAAGAGTTTCACTGTACCATCACTGTAAACGAGCTTCATTAAGAACAAACCTGTGAGTGAATCTCACCAAAACATGTCCGTCATATTTCAATCCAAAAAACAAACAATAAAAATATATTATATATATATATATATATATATATATATATATATACACACACACACACTTAAACTTCAGTTTGGAGTCAGTAAGTTTTTTTGTTTTTTTTTAAAGAAAGAAAAATAATACTTTTATTCATCAAGGATGCATTAAATTGATCAAAAGTGACAGTAAAGACATTTATAATGTTACAAAAGATTCTATTTCAAATAAATGCTGTTCTTTTAAACTTTATATTCATCAAAGAATCATGAAAAATAAAATGTATGACGGTTTCCATGAAAATATGAAACCGCAATAACAAGAACGACTATAAGCACCAATAATAATTGATAATAATTATAGTAATTAAAAAAGAAAAGTAATTATTCCAAACTTTTGACTGGTAGTGTGTGTATATATATATATATATATGAAAATATACATTTAAATGTTATTATTGTGACATTATTTTGACAATTAAACACATTTTAACCGTAAAATCTCATTATTTTGGAGTTTATTTACAATTCTCAATCCTGTAATGCATTATTTTTCTTTTAAATGAGCATAAAGGCACTACTATACTAATACTAACATGCTGTATTAATATTTACCATTTAAATAATATATAATGAATTCATTTGCATTATAGTAGTGAGAATGTAGTGGGGAAAATAGTCAAAAATAATGCAAAATAATAAAATGTTGATTTTGGTGTGAAATATGACAGGTTTGATGAGCTTCACCACTCACTACATTCATCTGATATCTCTATGAATAACATCCTCGTGTCGTTCTCATTCAGATGTGCTGATTAAGGAAGGAAAGAAAAGCGAGGATGAAAACCGCTTCACGATCTGAGATGTGATCCACACGCGCACAAGAGGGCGACGCAGACTCACACGCTCCTCCAGAGGAGCCCAATCCACATCATTTATTCCTAACGGATGTATGAGGACGATGGCAGTGAAGATGCTCGTCTTTGTGCTCGTCTTCATGACTGTGTGTCTGCTTCTTCTGGGCATTATGAGCATGAGATATTCCGGACGATCCTGGAGATCCCGTCACGGGAATCAGAGCTAGTTGGCTGGTGTGTTTCTCATCTAGAAACTCTCCACGAAGCTGCCGGGAAAGAGGCCCGTCCGGCCGGTGCGCTGAAGCGTCCCCTTGTACCAGCCGTCCTCACGTTTCTTGTGCACAAACACGATATCGCCCTCCTTCAGCTCGATCTCGGCTTCGCTCTGCGGCGGGTACGGGACGAGCACACGGTACCTGATGAGAAGAGAATGGATGTGCTTTATAACGGGTGAAACATTCACACAGACGAGTTTTTGTTTTCAACAACAGCACAGTATCTGCAGGGTTTTTAAATCAGATTTAAGGCTTTTTAAATCAAATTAATACCACTTCCTTCAAAATATTATATATATATATATTTCAAGAAATCATATATAATTAATAAATTAATTTTAGTGATGTAATAATCACAAAGCAGTTGATCATTTGCACATATAATAATATTAATGCATACTGTGATTGTCTATTTATCTTTACGTTTGAACTCTTTCCCGCCACTGACGGAATCCATGTTTTCACTGTTATACGGTAGGGGGCGCTATTACGCATCTTCTGAGAGAGTACAGAATCTCCAGATCAAAACACAGGTGAAGAAGAAGCAGAAACAAACGATAGAAGCATTGCTGACGCACATAAATGACACGATCATCAAACATCAAAACTGCCTTACGTTACTTTTTTATGAAACTTACCCACATTCAAGTGTTGATAAAAACAGAATGCATGGCAGGGAAAGAGTTAATAAAACATTGTCCAATTACTGGTATATATGAGCGAAATAAATTCATACACATACCGTTTTTGCCAATTTGTTCCTCACTTTTGATGTAGGATTTAGGATCAAATCCAATCATATGTGCGTTTTATAAATGAAAGCGTTGACTTTTAATTCAACAGTCCACAAGAGGGTGAAACTATGGAAGCTTGTTTCTGCCACTGAATAAAAAATTTAAAAAAGGTACAATTGCGACTTTATTTCTCACAATTCTGACTTTATATCACACAATTCTGACTTTATATAACACAATTCTGACTTTATATCACACAATTCTGACTTTATATAACACAATTCTGACTTTATATAACACAATTCTGACTTTATAACTCACAATTCTGACTTTATATCTCCCAATTCTGACTTTATATCTCCCAATTCTGACTTTATAACTCACAATTCTGACTTTATTTCTCACAATTCTGACTTTATTTCTCACAATTCTGACTTTATATCACAATTCTGACTTTATTTTCCCAATTCTGACTTTATAACTCACAATTCTGACTTTATATAACACAATTCTGACTTTATATAACACAATTCTGACTTTATAACTCACAATTCTGACTTTATATCTCACAATTCTGACTTTATAACTCACAATTCTGACTTTATAACTCACAATTCTGACTTTATTTCTCACAATTCTGACTTTATATCACAATTCTGACTTTATTTTCCCAATTCTGACTTTATAACTCACAATTCTGACTTTATATCACACAATTCTGACTTTATAACTCACAATTCTGACATTATAATTCGTAATTCGGACTTTATTTCTCACAATTCTGACTTTATTTCTCACAATTCTGACTTTATTTCTCACAATTCTGACTTTATTTCTCACAATTCTGACTTTATAACTCACAATTCTGACTTTATTTCTCACAATTCTGACTTTATTTCTCACAATTCTGACTTTATAACTCACAATTCTGACTTTATAACTCACAATTCTGACTTTATAACTCACAATTCTGACATTATAACTCACAATTCTGACTTTATAACTCACAATTCTGACTTTATTTCTCACAATTCTGACTTTATTTCTCGCAATTCTGACTTTATTTCTCACAATTCAGACTTTATTTCTCACAATTCAGACTTTATCTCTCACAATTCTGACTTTATAACTCACAATTCTGACTTTATAACTCACAATTCTGACTTTATTTCTCACAATTCTGACTTTATTTCTCGCAATTCTGACTTTATTTCTCACAATTCAGACTTTATTTCTCACAATTCAGACTTTATCTCTCACAATTCTGACTTTATAACTCACAATTCTGACTTTATTTCTCACAATTCTAACTTTATTTCTCACAATTCTGACTTTATAACTCACAATTCTGACTTTATTTCTCACAATTTTGACTTTATAACTCGCGATTCTGACTTTATTTCTCGCAATTTTGACTTTATAACTCACAATTCTGACTTTATTTCTTGCAATTCTGACTTTATCTCTCACAATTCTGACTTTATAACTCACAATTCTGACTTTATAACTCACAATTCTGACATTATAATTCGCAATTCTGACTTTATTTCTCACAATTCTGACTTTATTTCTCGCAATTCTGACTTTATTTCTCGCAATTCTGACTTTATTTCTCACAATTCTGACTTTATTTCTCGCAATTCTGACTTTATATCTCACAATTCTGACTTTATTTCTCGCAATTCTGACTTTATTTCTCGCAATTCAGACTTTATTTCTCGCAATTCTGACTTTATTTCTCGCAATTCAGACTTTATTTCTCACAATTCTGACTTTATTTCTCACAATTCTGACTTTATAACTCACAATTCTGACTTTATTTCTCACAATTCTGACTTTATTTCTCGCAATTCTGACTTTATTTCTCACAATTCAGACTTTATTTCTCACAATTCAGACTTTATCTCTCACAATTCTGACTTTATAACTCACAATTCTGACTTTATTTCTCACAATTCTAACTTTATTTCTCACAATTCTGACTTTATAACTCACAATTCTGACTTTATTTCTCACAATTTTGACTTTATAACTCGCGATTCTGACTTTATTTCTCGCAATTTTGACTTTATAACTCACAATTCTGACTTTATTTCTTGCAATTCTGACTTTATCTCTCACAATTCTGACTTTATAACTCACAATTCTGACTTTATAACTCACAATTCTGACATTATAATTCGCAATTCTGACTTTATTTCTCACAATTCTGACTTTATTTCTCACAATTCTGACTTTATTTCTCGCAATTCTGACTTTATTTCTCACAATTCTGACTTTATTTCTCGCAATTCTGACTTTATATCTCACAATTCTGACTTTATTTCTCGCAATTCTGACTTTATTTCTCGCAATTCAGACTTTATTTCTCACAATTCTGACTTTATTTCTCGCAATTCTGACTTTATAACTCACAATTCTGACTTTATTTCTTGCAATTCTGACTTTATCTCTCACAATTCTGACTTTATAACTCACAATTCTGACTTTATAACTCACAATTCTGACATTATAATTCGCAATTCTGACTTTATTTCTCACAATTCTGACTTTATTTCTCACAATTCGGACTTTATTTCTCGCAATTCGGACTTTATTTCTCACAATTCGGACTTTATTTCTCACAATTCGGACTTTATTTCTCACAATTCTGACTTTATTTCTCGCAATTCTGACTTTATATCTCACAATTCTGACTTTATCTCTCACAATTCTGACTTTATTTCTCACAATTCTGACTTTATTTCTCACAATTCTGACTTTATTTCTCACAATTCTGACTTTATCTCTCACAATTCTGACTTTATCTCTCACAATTCTGACTTTATCTCTCACAATTCTGACTTTATAACTCACAATTCTGAATAAATTACCTGCAATTACCTTTTTTCATTTTTATTTAGCGGTGGAAACAAGCTTCTATACAAAACAGGTAAATAAAAACCAAACAATAATACTCTAAACAAACATGCCGGTTAAAATGTGTTTATTTTTAAACTGAAGTGCATAAAATTATGAAACAAAGACTCTTGTTTTTGTCATTTTTTCAACAGTACGTTCTTGCATTAAAATGTGTATTTTTATCTCTAGTTTGAATTTCAATTTTCCAGCCATAGTGAGGAGATATTTACACCGACACTCTTAAAAATAAGGGGGGGTTTTGTAGCGATGCAACAGAATTTCTGGTTCCTCAAAGAACCTTTCAGTGAGCAGTTTTATTTAGTGTGAAGAATATTTTAATAATCTTTTTTCCATTTTGTGCATTGAAAAGCTTCCATTGATGTTAAAGGTTCTTCATGGAACCGCAGATGCCAATATAGAGGCTTTTTTAGGAGTGCAGGCTCACCTCTCTCGGGATAATGGCTTGGGTTCGGGGCGGACGGCCAGCGGTGAGGACGAGCAGGCCTGTCGAGCTGGTGGAGACACAGAAAAGTTGAGATCCAGCGAGCCGGACTTTCTGTGCAGAGGCTCCATGCCCATGGCTCCCTGCATCTCGCTCTCGATGGGGCAGGATCCGGCCCGGCCGTGTCCGCCGGCGGACCGTAGCTCCGGAGCCATGGCTCCCTGAACCGAGGACGAGGTGGAGGCCGGCTCGTGTGTGGGAGAGACGGACGGTGGCGAGCGAGACTTCTTTTTGGCTGCGGCTCCGGACAGCAGCTTGAGGAGGCCACTGCTCTTCTTTTCCTTCTGTGTGAGAAACAGACACAGATACTGGTGTTTTCACGAGTCGCGGACGGAATCACGGAATCAGTCATAAAAATGGAATTTAGAGTAAAACACGGAATGCCACGGAACTTGGCAAATGTTGGATGATTAAATCAAAAGAAATGCTGCACGCGTAATCAAATATGAAGTCTGCATGTTGTTGCACACGTGACGCTCGTCACGCAATTGTTTCTTCCATGTTTTAGTTTGAACAGTAATTCAGTTTTATTTTAATATTTTTAATTTTAATTTTCAAGTAATTTTGTTTTATGTTTTTGTCAGAATTATTACTGTTTTGTTTAGTTTTCAAATATGTCTATACAGTTTTTATTAATTTTATTTCAGTTTTAGTTATTTACATAGTACAACTAAATAAAAATGAGAAATGTTGCTTCAGCTAGCTGAGTTATTTTAGTTAGTTTATTTTATTTCAAGTAACAAAATGGTTATGGTTTTAGTTAACGATAATAACTATTTTTGATAATAAATTTGTATTGTGTAAATTATAAATCCAGAACAATTAAAACAGACAGAATTTCTGACAAAAACCCAAAAAACAAACAAATTATATAAAATTGTTAAAGTTTTAAGAATTCAATTGATAAGAAATGCTTTATGATTATTAAAATTTTAATTATTAAAACAATGTTTTATGCCTTCATTTGATTACCAACATTTTAGATAATAAATTTTAATTAAATCATAAATCCACAAAATTAAAACAAACACCACATAAATTCTAAATAAATAAATGATAAAATAATTAAAATGGAATCCAGAAAAATTAAAACAGACAACACAGAAATTCTGAAAAATAATAATAATAAATTGATTACATTATTAAAACAAAATCCAGAATACATAAATCATACAAAAATGTATTTAAATTATAAAAATAGACAACGCAGAAATTCAGAAATAAAATGATAAAAAATTACATTATTAAAACGAAATCCAGAAAAATTAAAACAGAATTTGAGGAATATTCTGAATTCATATTACAAGCAGCTCTTTAAACAGAAGTATCTGGAAGCGTTGAAGGAATCAGGTGATCTTGTGAATCTGCTGATGGTAAGAACAGGGATATTTGAGTAATCCGTGTCAGTAATGGTTGTTCTGCTGTGACACCGCTGCTGTATGTGGGTGTAGAAGGTTTATCTGGGAAAGTCATTCTGGGTTTTGGTGGATCTGAGCCACACTAAACACTCCCAGCACAGCTGGCGGCAGAATCACACGCAAATCCAAACCAGGCCACTAGGAGGCATCTGAGATTCAGCATCTGATCTGAGCAGAAAGAACTAACCAACCTGCAGCTTCTCTAAAGCTGAGCCTCAAAACAAGAGCTTATTCTCAACATGATCCTGCGCTAATGAGGCGGGAAACGGTACGAACGCACCAGGAGCTTTAAAACACACTGTAATATATCGATTCGACTGCACTGACACGATCAGAAGAGGACAAAACTTGAACTGAATTCAGATGAATAATGACAGTATTGTCACACAGACCTGAATCTGAATACAGTCTGCTTCACTCTGATGTACGATGAAAAGATCTGTCACTGCTAACTTTTCACTGCCACTTTAAAGTGACTCAGTGCTAAATTCAACTGAACAGCAGATCACACGACTCCACACAAACCCAAACATATTACATCAAATTGCCGGGGCATTCTGGGTGATTTCTAGGCAGTTGCTGGGATGTTCTGGGTGGTTGCTGGGTGGTTGCTAGGTGGTTGCTGGGGTGTTGCTAGGGTGTTCTAGGTGGTTGCTGATTGGGCATTCTGGGTGATTTCTAGGCAGTTGCTGGGATGTTCTGGGTGGTTGCTGGGTGGTTGCTAGGTGGTTGCTGGGGTGTTGCTAGGGTGTTCTAGGTGGTTGCTGATTGGGCATTCTGGGTGATTTCTAGGCAGTTGCTGGGATGTTCTGGGTGGTTGCTGGGTGGTTGCTAGGTGGTTGCTGGGGTGTTGCTAGGGTGTTCTAGGTGGTTGCTGATTGGGCATTCTGGGTGATTTCTAGGCAGTTGCTGGGATGTTCTGGGTGGTTGCTGGGGTGTTGCTAGGGTGTTCTAGGTGGTTGCTGATTGGGCATTCTGGGTGATTTCTAGGCAGTTGCTAGGGCATTCTGGGTGGTTGCTGGGGCATTCTGGGTGGTTGCTGGGGCATTCTGGGTAGTTTCTAGGCAGTTGCTAGGGTGTTCTGGGTGGTTGCTAGGCAGTTGCTGATTGGGCATTCTGGGTGATTTCTAGGCAGTTGCTGGGATGTTCTGGGTGGTTGCTGGGGTGTTGCTAGGGTGTTCTAGGTGGTTGCTGATTGGGCATTCTGGGTGATTTCTAGGCAGTTGCTAGGGCATTCTGGGTGGTTGCTGGGGCATTCTGGGTGGTTTCTAGGCAGTTGCTAGGGTGTTCTGGGTGGTTGCTAGGCAGTTGCTGCTGGGGCATTCTGGGTGATTTCTAGGCAGTTGCTGGGATGTTCTGGGTGGTTGCTGGGTGGTTGCTAGGCGGTTGCTGGGGTGTTGCTAGGGTGTTCTAGGTGGTTGCTGCTTGGGCATTCTGGGTGATTTCTAGGCAGCTGCTAGGCAGCTGCTAGGCAGTTGCTAGGGTGTTCTGGGTGGTTTCTAGGCAGTTCCTGGGGTGTTCTAGAGGGTTGCTAGGTGGATGCTGGGGCATTCTGGATGGTTGCTAGGTGGTTGCTGAGGCAATTTTTTCTGTGGTTGCTAGGTAGTTGCTGGGGCGTTCTGGGTGTTTGCTGGGTGGTTACTAGGTGGCTGCTGCCGGGGCATTCTAGGTGATTTCTAGGCAGTTGCTTGGGTGTTCTGGGTGGTTGCTGGGGTGTTCTGGGTGGTTGCTAGGTGGTTGCTAGGTGGTTGCTACTGGGACATTCTGAGTCATTTCTAGGCAGTTGCTAGGGGGTTCTGGGTGGTTGCTAGGCAGTTGCTGGGGCATTCTGGGTGGTTGCTAGATGGTTGCTGGAGTGTTATGGGTGGTTTTTAGGTGGTTGTTGCCGGGACATTCTGGGTGATATATAGACGGTTGCTGGGGCATTTTGGGTGGTTGCTAGGTGGTTACTGGGGCTTTCTGGGTGGTTGCTAGGTGGTTGCAGCCAGGCATTGCAGTTGATTTCTAGGCAGTTGCTGGGGTGTTCTAGGTGATTGCTACGTGGTTACTGGGGTGTTGCTAGGGTGTTCTGGGTGGTTGCCAAGCGGTTGCTAGGGCATTCTGGGTTGGTTTCTAGGCAGTTGCTGGGGTGTTGCTAAAGTGTTCTGAGTGGTTGCTGCTGGGGCTTTCTGGGTGATTTCTAAGCAGTTGCTAGAGCATTGTGGGTGGTTACTAGGCTGTTGCTGGGGAGTTCTGGGTGGTTGCTAGGCGGTTGCTAGGCAGTTGCTGGGGCATTCTGGATGGTTGCTAGGTGGTTGCTACCAGGGCATTCTGGGTGATTTCTAGGCAGTTGCTGGGGAATTCTGGATGGTTGCTAGGTGGTTGCTACCAGGGCATTCTGGGTGATTTCTAGGCAGTTGCTGGGGAGTTCTGGATGGTTGCTAGGCGGTTGCTAGGCAGTTGCTGGGGCATTGTGGGTGGTTACTAGGCTGTTGCTGGGGAGTTCTGGGTGGTTGCTAGGCGGTTGCTAGGCAGTTGCTGGGGCATTCTGGATGGTTGCTAGGTGGTTGCTACCAGGGCATTCTGGGTGATTTCTAGGCAGTTGCTGGGGAATTCTGGATGGTTGCTAGGTGGTTGCTACCAGGGCATTCTGGGTGATTTCTAGGCAGTTGCTGGGGAGTTCTGGATGGTTGCTAGGTGGTTGCTACCAGGGCATTCTGGGTGATTTCTAGGCAGTTGCTGGGGCATTCTAGATGGTTAAAAATCAGATCTGTGCATTAGAACTGAAGTGCAGACATTGTGAGATCTCATGAACACCGGTTCCTTCCCACCTGTGCGTGACTTGGGTGTCTCATTGTCTTATTTTTAACCGTGCATTTGACTCTGTGCTAATTAACAGCCCATAATCAACATGCAGTAACGATTGCTGAAACATGTGATCACACATTCAAACACACGTCACTCATGTTAATCACATGACCTCAGTAAAGTCTGTCTCTTCTGCCAACAGAAAGACTGAGAAAATATTTCTTATCAGCTGCAAAACTTGGTATTTATTTCTTTATTTATTTTTTGCTTATTTGCCTAGGCTCCTGCTAATTTCACATATTGTTGGGTTTATGCTAATCATCTTAGTATAATAAATTAAACAATAAAAATCATTTTTGATGCTTTTGTAAAATTACACCACTAAAAATTCCTGAAGCAATTATTAAAAGTATGCACGTCATTAACAGTCGCTCACATCCACGTCTGACACTGACCGTCACATGAGACACGACCCGTCAACTGACGGACACATACGTGTCACTGGATTCAGCTGCAATGATGCTTCAGTTGGTCTCCAGACACTGAGCTGTCAGATCATGACTGTGTTACAGTGACTGAAGCTGAATGTGCAGCTCCCAACTAATACAGTCAAGAACCATATAGCAACATTACAGTGATTTTACACCGGTAACAGATGTTATTATGGACGACACAAGGTAAAATCATCGTAGCAATTATAGCAATATAGTATATATCGGGTTTACATGTGTATACTGTAAAGAAATTTGATGAAAGACACTTTTCAATGAAGTCAAATGTATTATACTCCAGTGGAGTCAGAAAATATTCATACATTATGATAACTAGTATATATTCATATACTACAATAAATAATACTAGTATATTCATATACTATGAAAACTAGTACTAGTATATATTCATATTCTAAAATATTCATATGCTATGATAACTAGTACTAGTATATATTCATATACTAATATATCCATATACTATGATAACTAGTACTAGTATGTATTCATATGCTATGATAACTAGTACTAGTATATATTCATATTCTAAAATATTCATATACTATGATAACTTGTACTAGTATATATTCATATAATATAATAACTAGTACTAGTATATATTCATATACTAATATATCCATATACTATGATAACTAGTACTAGTATGTATTCATATGCTATGATAACTAGTACTAGTATATATTCATATTCTAAAATATTCATATACTATGATAACTTGTACTAGTATATATTCATATAATATAATAACTAGTACTAGTATATATTCATATACTAATATATCCATATACTATGATAACTAGTACTAGTATGTATTCATATGCTATGATAACTAGTACAAGTATATATTCATATTCTAAAATATTCATATACTATAATAACTTGTACTAGTATATATTCATATACTATGATAACTAGTACTAGTATGTATTCATATTCTAGTTATATCCATTTACTATGATAACTAGTATATATTCATATACTACGATAAATAATACTAGTTAAATTCATATACTATGATAACTAGTACAAGTATATATTCATATACTAATATATCCATATACTATGATAACTAGTACTAGTATGTATTCATATGCTATGATAACTAGTACTAGTATATATTAATATACTATGATAACTAGTACTAGTCATATTTATATACTATGATAACTAGTAATTATTATATACTAATTATATTCATACACTACGATAACTAGTATATATTCATATTCTAAAATATTCATATACTATGATAACTTGTACTAGTATATATTCATATACTATGATAATTAATACTAGTATATATTCATATACTAATATATCCATATACTATGAAAACTAGTACTAGTATATATTCATATTCTAAGAGATTCATATACTATGATAATTAATACTAGTATATATTCATATAATAATATATTCATATACTATGATAACTAGTACTAGTATGTATTCATATTCTAGTTATATCCATTTACTATAACTAGTACTAGTCATATTTATATACTATGATAACTAGTAATTATATACTAATTATATTCATACACTATGATAACTAGTATATATTCATAAACTATGATAAATAATACTAGTTATATTCATATACTACGAAAACTAGTACTTGTATATATTCATATATGTTAATTAGTACTAGTTATTCATATACTACGATACCTAATACTAGTAAATATTACATACTAGTTATATTCATACACTATGATAACTAGTACTAGTATATATTCATATACTACGAAAACTAGTAAATATTACATACTATTTATTTTCATACACCATGATAACTAGTACTAGTATATGTTCATATACTATGATAATTAGTACTAGATATATACTATGAAAAATAGTAATAGTATATATATATATATATATTCATATACTACTTATATTGACATACTATGATAACTAGTACTAGTTATATCCATAAACTATGATAACTAGTACTAGTATATATTAATATAGTAGAAATTGTTATAAGGGACAATAAATGTATAATAAAGACAACATTTCTGTCATAACAAATTTGATTTATTATTACTATGAATTTGAATACATTCATGAATTTCTATGAATATATTCATGAGCTTCACTGACCTTCTCCACCTTCTTCTCCTCGTGTTTGAGGAGGCCGGCGACTGCACCGTGCGCGGGTGAAGCGGGCTGCAGCGCACAGACAGACGCGTCTCCTCCGTTCAGATGGGCCGCGGTGACGTTGGGCGGCGTGATGGCGGCCGCGGCGGAGGTCAGAGGCATGAGGGGTCGTACGGAGGCCGGAGAGAGCGGACCGGACTGCAGCGAGGGATGCACCTGAGGGGCCGCCACCATAGAGAGGGGTCGAGCGGGGGAGCGTGAGGGGCTGCCCTGGGGTCGCAGAGGGGTCACGGCCGCCGTGGGCCGCTCGGGGCTGCTGCTCGCCGGAGGACTGTGGACTGTTTGAATAATAAAAAAAATATCATTTATTATTGGTTTTCTTAAATACTATTTTTAGTTAACAGTATCTCGTCATGTGGGTTTGGTGTAGCCCATCCTGAGTGCGATTAAATGATGTCACAGGTCTCATCCCGTCCCGCCGTTCTGCGCCGCTGCTCGAGCTTCACTGCGTTCCTCAAAGTTCAAGAACTGCCGAGAATGCAACCCGGCAATTACTGCCAACGTGAGCGGCAAGGCATTCATTACAGCAGACATCTTATCTGAGCTGTAAAATGCTTTAACAAGCTCCTTTACCACGCTAATGCGTCTTCCGTGAACACACTCGCACACACAGCAGCGCGGCCGATCTGACCTGAATAGATTACAGAGCGCGTCACGTTAACACGCTTCATTGGCGCAGAGCTGGCACACGGTAAAAACTCCTGCCATCTGCAGCGCAGTGTGTGTGTGTGTGTGTATGTTTGTATGTGTGTGTGTGTGTGTATATATGTGTGTGTGTGTGTGTGTGTGTGTGTATATATGTGTGTGTGTGTGTGTGTGTATATATGTGTGTGTGTGTGTGTATATATATGTGTGTGTGTGTGTGTGTGTGTGTGAAGACAAACACTGCAGAAACCTTCAGTGTGAACAAAATAATACATGATGCAATATGCACTGCTATATTGAGACACTTTTTTTCATTTTCATTTTAGTTAATTTTAGTAATTTTGTCGGTATTTTATTAGTTTTTTTTTAACATACCTATAGTTTTTGTTAATTTTTATTAGTTTTCATAGTTTTTTTATATGACTATATAGCTTGTATTCATTTTTATTTCAGTTTTAGTTTTTATTAATATTTTAATTTGATTTTCCATTTTCATTTGAGTTAGATTTCATAATTTTATTGCCATTTTTATTAGTTTTTAAATAAGACTATATCGTTTTTTTTTTATTATTATTTTCCATTTTCATTTTATTTTGAGTTAAAGTTTTCATAATTTTGTTGTCATTTTTATTAGTTTTTTAAGAGGTATATATATTTTTTTTCAGTTTTAGTATTTATTCATATTTTTATTTATTTTTTTATTTTCCATTTTCATTTTAATTTGAGTTAAATTTTGTATTTTTTATTAGTTTGTTAATATGTATAAGCTTTTATTAAAAATGAAATTTATAAAAAAGAAAAATTAAATAAAAATATTAATAAAAATAATTTTATTAATATTTTGATTTAATTTTTATTTATTTTCTATTTTCATTTTAATTCAAGTTTTCATAATTCTGTTGTCACTTTTATTAGTTTTGTTTTGTCATTTTTATTTCTTTATTTAAAAAAAATATGACTATACAGTTGAAAAATAATATTTATTTTATTATATAAAAAAAGTAATAATCTTTTTCAGTCTTAGTTGTTATTTTAATCCATCAAGTTAAACTAAATGAAAATTAGAAATATTGCCTTAGCAAGTTTAAGTTTTTTTTTTTTTTTATTTCATTTTATTTTCATTAGTTTATTTTGGGTTTTTGTTTTGTTTTTGTTTTTTATTAGTTTTTTTTTTAATGTTTATACACTTTATTTAAAAAAAAATTTTTTAATTATTTGTTTTTTTATATTTTATTTTATTTCAGTTAACGTTTATTTTGTTGTGTATTTTTATTATATTTTTATTCATTTATTTTTTAATACAGTTTTTATTCATTTCACTTCAGTTTTAGTTTTTCGTTATTTTAGCACATCAATTTAAACTAATGAAAATGAAAATGAGAAATATTGCCATGGCAAATAGCTGACATAAAATAAATCTTTTGTATTATTATTTTGTCAATGCATCATCCACTGGCTGAAAACATGAATTAAAGGGCTCATCCGCACGCGACTCACCTAACTGCATGGCGGAGCGCGCTTGATTGACAGTCTGCTGGCTGGACAAGCGCAGACAGTTCTTCATGTGCGGAGACGACGGGCTGGAGAGCGGCGTGCCTGAGCGAGACGCCGAGGCCATCAGGACGGGACTCGAGGGGCCGGCGGAGCCCGGAGATCCAGGAACCACCTTAGACTGAGCCGCTCCAGAGAGACAGGAGCGCGTCTGACCGACGGCGAACGGAGCCCTGCGGACACACATTCACAAAACATGCAGACATGAGCGCTAATGCAACACTGAGTCAGAGCTCTGAAGAGAAGATTATTGAGCGACGCTTCTCAGATGGGTATTGACCGCTGGTCTAGATGACGTGTGTAACGTTTCTTCAGGTCAGTCTTGGCCTGAGGACACTAATGGAGGATTACAGACAGATTAGAAACGGGGATCCCAGAGGAACGAACTGACTCATGAATCATCAGAGCAATTCGCGTTATTTCAGCACAAAAGACCTGCAGTTCTCATTCTTAGTTCATGCATTCACTAACGTTGGCAAATGAGACCTTATGGTAAACTGGTATTAAATAAAATAATTATAAATAATTCAAGTTTCAGTTTAAGTGAATGTTCTTCTGCCTTTACACTTTATCACAAATGATATCTAAAGGTTTTGTGAGGCCTCATTTATAAAGACGAACGCAGAATGATCCTAACGTACTTTTAAAAAAAATAAAAAAAATAATATTATTAAATCTATTTATTATATTTATTTAATATACATATATTTAATTATAAATATATTACTTATTATATTATATTTAATAATAATATATATATATATATATATATAATATTTATTTAATAATAAATATATTATTATTATTAAATATAAATATATTTAATAAACAGTGTTGGATTATTTTAATTACTGGTATATGAGAGCACAAAAAGTTCATACACATTTCCACGTCAGTTTTTGTCTTTCTAAATCTTGATTTATTCCTGATTTTTTTGACAAAGGATGAAATGCCGTTTTATAAAAGAGGCCCCTGAAAAATGACATTTATTGAGGGAACAAATTAAAATAAGAAACATGATGTCAGTTTTAGCTGTATCTTGTTTTGTCTAATTTTAAATCATTTTAAGCCATTTTTCGGCCCTCTAGTGAGTCCAGGAGAACCACTGATCTAGAGCGAAGTCTGAAGCCATCAGAGAAATTCAAGCTTTAAAATGAAATGTAATATAAACTCAAGTTAACTATTCAACTCTTAATTGTTCTATGTAGTTTGGGATGCAGGAATGAGCGACTCAAATCTTCTGTGTCTGCTGACATTTAACGCTTAATGACTTCATTTTATCGGACGTTTTGTGCCGCATTAATCAGACTGAGGTGAACCCGTACAGACAGAGGAGTGATGGGTATTTACACCAGTGAATTCCTCTGATACGAGCCGTTCTAAGTGAAACTAATCACGTTTTTATGTTGACCCTCCTGTATGAAGGCCACCTGAGGGAAAATGATTCCCAGAAGCCCAGAGCTGTGGCTTAATGTGTTTACACACGCTCCACCTGTCTGAAAACACACACACACTCCGGAGGATTCACCTCGTCTCAGGCTCATTATCTCTGCTTTCATTGCATGATAGAAAAGGGGCTTTTGTGTTCGCCTGTCGCACATGAAGTTCCTGCAGACGCAGATTCACCAATTACGGACTCACACGTCTAAAACTGCACTGGGAACGCAAACATTTACACCTTCATTTCAGGTTTTGAAACACCAGATGCGAAGTCTCACAGGCGACCTCAACACACGTGATGATGAAGAAAATACAGAGACTCAGATTCGAGAGAGAGCTGCACGATTCTGGAAAAATTGAGAATCGTGATTTTTTTTTTGTTTAAAATTCTCCCACGATTCTGAATAGAAAACAAAAGTCATTTACTTAAATATTAAAAAAAAAAAAAAAAAAATGTTTTAAAAAATGAGCTTGAAAAATGAGAATGAATGATTCATTTTTTTTCAGCATTTTTAACAAATCTCTTGATTCAAAGACTCACTCATAAAGACTTCACTGGTTTCACTACAGGATGAATCAGCATCTTTTTTTAAACAAATCTCTTGAATGAATGATTCAATGATTCACACAAAGACTTCACTTGTTTCGTTACTGGATGAATCAACGTTTTTGAATGAATCTCTTGAATGAATGATTCAATGACTCACACAAAGACACTTGTTTCATTACTGAATGAATCAATGTTTTTGAATGAATCTCTTGAATGAATGATTCAATGACTCACTAATAAAGACTTCACTGGTTTCATTACTGGATGAATCAACGTTTTTGAATGAATGATTCAATGACTCACTAATAATGACTTCACTGGTTTCATTACAGGATGAATCAGCATCTTTTTTTAGCAAATCTCTTGAATGAATGATTCAATGACTCACACAAAGACTTCACTTGTTTCATTACTGGATGAATCAACATTTTTAAATGAATGATTCAATGACTCACTAATAATGACTTCACTGGTTTCAGTACAGGATGAATCAGCATCTTTTTTTAGCAAATCTCTTGAATGAATGATTCAATGACTCACACAAAGACTTCACTTGTTTCATTACTGGATGAATCAACGTTTTTGAATGAATGATTCAATGACTCACTAATAATGACTTCACTGGTTTCAGTACAGGATGAATCAGCATCTTTTTTTAGCAAATCTCTTGAATGAATGATTCAATGACTCACACAAAGACTTCACTTGTTTCATTACTGGATGAATCAACGTTTTTGAATGAATGATTCAATGACTCACTAATAATGACTTCACTGGTTTCAGTACAGGATGAATCAGCATCTTTTTTTTAGCAAATCTCTTGAATGAATGATTCAATGACTCACACAAAGACTTCACTTGTTTCATTACTGGATGAATCAACATTTTTGAATGAATGATTCAATGACTCACTAATAATGACTTCACTGGTTTCATTACAGGATGAATCAGCATCTTTTTTTAACAAATCTCTTGAATGAATGATTCAATGACTCACACAAAGACTTCACTTGTTTCATTACTGGATGAATCAGCGTTTTTGAATGAATGATTCAATGACTCACTCATAAAGACTTGCTTCATTACAGGATGAATCAGCATCTTTTTTTAACAAATCTCTTGAATGAATGATTCAATGACTCAAACAAAGACTTCACTTGTTTCATTACTGGATGAATCAACGTTTTTGAATGAATGATTCAATGACTCACTAATAATGACTTCACTGGTTTCAGTACAGGATGAATCAGCATCTTTTTTTTAGCAAATCTCTTGAATGAATGATTCAATGACTCACACAAAGACTTCACTTGTTTCATTACTGGATGAATCAACGTTTCTGAATGAATGATTCAATGACTCATTCATAAAGACTTCACTTGCTTCATTACAGGATGAATCAGCATCTTTTTTTAACAAATCTCTTGAATGAATGATTCAATGACTCACACAAAGACTTCACTTGTTTCTTTACTGGATGAATCAACGTTTTTGAATGAATGATTCAATGACTCACTCATAAAGACTTGCTTCATTACAGGATGAATCAGCATCTTTTTTTAACAAATCTCTTGAATGAATGATTCGATAACTCACTAATAAAGACCTCAATTGTTTCATAACTGGATGAATCAGTGTTTTTTTTAACAAATGTCTTGAATGAATGATTCAATGACTCACACAAAGACTTCACTTGTTTCATTACTGGATGAATCAACATTTTTGAATGAATCTCTTAAATGAATGATTCAATGACTCACTAATAAACACTAGTTTCATTACTGGATGAATCAGCAATTTTTTTAACAAATGTCTTGAATGAATAATTCAATGACACAAAGACTTCACTTGTTTCATTACTGGATGAATCAACATTTTTGAATGAATCTCTTAAATGAATGATTCAATGACTCACTAATAAACACTTTACTTGTTTCATTACTGGATGAATCAGCAATTTTGAAAGAAATCTCTTGAATGAATGATTCAATGACTAACTCATAGAGACTTCACTTGTTTCATTACTGGATGAATCAGCGTTTTCAAATGAATCTCTTGAATGAATGATTCAATGACTCACAAAGACTTTTTTCATTACTGGGTCAGAACACAGATCTTAATGTTCGCTGTGATCCTACTTTTCAAAGCTTTAATAGACTTTCATTTAGGAATAAGATTGCGTGGGTGTTTGAATCGAGATCACGATCTTTTAATGATTAATCTTGCAGCTCCAAGATCCAGTAATAGCTGTTAGTCTGAGGAGACATGTTTGATTTTACAATCATCGCTCCAGACTCTCTCCTGTGGAAACGCATGCTAATCACGCAGCCCGCAGCAGTAATGCATCAGCTATATATTCTAATCAATGTGGCGGCGGAGCAATTTCACCTTCTCAACTCCCGTCATTAAAGGCTGCGCATGTAAAACGCACCTGCACATGCTGAGCTGATTTATGACTTCAGCTGGAGATAAGCATCTGGAAACTCACAGGAAACGCTCGTTCATTTAGGGTGCTTTTATTTGCTTGTGCTGTTACTGCGAGTCAAAAACCCAAAGATCAGCTGAAAAAACATTTACAGCCTCGGCTCAACAAAAGATGAAATAATATTATAAATATTGTAAAATCAACAGCACATTCTGTAACTTATAAAAGCTAATGTTTGTGTTGTCATTTAATTAAAGGATGTATTTCTATAAAACAGATTTTTAGAAATCTGCTCTGATCAAACAGAAACCTGCAAATAATTATGACTTGATTATTCACACAATTACATGAAAAAGAGCAGGATGGTTTGAAGCTTGTTTCCAACTTTTGTCTCATAATTCTGATTTTATAACTCGCAATTCTGACTTTATAGCTCACAATTCTCATATTTTTTCTCATAATTCTGCATTTGAAACTCATAATTCTGACTTTTTTCTTATAATTCTGACTTTATAACTCATAATTCTGACTTTTTTCCTCATACTTCTGCATTTATAACTCACAATTCTGACTTTTTTCTTATAATTCTGACTTTATAACTCATAATTCTGACTTTTTTCCTCATACTTCTGCATTTATAACTCACAATTCTGACTTTTTTCTTATAATTCTGCATTAATAACTCATAATTCTGAATTTTCTCCTCATAATTCTGACTTTTTCCTCATAATTCTGCATTTATAACTCATAATCCTGACTTTTTTCTAATAATTCTGCTTTTATAACTCATAATTCTGATTTTTTCTTATAATTCTGTTTATAACTCAAAATTCTGACTTTTTTCTTATAATTCTGCATTAATAACTCATAATTCTGAATTTTCTCCTCATAATTCTGACTTTTTTCTTATAATTCTGCATTAATAACTCATAATTCTGAATTTTTCCTCATAATTCTGCATTTATAACTCATAATTCTGACTTTTTCCTCATAATTCTGCATTTATAACTCATAATCCTGACTTTTTTCTAATAATTCTGCATTTATAACTCATAATTCTGAATTTTTCTTATAATTCTGTTTATAACTCATAATCCTGACTTTTTTCTAATAATTCTGCATTTATAACTCATAATCCTGACTTTTTTCTAATAATTCTGCATTTATAACTCATAATCCTGACTTTTTTCTAATAATTCTGCATTTATAACTCATAATTCTGATTTTTTCTTATAATTCTGTTTATAACTCATAATTCTGACTTTTTTCTTATAATTCTGCATTAATAACTCATAATTCTGAATTTTCTCCTCATAATTCTGACTTTTTTCTTATAATTCTGCATTAATAACTCATAATTCTGAATTTTCTCCTCATAATTCTGACTTTTTCCTCATAATTCTGCATTTATAACTCATAATCCTGACTTTTTTCTAATAATTCTGCATTTATAACTCATAATCCTGACTTTTTTTCTCATAATTCTGCTTTTATAACTCATAATTCTGACTTTTTTCTTATAATTCTGACCTTATAACTCATAATCCTGACTTTCTCATAATTCTGCATTAATAACTCATAATTCTGAATTTTCTCCTCATAGTTCTGACTTTTTTCTTATAATTATGCATTTATAGCTCATAATTCTGCCTTTTCCCCTCATAATTCTGCATTTATAACTCATAATCCTGACTTTTTTCTAATAATTCTGTGTTTATAACTCATAATTCTGACTTTTTTCCTTATAATTCTGTTTATAACTCATAATTCTGCCTTTTCCCCTCATAATTCTGCATTTATAACTCATAATCCTGACTTTTTTCTAATAATTCTGTTTATAACTCATAATTCTGACTTTTTTCTCATAATTCTATATTAATAACTCATAATTCTGACTTTTTTCCTTATAATTCTGTTTATAACTCATAATTCTGACTTTTTTCCTCACAATTATGCATTTATAACTCATAATTCTGCCTTTTCCCCTCATAATTACGCATTTATAATTCAAAATTCTGCCCTTTTTCTCAATATCTGCATTTATAACTCATAATCCTGACTTTTTTTCTCATAATTCTGCTTTTATAACTCATAATTCTTACTTTTTTCCTCACAATTCTGCTTTTATAACTCATAATTCTGACTTTTTTCCTCACAATTCTGCATTTATAACTCATAATTCTGACTTTTTTCTCATAATTCTGCTTTTATAACTCATAATTCTGACTTTTTTCTCATAATTCTGCTTTTATAACTCATAATTCTGACTTTTTTCTCATAATTCTGCTTTTATAACTCATAATTCTGATCTGATTTTTTCTTATAATTCTGTTTATAACTCATAATTCTGATCTGATTTTTTCTTATAATTCTGTTTATAACTCATAATTCTGACTTTTTTTCTCATAATTCTACATTAATAACTAATAATTCTGACTTTTTTCTTATAATTCTGTTTATAACTCATAATTATGACATTTTTCCTCACAATTCTGCTTTTATAACTCATAATTCTGACTTTTTTCTCATAATTCTACACTAATAACTCAATTCTGACTTTTTTCTTATAATTCTGTTTATAACTTTTTTCTTTATAATTCTGACTTTTTTTCCCCTCACAATTCTGCTTTTATACCTCATTTGTCTCATTGTTGAAAACTGACAAACATCTACTCATACCAAAATAGAGAAATGTTTTACAATACTACGTATATGGTGTGAAAATAATACGTAAATCAATAACGTTTAATATTTTAAACATTGAGACGTTCAGTACATGATGACCAGCTGGACTGAGATGCAGTTTTTAATGTCAATAGCTGAGAAGGTGAAACTGCTATAATGATGAGAATATACAGGCGACGCATTATTTCTTCATTAGTTTCAGTAATGATGGACGTGAGGAGACACCTGGAGACGGGCGTGACGTAGTTTCCCGGGAAAACTCCCGACGCTCCGGAGCGCAGCGATGTTCCTTTGAACCATCCGTCCTGACACTTCTCGGTCACGCGGTACATCTCGCCCTTACGCAGCTCCAGCTCATCAGCCTTCTGCGGTTTGTAAGCGTACATGGCCAGATAGCTGCGGGAAAAAAATAAAATAATAATAAGCAAACAATATTCCTGATGCTCTTATACTAATTTCTGGTTAGTCAATAGGATATTTTAATCAGGTTGGCCTTTTAATGCAGATTCACAGTATCGATTCTTTCTTTTAGAAGACAGTAACTGTTTTTGTCGTGCATGAAACGTAATACTCGACAAAGTTTAACTGTATTCTGTATAATTCAGCAGTAAACATGGCGTCTGCAGATGCTGATAACAGAAAGCAAAAACCTCTCCACTTTTCCAAAGCAGGCATCAGAAACACTTGTTTTGTCACCCTGAGGAGACGGCGGGGTGTTTGTAGAGCCTTGTAATCGCATTTGAGAGACCGCAGAGAATAAAACACCATCAACACTTTGTTTTTCCTTCACGGAGTCGAACGGATGGAGAAATGAGGAGCGTGTGGGATTCGCGGGACACCACTGACAGGTTAACAAGTGCTGAAAGTGTGTGTCAGCAGATGAACACGAAATATTTTGCTACAAAAACAAAGAGTCGCAAAAGAATCAGAGTCGTTTTTGTTCTGTTCACTAAACTGAATCAACACTGACGCGCGCGTGTGTGTGAATCCTGTTTCTCTTTACAGACTCGATTTAACTCCGACAGCAGGTTTCATTATGGACACATGAATCATTAGCGTGAAGAGCTGAAGAACAGCGGCTTCAATGACAGATCGCCGACGCTAACACACACTGATAAAATCAATCACATCAGCTGATGACCTGCATCTGTCATTTAATTCTTTTATCTTCAGTATTCAGATGCTTCAACTGTGGCTGAATATTAATAATATATATAGTAATTAAGTCAAATAGTAGTATACATTAAAACAAATATTAAAAAATATTTTAAAAATTATACAAAATAATTATAATGATAATATACTATTAATATTATATGATATTTAATTATTTTATAAAACTAAAACTATATAAAATCTCTACAAATATAGATTTTATCTTTAGTCAAATATAAACAAATATACATAAATCAAATATGAAAGTATATAAAATAACACAAATAATAATAATAACAACAATATATAATATTAATATAATACGATGTAAATATTAATATTATTAAAAATATAAAAATAAAACTATATACAATCTCTCTATATCTACATAATTATCTTTAGTACTTCAGGCAAATATACATAAACAAATAAAAATAAATATACATGAAAATAGTATTAATAATAATATTAATAATTATAGTGAAATATAAGTATACATTAACATCATTTAAAAATATAAAAAGTATATACATTATTAATATATTATTTAATTATTATATAAAAATAAAACTATATAAAATCTCTATAAATATAGATTTTATCTTCAGAACTTCAGTCAGATATAAATAAATATACATAAAAATAAATATAAAAAATATAAAATAAAATAATAGCAACTATGATACAGTATTAATATAATATAATAATGAAATATAAACATTATTATAAAAAATATATAAAAATAAAACAATAGATACAATTTCTCTATATTTACATATGTGTAATTATCTTCAGTACTTCAGTCAAATATAAATATACACGAATATACAATAATGATAATATTAAATTATTATCATCACTATTATTATTAATATTATTATATAAAAATCAAACAATATATAAAATCTTTCTACAAATATAGATTTTGTCTTCAGTACTTCAGTCAAATTACATAAAAATATATGTAAAAAATTATATATAAATATAATTCTGAAAAATTCAAAATAATAACAATTTTATATATTAATATATAAAAATAAAACAATATATACAATCTCTCTATATCTACATAATATATGTAATTAACTTCAGTCAAATATAAATAAACAAAAATAAACATACATGAAAATAATATTAATAATATAATATAATATAATATTAATAATAATAATAATAATCATAATGTATAGGACCCAGATGTTTTTAATCTGTAGTGTACAAACATCTGATAAACGTCTTGGAAACAGCAGTTTTACATACACTATAAATCATAAATTTACCATCTGACATGAAAACGTCTTCGAGACATATCTCAGATGAGCAAACGCTCTTCAGACAGAATCATTGTGATGGTTCAGCGCTATATTAACTCCATCGTCAGGTCAGTCGTGGACTTACATGTTGAGAGGCAGCTGGACTTTAGCAGCGGCGAGCAGCTCTCCGGCTGCAGACGTGACGCGCGGAGGAACCGCAGCTCCTGCGACTGAAGAGTCCTGTGAAGACAACAGGTCATGTGACGTGAGCAGACAGAATACATCAGACAGAGAGGAACATATGCACATGGAACATGCCAACTGAAATACTGCCACTTAAAATCACCCGTCTTCCATTGTCAGGACAAACAGGTAAAAAAGTACTTTCACTTCAAAAAATGAAAATATGAAAAATTTATGGAAGTTTATATTTACTGTAAATAAAATGTAAACAGTTTGTATTTTATATATATATATTTTATCACATATTTTTACTCTAAAATTGCTTTTAGAGTTGTGTTCCAAATTTGAAGTTGATATCACAAAAATTAAAGTCCCCATGAGATTTTGTTTAGGCGCTGTACCAAAAATATCCACCAGGTGTCACCCACATTCCACTGAAATCTTTCGGACGCATTCACCTGTAACAAATTAATACATTTCTATCACAAAACCATCACCAGATATGGAACCTTGAGACTCAGACCTTTCCGGCGATATGTGTTTTGTCAAAGTTTTAAATATAAAGTAGTTAAAATAAAATTTGTAATACGAAACCTGACACCGCCCACTAGGGGGAGGAGCCAGCTAAAAGAATTTAGAGTACAGTTTTATTGTTAACGCAACGTCCAATTTAAAAGGGGTTTCACAAGATGAATTTTTGAGTTCGTAAGCTTTCGAATGATACGGTTAAGCGGTTAAATAATCACACTGATTTTCAATAAAGTAAGAATCATATTTAATCATTTTTATTTATATGCACCAATATAACAATACATAGTTATAAACAGCAATACTGATCTAAAGATATTTATACTAAACCAATGAAAAATCCGGTTTAGAATAATTACTATTTTTTAAATGTTAACGTTAATGTAAAATTCAGCTTCGTCATCGCAAGGATATATTCACGTAGAAATCTGTTATTTTAAATTGTAATAATATTTCACAATTTTTACTGTTTTTTTTTTAATCAAATAAATGCAGGCTTCAGTCAAAAACATTAAGTCTTAATTATTCCATTATATATTTATATTTTAATATATTATATATTTGCCTGGATAAATAAAGATGCACTTCAGTGATCATTTTTGAGTGACAATGAGAATGAATCACTGAATCAGAGTCATTTGATTCGATTCACTGAACAGTGAACTGAATCACATGAATGAATCAAACACGAGATAAGGACAATTCATGGACAAATAAAAACACTTTAAAATCCTTGCGAGTCAAACACATCTTCATGTTTTGTTCTTGTTAAATCTACAGTGTCGCTGAAATATAACACAATAAACAACACGAACGAGGGTCCCAGAGAATCACATTCACCATAAATCATCCTAATGTTCATCTGTACTAGTTTATCTGCGCAGCTGAACTGAATGAATCACAACAGGATCTGAACAGAGACATCTGGCCCTCGTGAGCCGTTCATTAGTGTCGATCAGATTCATTAGAGACGCATGAAGAGTTGAACACAGCAACATGTGGCACTACAACACTAGGAAACTACACTGAAACAACCGCACCACAGCGAGAGGTCAGATGATTCATAACAAACGAATGAATCAATCTGACATCAGTTCAAAACTAAAGACTCAAAACTTTCAAACTGATATTATAAAGTTCAGACTGTGATTCTGATTGAATGAGACACACTTGCATCAGTTTTATTTTTGAATATATTTATATAAGAATTTAATAAAAGCCATATATGAAATAGGGGGCCTGTATGAAGTTACATTTTTTAGGGCCCTATTTTAAAAATAAATTATATATATATATATATATATATATATATATATATATATATAGTATAAGTTTTATTTATGTTTTATGTTTTTTTTGGGATTACGTTTTAATGGTTAAAATTTAGTAATCAAAAAGCTATATTTCAAGAAATAATGAAAATCATACAATTTAACAAATATTTATTAAAGGATTAACAATGACTTAATTTTTAAGGCCCTATGAAATCTGTTTTATTTTCCCCAAATCTTTTTGTTTTCAGTTTATTTATTTTTTTGGATTACATTTTAATGGTTAAATTAAATTTTAATATTCACAAAAAGCATATCTAATTAATTGAAATCACGAAACTCATACAATTTAACAACAATTTATTAAAGTATAACAACAAATTAATTTTTAGGTCCCTATTAAATCAGTTTTATTTTTTCTGTTTTAATTAAACAGAAACATGTTTTATGTTTTAATGGTTAAAATAAAATTTAGTAACCAAAAAGCTTGTCTGATTAATTGAAATAATGAAAATCATACAATTTATTAAAAGATTAACAATGATTTAATTTTTAAGGCTGTATGAAATCTGTTTTATTTTCCCCAAATTGTTTGTTTTCAGTTTTAATTTTTTTGGATTACATTTTAATGGTTAAATTAAATTCTAATATTCACAAAAAGCATATCTAATTAATTGAAATCATGAAACTCATACAATTTAACAACAATTTATTAAAAGATTAACAAAGATTACATTTTTATGGCCATATAATATTTTAATTTTTTATATATAAGATTTTATTTCCCCCAAATTCAGAAATTTCAGAAATTGTGTGTTTTTCTTTAATTTTTTGGGATTTTATTTCAATGTTAAATTTCAATATTCAAAAAGCATGTCCAATCAATTTACATTTATGCATTTGGATATTATATATAATAATATTATATTATAATTTTTACAATAATAGAGCCCTATGAAATTATTTTGTTTTCAGAAATTCTGTTGCATTTTTAATTTCCTGGATTTATGATTTAATATAAATGTATTATCAAAAACAATGTTAATTTTTTTTTTTTTGACAAACATCCAAATTTTGCATGAATTTTGAGAGCAGGTCATGATGATGTACACAATGAAACAGGTTCTTGTCGTCCTCATGTTGACATGTTTTCACATCACTGCATGTTTCTCTCTCTCTCTCTCTCTCTCGTGTGAATGCTGTAAAAGCGTCCTGCCCACACAAACTCAACCTGAGCAGCAGAATCTGCGCGAGTCACTCGCCTCTGCCGGATTAAAGACGCCGCGTCTCCTGAGACTCTCATTATCACGGGATTCAGTGGAGAACAGAATTAAAATAGGCTTTGTGTGTCTGTGATTCCCATCTGCCCATCACAGATGCTCCGGAGCAGATTCATGAGGAATATTATTTACTCTGCTCAATATTTTAACATGAACAACTCGAGCAGAAACACACAGTTGAGGTGTAAATCCACACACAGCACTGAAACACCGAGTTCACAGAGACGACAATCCTGAGATCCAGAACAACTACAGATCAGATACTCATCTAGTGTTCATTATTAGATGCTTTAAACACACGCACACACTTCATAAATGTCCATAAACTCGAAAAATGAACTCTATGAAATATTTTAGATGCTTATATTTCAAAAAACAAATTGGAAACATAACTATGTAATTATAAAGTTAGGATTAATACTTTATTAATGATAAAAACTTTCTTGTGTGTAATTTGTGTGATCGAACTGAATTAAATATACATCCATTTTTGCATTTTAGTCCAATTTGGGGAATTGTCACTGCAATGCAATGCAAAAAAAGTTCATGGTCTTCATCATAACTTGTTATTTGTTTATATTTCGTGTTGAAGAGCGGTCAGGACGGTACCTGTGAGGCGGGTGCGCTGGAGGACAGGTGCGGAGAGTCTCCGATCCGGGCCGCTGCTCGCGGGTCAGAGGAGCTGATGAGGACCGGCGCGCTGATCTCCATGGAGTGTCTGTTGTTCCCGAGCACCTGCGCCGTGCGCTGCGTCATGCTGAGCGCCGTGAACGAGTGACGCTTCTTCGCGTTCTTCTTGCCCTCCACCCGTCTGTGGACGCCATTCCCGTTACAGCTGACGGCGGCGGGAGAACCGGGATCAGCGCTCGGGCCTGGGACCGGCGAGGGTTTGTCCATCTCCATCAGCTGCTTGGCCGCTTCATTCAGCTGTAGGAGAACAGAAATCACATCCTGATGATTAAGAGCTGAAACACATCAGCTGACCCGTCCTGCGGACACATGTGCATGGCATTATTTCACTGTCAAATGTCGAGAGCACATCAATGTAATGCGCTAGCGCGAATCTCTCTGCGCGCGCGCAGATTTAGTTTGCTCTCGCACAAAACTGGACGCGCTCTATTATGAACCGCCTCTGCTCTCGCTCAGATATTGCGTGCGCGCTCGCGAATCTCTCCGTGCTCTTGCAGAAATTAATTTGCTTCTGGATTAAACGCTGTCAAAAGTGATCAACCAATCAGAAGAGACGACTGATCGATAAAAATGCTACGTGGAATCTTATTGGCTGAGATTGAACTGCGCCTGGAATTCTTTCGACAAAGACGGATATTTAATTTCTTTACCATTTAATAATATTAATCACATTGCATCACATTACAGGTCAAACCCCAATTTATCTAAACAAAAAAAAAGTTTCTTAAAGTTATTGTGGTCGTACGTTTTGTGTACTTGAACATTTTAAAATGAGGTTTTTATTTGTTAACATTAGTTAATGTATTATCGAACATGAACTAACAATGTGCAATACATTACTGTAATTATTCATCTTTGTTAACGTTAGTTAAAATACAGCTGTTGTTTACTTCACAGTGCATTTATTAATGTTAACAAATACAACTTTTGATTTTAATAATGTCAGGGCTCAGCGCTAAGGATTTTTTCTACTGGCCCGGTTCGGGCAGAATGGTTCAAATTTTCACTTGCCCCACAATAAAAAATTAATAAAGTAAAAGAAAAGAAAATGTTATTGTTTTTGATATGTAACCTTAATAAATAGGGTTATGACAGCAAAAGCTACTAGATTAACTCACTTGAATTTTAAATACTGTTAGACAAATAAACAGTAAATAATAAAATAGTAACAAATAATCAAAATAAAACATTTACTTTATTAAAGTTAATCAGTCAAAAGCAGTTACAGATGCATAAATAATGTTTTGAAATGTTGAAAACGTTGAATACTGTTATTTGAAATCATTTTAAAAATGAAAAGACACTTTAAACGTGAAATTAAACCCGCCAGTAGGTGGCAGCGAATCACTGTTAATGAGCGAGTCATTAAGATTCAACCGATTCATTCAAACGGCCGATTCATTCAGGAAGTGTTGCTCAGAGACGCAAAACAATTCTGTGTGGACTTCGGAACTATTTTCGTAGGCGAAATAGAGCAAAACAGGCGATTTGGTCTTTAAAAGTCATTTGATATTAAGTTCTTGTTCATTAAACTGTACGCTGTATAAAATTAATATCACATTTGTAATCGTGCTGATATTTTGAGAAAAACTGCGCTCTTTGTTTAATATTGGTTAACTATATTAAATTATATAAATATGAAAGATATACAGGGTAATTTTTGCCCCTTATCTTTAAGACTAAATCACGCAGTGAAAGCGTACACCCTAAATATGCGCGCGCACTAACCTACTAGAGCATGCGTGCACTCAATAATTTACATACTCAACAATTTCAGATCGTTAAATCAACAATTACGATATCATAGACGATATATATCGCACACCCTACACTGGCCCGATCGGGCTGTCCAGAGCGTCGTTCACACGTCGTTAGTCCTTATTGTCGAGCCCTAAATGT